>JAMPIV010007664.1:15000-312640 GCA_024509875.1 Oreohelix idahoensis | reverse complement strand
CAGGATCTCAAAGTTGTTCCTTCGCAGTGAAAGAAGGAAAGAGGAGCTCATCAGGAGAGCTAGAGAGATTTTCATGATCAGAAATGACAGGAAGAGGACAGTCAGCATTTATGACAAGTATTTCTTTGGCGTTATCATCAAGGTCTGATGACGCCTTAGGATCCGGTTTAGAAGAATAGGAGGGGTCTGTACAAGTATCATATGGAATCCGAGACAGAAGGTCAGCTACAGTGTTATGTTCTCCTGGGATATGCTCAATGGTAGCATCATAACTCTGTAAATTCAGAGCCCAAGTTTGTAGCTTACGGGGTTGCTCAGACGTCTTGGTTAACCAAGTAAGCAACGGCTTGTGGTCAGTACGGATTAAAACCTTTGTACCACGTAGATAGAAGTCTAACTTTTGCAATGCATAGTGTATGGCAAAAGCTTCCTTCTCAGTAACGGTCCATCGTTGTTGAGACCGACTGAGTGCGTGAGAGAGGAACGCAATAGGCATCTCGTTTGGGACTTCGGCAATAATCGGAGGAGAGTCCGAGATGTTGGCCTGGACAAGGCAAGCACCAACAGCCCGAAGAGAAGCGTCCGTATATAAGATCATAGGACGTCTAATGTCTGGATATGCCAAACGAGGAATCTTAGTAAGTGAAGACTTAAGATAATTGAAAGCATCCTGGCAGACGTCAGTCCATCGGAATCGAGCATACTTTTTTGTTAGAGCAATAAGAGGCTCAGCAGCTCGAGAGAAATTGACTATGTGCTTTCTATAGTAGGAACAACTGCCTAAGAAACCGCGAACGTGGCGAACAGAAGTAGGAGAGGGCATATCACGGATGGCCTGCACTTTAGCATCATCCGGACGAACACCATCTTGGTTGATTATGAAGCCAAGAAATCTGGCTTTGGTCTGTAAGAAGGCACATTTGCTTAATTTGAGCATAATATTATGTGCCCTCAGTCGGTTAAAGACTTTCTCTACATGGAGTAAATGATCCTCAAGGGTTCCTGGAGTGTGGATCAAGATGTCATCAACATAAGCCAAGGCATAAGATTGCATGCCCTTCAGTATTTCGTCCATGAGGGACATATACGTAGCTGGGCTGCTCTTTAGGCCGAAAGGCATGACATTCCACTGGTAACTCCCAATATGTGTACAAAAAGAGGACTTCACTTTGGCTTCCGGTGACATCGGAATGCACCAGAATCCAGAACGGGCATCTAGGGTAGTAAACCACTTAGATTTTCCAACGGTCGCCAAGATATCATCAACCCGAGGAAGGGGGTATGAAACTACCTTGGTGATGGCATTCAAAGCCCGATAATCGCAACAGAAACGATTAGTACCATCCTTCTTAGTGACTATTACAATAGGGGAAGACCAGGAGGATCGGGATCTCTCAATGATACCTGCTGCCAGCATATCCGTAATCGATTTCTCCACGATCTCCCTATTCTTAAGTGGAGTGTGGTACGGCTTAAGTGAGACAGGCACTTCAGTGGTGGTATGGATTTCCATTGTTACAGTATTGGTTCTCTTCAGTTCCATGTCTGAGAGAGCAAAGATATCATGATTATTCTTGACGAACTGACAAATGCGACTGGCGTAAGGGGAGTCAGTTGTCACTTGCTCCATTAATTGAGCAAGGCGTGTAGGTGGCACATTCAAGGAAGAGGAGGGAGAAGGAGAAAGTTGTGGGAAAAGAGGCTGAGGAGGAGAAGTACGATAACCGGAAGTACAGGGGAGAGTTGTAAAGGTAGGAGAGGAAAGTGAACGGCGCTGAGGAGGGTAGTTACTAAACGATACACGCGCATTAGTAACAGCACCAATGGTAGAGGGGTGTGAGGAGGGAGGGTTAGTAACCAAATGGGAAGGAATAGTGGGGAGGTGGTTATCATACTCTGTGGAGGGAGGAACAGAGGTCCGATGAGGCAGAGAATGTTTTGCTAAGTGAGCAATCACTGTACCACGTTTGACAGTTACAGGCTTCCCAGAAGTATTTAACAGCATGACGGGAAAATCACGCTTAGTGGAAACCTGAACAATGCCATCAACAACATTTATGCAGGGGTCATCAATGATGTCATTACCCGGTAATGGTTCCACTATGACAGAATGGCCAGATGAGACATAGTCGGATCGTTTGACCCGACCAGTAGCGATAGTCAAAGAGTGAGGCTTTAAGGTAATAGGAGCAGTGAGGCGGACAAAGGATGCAATGTGAATATCATCCTGAAGAGGGATGTATTCACCATTGACGCGAATCTGTCGCAAGTCAAAATAGATTCGGGCGTGATGACGAAGAAGAAAGTCACGGCCGAGAATAAAGTTACGGGACATGCCTCTTGTAACAATGAATGGATGGACAACAGATTGAGAACCAATCTTGAAGCTTATCATAGCAGTTCCAATGGAATGTAAAGGTTGGCCAGTAACGGAGGCCAAGGGAGTAGAGGAAGGAAAAAATGTTACGTGCCGACGAATCTGACGAAACAACTGTTCACGGATGAGGCTAACAGTTGCGCCAGTATCAACAAGAGCACGGTAGCTTTTCGTGTTGATGGAGATAAGACATGATGAAGGATCCGGAGTGACAAAAGGAGGAGAGACATAAGAAAGAGAGGAGGAAGACACCGAAGGAGGGGAGGAAAGTAAACATTTAGTCTGTAAAGACCGATGTGAGGATGTGTTCAAGTTACCCGGTATGGTCTTAACTACTGGACAACCCAAGGGTTTCCCTGATTCATTAAGGGTGCAGGACGGGACTGTCCACGTGAAAAGGAACGCGGAGGACCTTGGGGGGAGGGCACATGATTGGTAGGAAGCCAAGAAGATTGGCGTGGTCGCTGCTGTCTGTTCTGATAATGTAATGGTTGTTGCACGGGATTACTGTGAGGCTGTGGACTGCTTTGTAGCTGCAGAAAACAGCTGCGCGAGACGTGTCCCCTTTGCCCACAAGTGTAACATATTATTGAAGCTATTTGATGGACCTGTGGCGCTGGTGGATGGTGAAGGCGTCGAGGCTGGTACTGATAATTGGAAGCATTATTACAAGGCATTGGTGACCTTGAAGGTTGCTGCCAAGAGTGGCGGCAATGGCTAACGTCCATCGGTTCGTCATCATATTGGTGTTCAAGACGAGGCTCGCGACCAAGACGGTTGGTAAAGCGTTTCTTCACGTTGTCCTCTGTGATGGCCTGTTGTATTGCATCTGTGACTGTCTGAGGATCATTGCGGATCAGATGCAACTTAAGTGCGTCGGATGACAAACCATCAATGACAATACCAACAAGCTGCCGATCAATATCTGCAGATGTGGAAGACGAATCAATGAAGGCATCTTCAGCCAAGTTTAACAGTCTGTCTGCATAAAATTAGACAGGTTCCTGTCTGTCCTGGTGTACCCTACGAAGAAGAGTCCACGCGTGCTGACATTCCGTTATGGATGAATAGCGACTGACCAGTGCCTTCTTCAGTGAAGCATAAGTTTCTGTAGGGAAAAGTTGTGCACGACGGCGTAAAAAATCAGTTACCAATGACTGGGAGGAGAAGAATGCAACACGCTTTCGGTCCTCATCGGTTGCCGAGGGGATCAAAGACACAAACTTGTCAATATCAACAAGCCATTGTCTAAAGTGAGAAGCATCACCGTGAAACGGCTTGACAATGTTATTAATGTTTTGGTAATTGGCACTCTGTGTTACGGAGCTGAGCGTATTTGCAATGGACTGTAATGTGTTGGATGAAATATCCGGAGAATCAGGTAAAGTTTTACTCGCTGCCTGTTGTTGTGACAATTGCTGTTGAAGCAGTTGATTTTGCTGTTGTAACAAGTATACCTGATGCTCTAGCTGTTGAATGGGTGAATCCATCATAAAAAAAACAGTTACGAGCTGGTCACGGGCACCAAATCAAGTTATGTGGCCGGGGAGTGGACGGGAACGGCACCAAATCAAGTTAGATGTGACCGGGCTTGGTCACGGTGACAAATCAAGTCTAGTGTGACAGGGTGAGAATGGGGTGGAATCTTTTATCAATGTTCATCTGTTGTTTTACTGGCGACTGCCAGAGATGGTGATTACAGAATAGGAACATAACCCAGGTGGTTCTTTTGGAGACTCGTAACTGTGTTTATGTTTTAGGCTGTATGATCGTCGAAAATATGGTAACATTCTTTTCTCTATTACCTGATGTAAACAAACGACACTTCCTACTGACGTTCAGGAAATAAGTTCAAGCTGGATTAAATATGAATGAACACCTTTATTAAGTGTCTGCACACTCTGACAACTTCATAATAGTTCATAAATACATGTGCTTCTGTGGTATACAAACCAGTCATCCCAAGAAATAACACACAGCCATCGAACTTACAAGATGGTCCAAACCCCAAAATCACTGCCTCGCTCGTCTCGTGCCTAAAACCAACTCACTTAACCCCCTTCTCTCAAACCATCACTTCCGTCCTAACTACTGGGCAATTCTACCCCAAGTTCGATGACGTAATTCCTGAACACTTTAATTAAATCACTCAGGATTTGTGACTAGTGTTATTACACTAACTAGACACGCTCAAATACTTAGTGTTTAATCTTGCTAAGTATTCTTACCCTAACTATAATTAAGTGGCAGCACCTAAGTGTTAATCCGACGTAACAGTCCGTACTGTCACAGTTGGCTTGGGACTGGCAACCTCACCATGTCAAACCAAATGCTACAGAAACTATTGCTGCCACAGCATATTAAACCTTTTTGTTGCTAGCTTCCTGCAAAGGTCCAACATCAATTTCGACTCCATACTGTATAAGGAGCAAAAGGGGAAAAGATGGTGCAAATGAAATATGACGGGAAACCAGGTGGGAGGCGAATTTAAGAATCACATTTATGACCTGTCTATTAGTGTTTATTAAATGATAAATGAAATTCATAGTTCTTTTTCAATGCATTCTCTGTTCCAAATATCCCTTGTTCTGTCCATCTATCCATAATTTGGTCTGTCAATTTGTCATCTGTCTGCCTCTCTGTCCATCTGCCTGTTTCATGCCTGCTTGTCTATCTGTCAATGTAATCAATTGTGTATATGTTACAGTCCGTCATTGCCCGTGACTTACTGGACAGAGTGTCTGAGAGGTTAAACTATGTGCCAATATTTATCAACTTCTCCGCCCAGACCAGCAGCAACAGGACCCAGGAGATGATTGAAGGGAAGTTGGAGAAGAGGAAGAAAAATGTCATAGGTGTGTTAGCAGTTGGC
Organism: Oreohelix idahoensis; assembly: GCA_024509875.1. Lineage (NCBI taxonomy): Eukaryota > Metazoa > Mollusca > Gastropoda > Stylommatophora > Oreohelicidae > Oreohelix > Oreohelix idahoensis. Next base: position 307,391 of record JAMPIV010007664.1, on the reverse strand, counting down.
TGTGTCTGATAAATTTGTTAGTGGGTTTATTAGTTTGTTGATTCGTGTGTTGGCTAGTGTTATATGTTGTGGCCATGCGTGTTGATGGTGTCAATGTGTAGTGGACGTTCGATCACTGCCATATCAATGGGTGGTTGATGATGGTGATGATTTTCTCTAAACGAATATAAATAGCTGAGCACAGATGGTGTGTTATTCAACTCGATGGAACAGATTACACTCTAAAAACGATGAACAAATGTGCAATGTTTATTTACAGCTATTCACAATACAGCAATCAGGTGGAAGGGGATTTCTTCTGCCCAACCTTCCACCGCAGTATACAACTTTTGTACAGCTGCTTTATTTCAAGATCAACTTCAAAACAATATCGTCCTTGCATCCCTCTGTCATTCCCTTCTTGTCTCTGTCTCAGCCGCTATTCTCTTCTTACTGTAACTGACTCTGACATCTATCTAGAACTGGCTTGAGAACTGTTGATGGTCTCTTTTAAACGTTACTGTCTCTGAGTTAACTCACTCTACTTGATAAGTTATATTTCACTTTATGTCAGAGTTCTACCTTCAACAGACTGTGTGATCGTTTGGGTATCTTTACTAAGACTGGCCTACACCGCCAGGGTTGACTATTTCTACCAAAGTCTATGCCTCACATATCTATCAGTTACTACAGTTTATTCATACCTTATGGTCTTCAAAACTTGGGAGAAATCAAGCACTCATTCAACTCTTTAACACATGAAAGAGAAAACAAATTCCCATCTAATGCCTATCGCGTCTGCATCTGAACTGCTAACGCCTATCACGTCTCAATCTCAACTTATTTTCGTCGATTTACCATTACAATTCTAAAATCTCCCTAACTCATACTTTGTCACGAATCGTTCACGCAAAAGCCCGTACACTTTACTCCGTATTCACCAAAACAACTCACCACAAAATACCTAAGGGACATAACAAATAATTTACCTCCCTTTGCTAAATAAATCTTTAATCCATCTATTCTTCTCCCTGTAAGTTATTTAGTATAGCGTATGCAAATTTCCAAAACCATAATTACAACGTTCTGACTTTTTATATACTAAATGCACGACCTAATTTAAGGGACATAACCAACCTAGTTGCCTCCCTTAGTATCAAAATATAACCGCTAACACTATTATCCCCCATATTTGAAAAATTTAACAGTGCGCTATTTCCATACGCACATTTTGTAAACCATTTTCTGGCACTCAATCTCTTTAGTCACCTCCTGACTCAACCCTCCAGTTATAATGTATACTTTCTCATGTGTTGGTACCAAAACTATCCACTAAGAAGTATCTCTTTTCCGATTGTACAGCGCAAATAACGCTGTGAAACCCAACGCCCTAATATCTGACCTTTGGCTAGGATCATGTGTCTACACACAGGGACCGATACAGTGACATTCATGTGTCATTAGGTCTCTTGTGTGAGAACACAGAAGATCACTACGGTGACACATGTTGTCATTGGGTCTTCTTGTGTTGGGACATGTGGTCTTGACCAGGGCCGGGTTTGGGCGGGGATAATGCGACCTCATGCGAGGAAAAAATATGCGACCTCAAGCGAGGAAAAAAAAAAAAAAAAAATAGGATCATGTGTCTAAACACAGGGACCAGTAGTGACATTTATGTCATGAGGTCCTTTGTGTAAGAACATAGAAGATCACTACAATGACACATGGTGTCATTGGGTCTTCGTGTGTTGGGACATGTGGTCTTGACCAGAGCCGGGTATGGGCAGGGGCCAATGCAACCTCATGCGAGGAAAAAATATGCAACCTCATGCGAGGAAATTTAAAAAAAAAAAAAAAGATTGTACAGCGCAAATAACGCTGTGAAACCCAACGCCCTAATATCTGACCTTTGGCTAGGATCATGTGTCTAGACACAGGGACCGGTACAGTGACATTCATGTGTCATTAGGTCTCTTGTGTGAGAACACAGAGGATCACTAGGTGACACATTTTGTCATTGGGTCTTCTTGTGTTGGGACATGTGGTCTTGACCAGGAAATTAATATGAAACAAATATAAAGGTATGTTATCAGGCACTCGTGGTATAACATACCTTTATATTTGTTTCATATTAATTTACTGTTTACAGGCCTCAGGTTTCCCTCCCTTATTTGTAATAAAGGTCTTGACCAGGGCCGGGTTTGGGTGGGTAAATGCGACTTCATGCGAGGAAAAAAGATGCGACCTCAAGCGAGGAAAAAAAAAAAAAAAAAAAAAAAAGATTGTACAGCGCAAATAATCGAGGAAGTGGAGGGGAACTGCGGTAAGACGTGGAATACAATGGATGGGTTTGAAAAAAAATCGAAAAAAGGTATTCGTCTTACGAGGACAAAAGACAAAGAAAATAGTCTACGTTACGGCCACAAGGCCTTCGTCAGGAAAGGAAAGAAAGTGAAGGCTAGATAGGACACATACAAACTAAATAAAATAAAAACTGGGTACTTCCCTGAAGGCAAGAACCGAAATTCTAACAAAATCGCTGTCTGTTGATGAGCGCGTGGCTGAACAGAAAGTGACTTCCGCCGCCGGATGTACACAATGCATACTAAGAAACTAAAAAACGAAACCGGACAATAAAATACCCAACGTGATAAAAGTGGGGACTAGAAATAGAAGAGGACAGAATGAGTGGGAGATAAATAAATATGAAATAAAAAAATATATATGGCATACAAATAGAAGAATAGGATAAGAGTGGAAAGAGTAAAATAGAGCAAGAGAGGAGAGGGTGACCTCAGACAAAGGTGTGAAAAGTGTTGAGACCGGCTGGTTTTAGACACCCCATGCGGTGGATAAGACGGTTCTCAAGCTGTTCTCGGCTGGCAGTGTCAGAGGAGCAGGATCGGATCGCTGTGACCTGGATGTCGATGGGACCATGGTGGTCAGGACCATTGAAGTGTATAGCAACTGGTGTGGACTTTTGCTGAGCGATGTCATTTAAGTGCTGGCTGAATCTGTCCCCAAGTCGTTTGCCTGTTTGGCCAATATAGGTTTTGCAGCAACGTTTACATATGATCGTATAAATGACATTGCGCGATTCACACGTGAAGCTACTAGTGATGGTGTACGTAGCCTTAGGAAAGGACACCTTCTGGGTTGAGATGACATACTTGCACGTGTTGCATCGTGTTCGACCACAGGGTAGTGTGCCAAAGTGAGTGGCATTCTCCTTTGGGAGACGGCTGTGAACAAGAAGATCCTTCAAGTTCTTGTCACATCTATATGCCACCAAAGGTGCTTCACTGAATACTTTTTGGGTCAGAGGCTCTGCTTGGAGGATAGGGAGGTGGCGGAAAAGGATCTGTTTGACAGTAGTCCTTTCCCTGGGTTTTACCGCAGATATATCGATGATGGCATAGGTCTCACAGATATGTCTGAGACTGATTTACACCGCTTCATCGACTTTGTGAACCACTTTCACCCCACCATCAAGTTCACCTCCCTCGTCTCCACAGTATCTGTCAACTTCCTTGACATTACTATTTCTATCACGCCCTCCGGCCTTAATACCTCAGTATACTACAAGCCGACAGATGCCCACAGCTACCTCCTGTATACCTCTTCTCATCCTCGGGCCTGTCGTGACTCCCTTCCTTTTTCACAACTTCTCCGCCTCCGCCGTTTATGCCAAGACGACGATGACTTCCACTTACGAGCAAATGAGATGTTGGATTTCTTCCGTAACAGACTTTATCCAGAACATGTTCTCACCTCTGCTCTCCAACGTGTGCTCCCCATCTCTCGTCTGGAGGCCCTCAAACCTCACCATAAATCCACTTCGGATAGAGTCAAATTAATCTTGACCTATCACCCTCACAGTACTACTGTCAAACAGATCCTTTTCCGCCACCTCCCTATCCTCCAAGCAGAGCCTCTGACCCAAAAAGTATTCAGTGAAGCACCTTTGGTGGCATATAGACGTGACAAGAACTTGAAGGATCTTCTTGTTCACAGCCGTCTCCCAAAGGAGAATGCCACTCACTTTGGCACACTACCCTGTGGTCGGACACGATGCAACACGTGTGTGGTGAAGTGGGATGTTATAAATATTTATAGGGGACTTAGTGTACTGACTGAGATCAGCTGTGAAGGTATCTATATCTAATAAGAGTAGTGTATTATAGATAACCTTACTTGCTGCCACATATATATATATCTCAGTCAGAATTATTCTGGAATCATGTGATGACTACGTTATGTGTCTAGGGTATGTGTATGATGAAGTGTAAGTCATAACAACAACAGACAGATAAACAATTTAATTTATTCCACTACACTTGACAACACTGTGACACTCACATACATAAAACACTCTACGAGGATATCTTAAAGGAGTCACTGATAACGTTTCAAATAACAATATGTATTCATTGCTGTCATGAATGTATATGTGTCCTGATTCAAATACAAAGGAACCAGGAATCACAATCAATTTTAATTACAAGTTATATGTACAGAATTTCTCAATATGAATATTGTAGTGACATATATTATTAAAAGTATCCTATGTGTGTCAGTTGTGTAGTAGTAATATGAGGTAATACTGGTTTTGTTTTGTTCAAGCTCTGTTGGTATTTGTCATCATGACTTCAATAGTTTGTCTTTATTGGAACTAGTATTGGAGATGTTCTCAGTTCCTGATATTAAAACAATTAAATTCCCCTCTTAATGTTATTTTTACAAGGTCATTTTAAGATGGGGGTACATAATGTTGAGCTCAGCTGGCCACATCAGCTTATCTTGCGTGATGGCGGCAGGAAAAGACTCCTCTGCTCGATTTCTCCCCTGGGCTCTGGAGACACCTCACTGATAGCTAAATGGACCAAGGAGTATGCTGTCCGACTCTGGATTCAGCAAAGCTCTGACCAGGTGCTGCTCAATAACGTCAAGACCACGGTCCCACAATTCATGGAACTAAACACAGATACGTTGACTAGCAATGAATTCTGGCACAAATTCCCATCTGCTTATGTTCCAGGCTTTTATTTAGCAAAAATATGAGCTGGCTTCAACGCACTGTTGCTTTATCAAGCTTATTTGAACTAGTGGTCTCGAACTAACGCTCCTAAGTGATTATATCAGCGAGTCTGGCCAATGGAGCCACGTTTCGACAAGTGTTTGAAAAAATTTTACCTTCCTACGTCTCCCCTAACAACCACGGATAGCATTTATAGTCCGACTAATCGTGTTTAGCCTTACATATCATTCCAGCCAATCAGTTCAAATGTAACTTGTAGCCCATTTCCCGTACAATGGTGGTTTAAAAAAATCTACCACTGAGCGATTCTGATTTTGGGTGTTGTCTGACAGCACCATCATTTTATTTTGGCTATAACTTGTTAATTCCTAGACTATTTGCGTAACGTTTTACATATTCTTTGTCATCAAGCCCTAAGGAACCCAAATATACAAATTTAAACGAGCTAAGTGGCTGCGTTCAAAATATGCAATTTCTTCTACCTCCTGTTTCGAAGATGTGCTGTCTGGGTACTGTAATGTTTTCATACGTAAACCCATCTAATGTTATCTTTTCTAATAAGCGTTTTTCAGGATTTTAAAACCTAACTCTGGGAAGGTTAGTGTTTTTATCACTGTCCGTCCGAAAAAGTTAGTGCATGTGGCCTTACACGCGTGATAGTAGTAATTGTGTATCGCGTTACGCTTGTTGGGGGTGGCATTAATAGCGAGACGCGTGTTTAATTTTGCATGCGTTCCTGATTTTCAGCCCTCCCTTCTTTCTATTTGAGTCCATCTGTTCGTTCGTTTTGGTAACGTAGTATAATTAATGTTAGGATTAATTTAGGTCATTACGCAGTGTGCCTCTCAATGTTTTTCTTAGAAATGCAATACCCGTTTTAATGTGTTGTGGAAACGCTTGTATTTATGCAGTGGCTACTCTGGGAAGGTTAAGGCGGCCGGCGTGATGCCGACCACATCACCCCTCGTGTGCCGACGGTCAAGATAATATGGGCCTAACACCATATTCCCAATATGCCTCAATAGGCGTGTAACGGGTTCCTTTTTTCTCTCTTTTATATTTAACGTGGAAACGTTACAATTTGCAGACGAAGCATAAAACAAAGGGGATTTCGAGTACTGTCATTGTGACAGCACTGTTCTTTACCATTCTTCTTCCTTTTATTAAATTTATTTGTTAGGCTTTGCATTTACCTTTTAATTTATATATGTGGATTAGAATATTTCACGACAACGTGCAAGTATGTCATCTCAACCCAGAAGGTGTCCTTTCCTAAGGCTACGTACACCATCACTAGTAGCTTCACGTGTGAATCGCGCAATGTCATTTATACGATCATATGTAAACGTTGCTGCAAAACCTATATTGGCCAAACAGGCAAACGACTTGGGGACAGATTCAGCCAGCACTTAAATGACATCGCTCAGCAAAAGTCCACACCAGTTGCTATACACTTCAATGGTCCTGACCACCATGGTCCCATCGACATCCAGGTCACAGCGATCCGATCCTGCTCCTCTGACACTGCCAGCCGAGAACAGCTTGAGAACCGTCTTATCCACCGCATGGGGTGTCTAAAACCAGCCGGTCTCAACACTTTTCACACCTTTGTCTGAGGTCACCCTCTCCTCTCTTGCTCTATTTTACTCTTTCCACTCTTATCCTATTCTTCTATTTGTATGCCATATACATTTTTTTATTTCATATTTATTTATCTCCCACTCATTCTGTCCTCTTCTATTTCCAGTCCCCACTTTTATCACGTTGGGTATTTTATTGTCCGGTTTCGTTTTTTAGTTTCTTAGTATGCATTGTGTACATCCGGCGGCGGAAGTCACTTTCTGTTCAGCCACGCGCTCATCAACAGACAGCGATTTTGATAGAATTTCGGTTCTTGCCTTCAGGGAAGTACCCAGTTTTTATTTTATTTAGTTTGTATGTGTCCTATCTAGCCTTCACTTTCTTTCCTTTCCTGACGAAGGCCTTGTGGCCGTAACGTAGACTATTTTCTTTGTCTTTTGTCCTCGTAAGACGACTCACCTTTTTTCGATTTTTTTTCAAACCCATCCATTGTACAGCGCAAATAACGCTGTGAAACCCAACGCCCTAATATCTGGCCTTTGGCTAGGATCATGTGTCTAGACACAGAGACCGGTACAGTGACATTCATGTGTCATTAGGTCTCTTGTGTGAGAACACAGAAGATCACTACGGTGACACATGTTGTCATTGGGTCTTCTTGTGTTGGGACATGTGCTCTTGACCAGGGCCGGGTTTGGGCGGGGATAATGCGACCTCATGCGAGGAAAAAATATGCGACCTCAAGCGAGGAAAAAAAAAAAAAAAAAGATTGTACAGCGCAAATAACGCTGTGAAACCCAACGCCCTAATATCTGGCCTTTGGCTAGGATCATGTGTCTAGACACAGAGACCGGTACAGTGACATTCATGTGTCATTAGGTCCCTTGTGTGAGAACACAGAGGATCACTACAGTGACACAGTTTGTCATTGGGTCTTCTTGTGTTGGGACATGTGGTCTTGACCAGGGCCGGGTTTGGGTGGGTAAATGCGACCTCATGCGAGGAAAAAATATGCGACCTCATGCATGGAAAAAAAAAAAAATCTCTTTTCCGATTGTACAGCGCAAATAACGCTGTGAAACCCAACGCCCTAATATCTGGCCTTTGGCTAGGATCATGTGTCTAGACACAGAGACCGGTACAGTGACATTCATGTGTCATTAGGTCTCTTTTGTGAGAACACAGGGGATCACTACAGTGACACAGTTTGTCATTGGGTCTTCTTGTGTTGGGACATGTGGTCTTGGCCAGAGTCGGGTTTGGGGCGGGGACAGCGCGACCTCATGCGAGGAAAAAGTGTGCGACCTCAGGCGAGGAAAAAAAGAAAAAAAAAAAAAAAAAAGGTTGTACAGCGCAAATAACGCTGTGAAACCCAACGCCCTAATATCTGGCCTTTGGCTAGGATCATGTGTCTAGACACAGAGACCGGTACAGTGACATTCATGTGTCATTAGGTCTCTTTTGTGAGAACACAGAAGATCACTACAGTGGCACAGTTTGTCATTGGGTCTTCTTGTGTTGGGACATGTGGTCTTGACCAGGGCCGGGTTTGGGCGGGTACTAATGCGACCTCATGCGAGGAAAAAATATGCGACCTCAAGCGAGGAAAAAAAAAAAAAAGATTGTACAGCGCAAATAACGCTGTGAAACCCAACGCCCTAATATCTGGCCTTTGGCTAGGATCATGTGTCTAGACACAGAGACCGGTACAGTGACATTCATGTGTCATTAGGTCCCTTGTGTGAGAACACAGAAGATCACTACAGTGACACATGTTGTCATTGGGTCTTCTTGTGTTGGGACATGTGGTCTTGACCGGAGCCGGGTTTGGGTGGGGACAATGCGACCTCATGCGAGGACAAAATATGCGACCTCATGCGAGGGAAAAAAAAGGTCTTGATCGGGACCGGGTTTGGGGTGGGTCCAATTCGACCTCATGCGAGGAAAAAATATGCGACCTCATGCGAGGGAAAAAAAAAGTCTAGACACAGGGACCGGTACAGTGACATTCATGTGTCATTAGGTCCCTTGTGTGAGAACACAGAGGATCACTACAGTGACACAGTTTGTCATTGGGTCTTCTTGTGTTGGGACATGTGGTCTTGACCAGAGCCGGGTTTGGGGTGGGTGCCAATGCGACCTCATGCGAGGAAAAAATATGCGACCTCATGCGAGGAAAAAAAAATTAAAAAAAAAATTTAAAAAATCTCTTTTCTGATCCTATTTATTTCCCCTGTTGCGCTATGTACTGGATGAACCAAGACTCTTTCTTTTGTCCCATGGGACATCCTATCAGATTACATTTCACGGTCCAGCACGAATTTATTTTAGCCAAGCTGGACCTGAAGTCTTGACATCATAAATCAGCGAAATCGGACACCTGCTTTTGGCTGAAGTAAATTTAGGTGCCCTTTGTTTTGATTGTTTTCCAACAAGACGGAAATCTTTCGCGCCGCACTCTAAATCTATAACACATAAGGAAGGGAAACCACAAGGCCTGTAAACAGTAAATTAATATGAAACAAATATAAAGGTATGTTATAAGGCACTCGTAGGAAATAAAGAAGTAGAACACTAGACAACAGAAAAACAACAGACATGAGTGGCTTAACCAGGATTTGAACCCTGGATCTTCCGTGCGACAACACCGCCTAGCTATGCAAGCGAATCACACTGTCCTCCCTGCCATCTACGCATCCCCAAAAAAGGATGTTTCAATGACAGGTCATTAGTGCGAACCTCTATACATAACACCGGAAGTTTACCATGGGCAGTTCAGCCTATTAATGACGCAATCACTTCTGTTGTTCCCCTATATATCAGTATTGGTCAGTCCAACAAGACTAAGACCTTAATACTGTGTCCAGTATGATAGTAGACTTAGAACAGTAAGAACAGGACAGATGGTAGGTTTGGTATTGTATAAACATTTATAACACATAAGGAAGGGAAACCACGAGGCCTGTAAACAGTAAATTAATATGAAACAAATATAAAGGTATGTTATAAGGCACTCGTAGGAAATAAAGAAGTAGAACACTAGACAACAGAAAAACAACAGACATGAGTGGCTTACCCAGGATTTGAACCCTGTACCTTCCGTGCGACAACACCGCCTAGCTATGCAAGCGAATGACACTGTCCTCCCTGCCATCTACGCATCCTTAACTTACCCAGGATTTGAACCCTGGACCTTCCGTGCGACAACACCGCCTAGCTATGCAAGCGAATCACACTGTCCTCCCTGCCATCTACGCATCCTTAACTTACCCAGGATTTGAACCCTGGACCTTCCGTGCGACAACACCGCCTAGCTATGCAAGCTAGGGTAAGCCACTCATGTCTGTTGTTTTTCTGTTGTCTAGTGTTCTACTTCTTTATTTCCTACGAGTGCCTTATAACATACCTTTATATTTGTTTCATATTAATTTACTCTAAATCTAGGAGGTCTGTGACACCCGTGCAACTTTACGACCCACGGTATTTATGGGACTGTGAAGGTCCGAGATCCGTTGTGGTAGAGTACGCTCGATATTTCCAATAAGTGGGTGTAAAGTTTATTTATTTTTCTTTCTTTCTTTTCTCTTCCTTCTCCACAAAATATCAGTGGCGTTCGCACAAAAATACATCACATCATATCACTTATTCATAAACACAAACCAGACCTTATACTTTTACAAGAAACCAACATACAGGAGAACCAACAGAGAAGACACTCACCAACTAGACATATTGCAGACCATAATAGACACCCACAGCCTAACAGACGCATACAGACACGCACACCCCCAAAGCACGGGCACCACACACCCAAACAAAACACAACTGAGCCTCAAGACTAGACAGAATCTATATACCATCAACACACCACACAATTCAGGCCAGACATTTACCAGAAACTCTAAAGTTTACAGACCACAAAGCAATACTCGCAGCCATTAGCTCTACTCAGGCAAGCACGCATTTCAAACGCTCTCCACACTGGAAATTCAACAACACTTTACTCCAAAACACAACATACACGGAACATATGACTCGATCGATCCTTACATACACAACTGATGTGCCAACAGAAAACATACAACACCCCTGGGAAATATTAAAAAATACAATACGTGAACGAACGCAGTTAATGTCAGCTAGGATACACAAAGACAGGATAAAGCAAGAGAAACTAGTAGAAGAGGCAATACAGCTTACAAAGCAGACAGAAATTCACCCAGCATCCTCACATTACAAGACCAGCTAGAACAATACAAGCACCATAGGTTTCAGGGCGTTCAACTACGGACGAAACTGAACACAATCACACAAGAAACGCCCAGTAAACAATACATGGCAATAGAACAAAACATACAACGCTGCAGACAGATAGGGCAAATAGTAGATCTAGACGGAACCACACAGACAGAAACACAAAACATAGTACAGGCTTTTGAAGATTACTACAGAAACCTGTACACAGAAGAAAACGTCCAGTCACGCATACAAGACACATTTATGCACTTTACAAAGAAACTATCAGATGCAGACAAGCAAGGTCTAGATGCTGAGCTGACACTTACAGACATAACACTCGCAATAAACACTATGCAAAAAGACAAAACACCAGGGCCAGACGGACTCACAACAGAATTTTATCAACACATTTTTCCCATCTTAGGCCCCCTTCTATTAAAAGTGTACACAGAAGCTTTTGAGAATAAAGAACTCCCACCAAGGTTAAACATGTCATACATCACTCTAATACCTAAAGACAACTCAGACAGAACGCTCCTTAAAAACTACAGACCTATATCTCTCCTAAACGTAGACTACAAAATTTGAACAAAAATCTGACAAACAAACTAAAACCATTCATGACCACCCTCATACACGAAGACCAGCAGTGTAGCGTTCAACACAGAAACATCCACCAGCACACACACTTCATCAGAGACATAATCACCTACACACACGAGAAAGATTGTCAGTCGTCAATCCTATCTCTCGATCAAGAGAAAGCTTTTGATCGAATATCACACTCATACCTTCACAAAACATTACTTCACTGCAACATGGGTAGAAACTTTATGAAATGGATTGAAATCCTTTACATGAAGCCCGAAAGCAAGGTTTTGGTAAATCATACTTTTACCAACACTTTCAGGCTAACACTTTCTGTTAGGCAGGGGTGCCCTCTTCCCCCCCCCCCCCCCTACTCTATGTTCTAGCACTAGAACCTATGCTAGAAAAAATTAGAAAGGACAGCTCTATTAAAGGCACATTTATACCAGGGAAAGGCGAGCAGAAGTTGATTGCTTACGCAGACGACACCACCTTTTTCCCACCCAACGATAAGTCTATTGCAAACATCTTAAACACCTTCACAGACTTTAGTAAAGGAAGTGGAGCTAAGTTAAACGTAAAGAAATCAACAATAATGGGCCTAGGCAAATGAAAAAACAAAACAGATTTTCCATTTGGACTTGTACCAACAAACAACATCAAAATCTATGGCATCACTTTTCCTTCACACCCAAAACGCACGCACAAAGACACATGGCAGAACCTAACATCACAAATAACAGACATGCGATATAGATATAAATTCACAACCACAACAATTTTTGGACGAAGCACGATTGTAAACACTTATCTCATTCCCAAATTACTGTACGTAGCCACAGTTTTTGACCCCCCGAAACAGACCATTACAGACATAAACAAACAGATCAGAAGATTTATTTTTAGTCGCACAATCTACAGCATAAAACATAAGACACTTATACAAGAAAAGAAACAGGTAGGGATTGCACTCCAGGACATACAGACAAAGATTCAAGCACTTAGAATCAAACACGTAGGGAGCATCATCAAACAGCCAGAGCAACACACGCTAGCACACTATTACATGGGGCCCAGACTCACCAGACTGAGACCACTAAACAACTCAATGCCGCATCATTTTGGCCCGCTACCATCATTTTACAAGTCATGCATACAAGCCATTCACGGACACGAAAACTCAATTCACCAGAAAACAAATACAATATACAAACACTTAACCAAACTACAAGAACCCCCACTACACCTCAGAATTAAAAGAGGACAGAAATACTTCAAGACAAATTATACGGACACTTTCACCAACTTACACAACCCTCACATCACTGCCAAAGCAAGAGAAGTTACCTTTATTCTTATATACAACATGACACCCACAACAGAACGACAAGCTCACAGATCCAAGCAAACATTATAGTGTCAGCTGTGCAAAACACGCATACAGGAAACTGAAAATCATATTTACTACACGTGCAATACAGTCATACCCATGAGGAAAGCATTGCAAGAAATGATTGCCTCACACACAAGACAACCCGTAGACACTTCATCATCATCATCATAACCCTCCACTCCCAAAGGAGCATAGGCCTTCAACAAACAAATTCCAACTACTCCTGTCACGTGCCATCATCTCAAGTTCTTTCCACGTTCTCCTTATCCTTTTCATCTCTGTTTCCAGCTCTCTTCTCCATGTGCTTCTTGGTCTACCTCTGCCTCTCTTGCCCTGGGGGTTCCAGAACAAGGACTGCCTTGTAATGCTATCAACAGGTTTCCTCAGTGTGTGTCCTATCCATCGCCATCGTCTTCTTCTCATCTGTTGTTCTACTGACACTTGTCTAGTTCTTGTCATGAGTTCCACGTTGGTAACCTTGTCATACCATTTTAATCCCTCTATTCTACGCAAGCACCCATTTATGAAAGTCTGTAGCTTTTTGGTTGTTGTCTTTGTTGTTCTCCATGTCTCAGAGCCATACAATAGGACTGACTTCACATTTGAGTTGAAGATTCTTACTTAGACACTTACCGAGCCATTTTTCTAAATACGCTCTCAAAAACAACACCAGACATACAAACAAAACTTCTTATCTTATTGTCTCAATGTAGATATTTCATTTGGACTTTTCGCAACTTAGCCAGTACCAGTTCCAGTACCGCCTTTTAAATTCGTAGATACTTTTAAATGTTTTTCTGCAAAAAGCACGGTCTATTTCACCCGATATTAATTTACAGCAGAGCAACATTCCTCCATCTTAGGGAAGTAGCCTAGACGCCACAAAATTCTTTTCTTCTCTTCATGTACCGGTAAGTACGGGCTAGCCTCTTGAAAGGCGACTCAGAAGGGTGTTTCAGCTGTTACAAGTCGAAGCCTGCACACGACTGAGAACAAAGCAGGCCGTAACACATACCGACCTTCCTCCTACCCGAGGCATTCAGTAGTGTCTCTCCCGCCCCATTCCACTCGTCTTCTGGATGCGTTTTTTCCAACACAGACCGATCACTATTCATAAACTGGGGTCTTTCATAGTGTCACATAGGTTTATTGATCATAAATTGCCTACATCCTCTTCTTTTTCCTTCACCCGGATTCTTAAATTTTTATTACAACTCTTTACCTTTTCCCTGTATTTTTTGGATCCATTCGTTTGCGAAAAATATTTTCTTCCCCATTCTTAACGTTTACCTGGTTCTTTTATCAAAAACTGAGAATCGCACTAGTGATGGTATTACGTAGATGTCAGTCTCTGCGGGTCGAACGATAGCTGTGAATATACGGTTCTCGCCAGACAGAACGTCTGCAGTTTCCCCGGTCAGAGCGCTGCTCGACCAGATTTCTGGGCCTGGAGTGTGAGAATTCGCTCCGTCGTACATGGCAGGCAGACGGATTGTCTACCTTTTGCAGCAACTGCGTGAGTTTTCGTCGGGATAGTCCGGCGAAGTGTGAAATTGCGCTCCGCACTGCAGACGGGTTGTCTGAGATTTGCAACTGACACGCGCACTCTCGGTCACTGATGGCAGTTACGACATGCGTTAAGCTGACGTAAAGTTTTAGGAGAAGGGGAGATGATTTTGAGATTTTTTAAATAGCGTCTCATCTTTGTCCGTTTCATCGATATAACTAGAGTTGGAAACCTGAATTCAGACACTCAGTAATTTCGCAGTTAGACTAGAACAACCTATGTTCGAGCCCTAAGAATCTCGGTGATAGAAGAAATTAGTTGGTCGAATTGAATGTTCGATTCCTAAGGATCTCTGTTGATGTATGAGGGCATTAGTTGGTCGAAGCGGTTTTAGTTCTTAGTAGTTTCTGTGATTGAGTGAATACTGGGGTAAACCCAACTTGCCAGCGTTTAATAAAGAGACATACTTGTGAGAAGCATAGACATTTCCTATCTTTAACCACGTGGGTTTTTTCCAAGTAACACTGGTCTGACAGTGCATGTGCCATCAGAGATAGACAGTAATACCAATCCCACTAACGGTTTCTAAAGGCTAGAAATATATACTGGGCTTTTGAGCCAGTTCATATTGCTCCACTTCCATTCCGATTTCGGAGGTACCCATTACAGTTGGGTCGGCTCAGGAGCCGCCAATCCCTGGTCGACGACACTCCTTCAAATGTCCTCACCAGGTCTCGAGTTAATCCAGTCCAAATCCCGGTCGACGAAAAATCCTCAAATGCCGTCACCCGGGTTTGATCCTGGATCATCCGGTCGCCAGAGCGGTGTGGTAACCACTACGCTAGCGCGGCTCCCAGAGTGGATAGTGAACCAAGACTATCTGTTGAGAGCAGTTGTCCACTGGTCATCTTTTCCAAATTAAGGGAATCCTCGTGTTTATAAACTCTGTGTGCCCGTTTAAACTTGCTTATCAAACCTGATTCAAGTGACATTAACAGTAAATCTAAAATTTAACTGGTGAAGTGAACGCTCCCCGAAAACAGTGGAAGAAACCTGTATTTGCAGAGCTGGGATTCGCTTTATCCAAAGAATCCAGATTCACTGTAGAGAAGTGTCCTAAGGTTGCGCCAGACGGTGAACAACCTCAAGTTTTTTAGGTAAGCACGAAAGCCTGGGTACCCGGATGAAAGAACCGAGTGAAAGTGACGGAAGGATGTTCGTTGTTTAATGCACTCACTTTGTAATTTTTCCTTATGAAAGACTTGCTGCTTAATTTAATTCTTCCTTTAGAATAGATACTGCTGTAATAAGTCAGTTCTTACCTTCAAGAAAGGGGACAATATTAGACCCTAACCGAAATTCTAATGACAGAAAAAAGCTCAGAGAGACCAGTAGTTATCTTGTCAGATGCGCTGTCAGTGATTACAACTCTGAAAAGTCAAATAAATGCTGAACTGGATGACCTAAGAGTAACACTTCACAGCCTATGTCAGCAGTACACAAGAGTTGTGATACAGTGGATCCCTTCTCACTGCAACATCCCTGGAAATGAAGAGGCTGACAGATTGGCAAAGGAAGGGGGAAAACTTCCTCAGCTGGACACAAATATAACCTATGAGGAGTCCAAGAGTTTTATCAAGCGCAGATACAGGCACAAGTGGGAAGAAGAGCATCCAGGCCACATAAAAAATGATCCGTATTACCAGCTCAGCAGAAGTGAACAAGTGGTAATCTTCAGACTTCGCACTGGTCATAACAGATTGAGATACCATCTGTTCAACAAATTAAGGATAGGAACTACGGATGAGTGTGACTGTGGCACTGGTAAAATGACTGCCGAACACCTGCTTCAAAGGTGCCCAACATGTGGGGAACGGAGAAGACGCATATGGCCATCACCAGTGCAATACCTGGAGAAAATCTACGGAGATATTAACAGCCTCAGGCTGACCACTGCTTTCTTTGAACTTATTCAAGTTGACATCTGAGGGTGAACGAAGAAGAAGAAGAAGACCCTAACCATATGCATCTATAACTCTTTGGGCCATCATCTGTCATCCTAACGGGGCTGTGGGCTAAACCTAGAGTTAAGATCATAACGGGGCTATCATCCTAGTAGCATTATCTTGATATTTTATGACTATTTGTATATGCTTTGATGTAATTTCTAGGTGTTGTGAAGGAATTTTAGATGATAATTAAATTTCTCTTGGAATTAATAAGCGCGTTGGTCACCTCGTTCTAAATATTTATATAATCATTCTGTTATAGTTCCCCACGTCTGTGTGTCTACCTGTCGTCACTTGAATGTGCGTGCACGTGAGTATATATATATATATATATATATATATATATATATATATATATATATTTAATGTATATGTGTTAGACTGTCTGACTACTTTAGATCTGTCGTAGAAGATAGGTGAGAGAGAGAGAGAGAGAGAGAGAGAGAGAAGAGTTCCCGCTCTATCAGAGACAGCCTCTATCACTATTCTACCACCTCACTCGTGGAAATCTATTTTATATTTCTATCTCACACTGTGACTATCACTCATTCCAACCTATTCAGAAGGGACCAACCCAAGTCTTAATTATCCTATCAAAAAATCTACGACACATAGCTCTCATTTCTCCCCGCACCGCTTATCGTATTGTTGAAGTGTTTTAAATTTGTGTATGTATATGTGCATAAAATTTACTAGTGAATTGCTCTCGAGCTTTTATTATAATTTGTTTGGAAAATGTACATGTTTTGAAAATTGAGATGGAAACAAATCATAAAATTTTTTTACAGAACCACCAATTGGAAAAATATGAGAAAACGGTATCTGTGAAAAGTATGATTGGCAACTTTGTAATGCCGTGTTTGTTTCTGGAAACGCAACAATGTGTAACACAATTTTTAGTACAAGTACGTGTGTGTTGGGGTGGATGCAGGGTTTCCAGGTTTCAACTGCGCTTTTGGTGTGGGTGTGTGCGTGTTTCCATTTGTGGTTTTAAAGTCTAAATTATATTGTTTTGGAACGTATACAATAAATTTTTGCATGAAAATAAATATGTTTTCAACTTTGAGAATTCCCCCACCCCCCCCCCCCCACCCCCCCGCCCCCCCCCCCCCCCCCCCCCCTATTTCATCTTGAAATTATGAATGGACACAGTCTAATTGACATGAATGGACAGAAATGCCCAACTTTAGTATTCACTTTCCTCACCTTATATTTACAGTTTATGAATGTATTTTATTGTATGTTGTAAATTGAACATGTTTTGGAATTTCAAATTGGATATGCTTTAGGGAACATAATTACAAACTCCCCTTGTATCTTTCTCGAAATGCCGGTGTGCCTAGCCGCCTTTATGGCTCAAGGCTGTGTGCTCAACTTGTTAGTTGAAACTTGCCAAGGAGAAAAGCGTAACGCAGCACACAATTGTCCACTATACTTTCAACCCGGGGGCATTTCAATATCTCGCCCAGACAAAATTTTTTAAGTGTTCTTTGTTCAGCCAGACTGTCCACTGAAGTTACTTCAGAATGCAATCACCATTAGTCACCTGGTACGCAGTGGTGGATCTACTATGAAACTAATGAAGCTTAAGCGACTTTAGTCCACATTGCTTAAAATTTTTTAGTCTACTGTATAAGAAGGGGTTTTAAAAAAATAATAATATTAATAATATAGTGTAATTCAATACAAAATAATAGTTAAAATAAAAATTAAAAGGTTATTAAAGTATCATGTAGGCTAGCCGTAAAAGAAAAAAACGCTTTCTCAGAAAGTAGACCTACAATTTTTTCCTTTCAAAGCATGCGACAATAGTCGCACGACTCAAATTGATTAATTTTTTGTTGTATATATTTCAACAATCCCAAAGTTTGAGAGTCAGTAGCACAGATGTTGTAAAGGTAGAGTATCGCGGTAAGTTGGCTGTTCTGCTGTGGCTAATGTAATTTTTTCCCCCTTTTAACAGAGGTCAAGACCCTAGAGGAATAACAATGAGTTCACGAAAGTACTTAAGTGGATACCAAAAACGCAAACTCAAGGAAAAGCGATCTGACGAAATCTCTAAATGTCAAAAACTAACAAACTATTTGGCAATGTCAAGTTTGTCAACACCTGCAGTTGAAACAAGCCAAGCAAACACCATTGAAGCCACTGACAGTGCACAAACTGTGGGAGCTCTTTCTAGCAATATTCAACCCACTGTTGACGCTTTTGATACAGATGACGATCACAGTGGTCAACATGAAAGTACCGCGGAACAAGCAGAGACTGAGCAGAAACATGAAACAGGAAGCAAATTCAGTGATTTCTGTGATGAATTTACCATGATACAACGTTAAAATATCTCCCAATATAAAGATAAAATGTAGGGATAAAAATAATGCGTAAGATACTAGGAGACATGCTCGCCCATGCCCGCATTTCCCACCGCCAGTCAAACTAACTTGTTAGACGTGCAGACGAAACGGTTACCCTTTGTAGACGGGAGGGAAACGGAGATCGAAAAAGGAAAAATATGACTGAACACGTGTTTGATTCTAGCAAGGCTAAAAAGACGCAATTGGTGGTAAAAGGAAAAAAATTCACGTCACTAGTTAACATAATGTAAGGAAATGGACAAAAAAGACCTTAGCTCTTATTCGCAACAGTCATTTCTTGGACGTTTTTCGATACTTGGTCCCTTTATTTGAATTCAGCGGCAAACGCCGTAGAGAAGGTTCTCGAACAAATTTCAGAAAACTAAACATGAGAAAAAATATGTTTTTTCTTAATAATAGAGTTATGAATATAAAACCTAGCTAGTTTGATAGCCCATCTTAAGCAGAGAACTAATATACTTTAAATTATACAGACGGATAGATAACAAGGAAGATATTGACAAAATACTGTATTGTTCACATCAGACCAGCGACAGTACTGTTGTGCAAACTTTCACAAAAAGCTTCAAATTCTTGGCCTTGAGACACGCAAATGCAAAAATCAAGCTGTAATGTAAAAGAGGGGAAAGGTGGAGAATTGTGGCTAAAAATAACTTAGGAGGCAGATTTGTGTAAGGTATTGCTTGTAGAACCAAGTGTTTTTGTGAAAAACCAAGTAGAGACAGACGGACCAACAGACAATAATACATACTTGACTGAGATCTGACTGAATTTGACTTTTGGTTGTAGATTTGAAAAGTTAGGGGGGAAGTCGGTGATTGGGCAATTGTAATCATATTAGCGGGACAGAGATGCGCATTTTTGCCATTTGATATAATACTGTCCAGAGACACAGTGGTTATTGCCTGTGGTGTTGTTCCTAGAAGATAGTACATACATTTAGAGGGACGCCATCATATAGCCAGCAGCTCAGCTGAGTTTTGCTAGCAATTAACTGTGTTCTCAATTCTGAATTGTGAGTTTCTGTTGTGGCACTAGGGTAGTGCCACATAAGTAATCAAGATTGCACAAGCAGATGTGTGTGCAGCCAAACAGTGTGTCAGTGCAGTCTACCATTGTATTCTAGCTACCGAGAGGAGTGGGCCACCGGAATCCAGCATTAGATCTTCGCAGACAAGATGAGTGATTTAGTGGCCTGCTGAGGATTCACCATACTCCTAAAGAATTTATAAATATTTCCCCTCATAAATCTACTGAATTTTGGGAAAGATAACATTCATTAAAGTTCATAAGACAATGGACAAAGCTTGTTCTAGTCACAGAGTGGGTGTGATGACACCACCCCAACAGCACATCCAGTAATAGTTTCCCAGAGACATTAGAAATATAATTAATATTAACCAGTCTGATAAAATACTTATGTATACACATTCCATTTTATTATGCCATCTATTTATGCATTCCATTTATAACTCCATAACATTTCATATGTTCTGACCAACTAAAACATTGGTTCAGAACAAATAAATTTAAAGAAAATTTTAATATTTAAACTAAAATAGCCTGAGTTAGTTCAGTGTGTTATAGAATTTTATTAATATTATTACACTTATTAATTATCTGTGTGTGTTTGTATATTCTACTACAACACATTACATTTCAGTACCCTAGACTTTTAACGTAGCTACATTCACATTAGTAAAAGAAGATATGTTTGAGGTCGTAAGTGGTAGTAAGAAGGGTCTTCTGTAATTCACATCTACATTTATCTCAGGAGCCTTCACAGCTGACCTCATACATTACACTAGGTAACACAACAACCATACAGTACCATCAAAAACCACTACAAATATTGGGGTCTTGTCCAGGGATAATTAGTTTATCATAAATATTAGAATCTCCTGGTGGGAGAATTAAACCAGTGGGGACAGATTGTAAAAATTTAAAAAGTGTCCCTTAAAATAAAAAGGGGAAAATAAAAGTTGGTGAATCTTCACAGCCAGTGGTAGTTAGTTAATTAATTAAATAATTAGAATTACCTTAGTCACAATTTATTAGAATTACCTGTCATTAGTTAGATTTATCTTGGTCATTGTTATTTTGTATGATGGCTGACCTGGCAAAATTTAGATCGGCTGCTGTGCTAACGGCGAAGGAAATGGGAATGGATGGTCAGGTTTTAATTCAGTATGTAACTGCTGAATGTGACAAGTATATTGAAAGGGAAGATAGGAGGTTAGCTGAAGAGAAGAGGTTACAAATTGAGGCTGATAGAGAACTTAAGAGGCTGCAGATTGAGGCTGACAAGGAGGCAAAAGCATTGGAGGCAGAAGAAAAACGACAGCAAAGGGAGGCAGAAGATAAGAGAAGGGAGGCAGAGGAAAAAAAGGCCGAAAGGGAAGCAGAAGATAGAAGGTTACAAAGGGAGCACGAATTACGACTAAGGGAGCTGGAATTACAAGGCCATGCTCCTGAAAATGGTGCCAGCCCTTTTGGCTCAGATGCTACGCCTAGTCAGGGAGCCTCAACCTCAGCTATGGGGTTTCATTTAGACCATTTTGTTGAGAAAGACGATGACATCGAGGGGTACCTCAGTAGATTTGAGTTATTAGCTACTACATATGGGTTAGAGAGAGAGGTGGAGTTTAAAGTTATCACAGGGATTGAGAGGTACTTCTTATGAAGTCTTCGCTAAAATGAACAGAGAAGACCAAGACAATTATGACATGCTAAAGCAGGCTTTGTTATTAAGATATGAAAAACATGGTGAATTTTACCGTAAGAAATTTAGAAATGCCAAACTGTTGTCTGGGGAGACATACCACCAATTCTCTGCCAGACTGGAAACCTATTTGGAGAAATGGACTGCTCTGGGGAAGACCCAAGATCTGAAAGAGATGATCATGATAGAGCAATTAAGAGAGTCCATGGCTCCAGACTTGAGAAAATTTCTCATGGAACAAGGTGCAGAGAGGTTGGGAGAGGTTTTAAATGTCGCTGAGAGGTATCAGGCAGCCCAGGCAGAGGTAAGTGGCACTAAAAAGAAGCACATAGAAAATTTTAAAGCTCCACAGCCATTTAATAAATTTGATAATAGAGAACAGGGGAATAAAGGCAGGACAAACTTTGAACGGCCAAGAAATGACTATCGTGACAGAAACTCACAGTTCAATGACCAAAAATATAATGAAAGAAAACCGTTTAACCAAGGAAAAAGATGGTGCAAATGGTGTAAGAAAGACAACCATAACACCGAATTTTGTAGAAGGAAACCTTCAAACATTGCTGCAATGAAGTCGGGGACTCAAAGATTAAAGGTTAATCCTAATGGACAGCAGGAACCTTATCACCCCCCAGTTTGTGAGGATGTTATTTGTAATGGGGTCACCATAAGGTGCCTTTATGATACAGGTTTGGATTATGATTCAGTTGTGAAGTCTAGCCTAGTGGACCCAAGTCAGTATACCACAGAAACAGTGGAAATACAAGGGGCGACTAAGGACATACCGCTCATGACACTTCCCATCGCAAGAATAACGGTGAAAACTCGCTATGTGGAAGGAGAAATCAGAGCAGCAGTGATAGATGAACCGATCTACCCTCTGATATTGGGGTGTAGGTACGTCTTCTTGGGGAATCCCGAGAGACCTGTGATCATGGCGACAGTGCAGACCAGGTCACAGAAAAAGGAGGAAGAAGGTGAACCTATAAATGCTCATCCAGAGGAGATGAGGAAGGCGCAGGCTGAGGATAGGACACTCAAGCCATGTTTTAAAAAATTGCCCAAATGCCACACACCTCCAAGCAAGGGAGAGTACTTTATGAAGAACAAACTATTATACAGGAAGGCCGGAACTGGAACAAATGGTCACAACCAGCTGGTTCTTCCCACTTCATATAGGGATAAAGTGATGGAACTCGGGCATGCGATTCCCTTCAGTGGTCACATGGGGATCAGCGCCACAGGACAGCGTATAGCTTGTCATTACTTCTGGACAGGGATAACGGAGGATATAAAAAGATATGTCAAATCCTGTCCAGAATGTCAAAGGGTAGCTCCAAAGCATTGGACTGCTCCTGCAACTCTAGGGGAAATGCCCATAGTGGGAACACCTTTTGAGAAGGTTGCAGTGGATATTGTGGGACCTCTCACTCGGACCAAGAGGAGGAACAGTTACATCCTTACTCTGGTGGACACTTGTTCTATGTGGGGAGAGGCGGTAGTCCTGCCATCAATTGATTCAAAACATGTAGCAGAGGCACTACTTACAATATTCACAAGATTAGGATTCCCGCATCAAATCTTGACTGATAATGGCTCACAGTTCAAGGGGAAACTAACGGAAGAAGTTTTTAAGCTATTTCAAGCCAGACACTTTCATTGTAGTCCGTACCATCCACAAGGGAACGGCCAGGTAGAGAGGTTCAATGGGACTCTCATTTCTATCCTGAGGAAGCTGGCACACGAAAAACCGGATCTGTGGGATCAATTCCTGCCCGCCGCGTTGTTTGCGTATCGGGAGGTACCACATAGTTCAACCGGGATGGCTCCCGCAACTCTGCTATTTGGGAGGCCAATAAAAGGTCCATTGGAAGCTTTATTAAGGACCTGGACAGATGAGAAGGCAGAAGAGACTGTTACCTCATCGTATCAATATGTGAACGAACTGACCACTCGTCTGAAAGCTGGATGGAAACTGGCAAATGATAATTTGAGACAAGCCAGAAAGAAACATGCAGCATATTTTAATAGGAAGGCAAAGGACAGAGAACTAGCTGTGGGAGAGAAGGTGCTTCTTCTACTACCCGGCAGCCAGAATAAATTACAAATTGGATGGCAAGGTCCATATACGGTTCTAGAGAAGGTGTCTAGAACAAACTATAAAATTGACAAAAAGGGGAAGGAGAAAGTTTATCATGTAAACCTTTTAAAGAAATATCTGGACAGACCACTCCAGGAAAGCACCCCCTTACTGACCTTGGCTATCGCAACTCAAATGCAAAAGGAACCACTCACCTCACATGAATACCCATTACATCCTTGTGAAACAGCCGCACAGGTAAAAGTCAGTAAGCACCTGATTAAAAATCAGAGGGAGAGAGTTCAACAGGTTCTGGAGGAACATACAGATGTATTAACAGATAAACCAGGACATACAAATTTGCTACAGTATGACATGAAACTGGTAGACTCAAACCCAATCTGTATGAGAGCCTATTCTATTCCGTTCGCGAAGGAGAAGGCATTGAAGGAAGAAACAGATTATTTGTTGAAGGAGGGGATTATTTCACACAGTGAATCATCTTTTAGCTCCAGTGTAGTTTTGTTGAGAAAACCGTCTGGGGAACATAGACTGTGCATAGATTACAGGAAACTGAATGCTGTCACAGAAGGACAAGTGGATCCATTACCAGACACAAAACAGTTATTTGCCAGATTAAACAAGGAAAAATACTTTTCAAAGGTGGATCTTAGTAAAGGCTATTACCAGATTCCAGTGAAGCCTGAAGTGAGACCTTATTTAGCTTTTAGCACTTCGGAAGGACATTATGAATTCAACATGCTACCATTCGCATTGAAAAATGCTCCGAGTGTATTTTCAAGGATGATGCGCAAATTGTTGGACCCCCTGAATAACCCATGTATCACGAATTTCATGGATGATATTCTCGTCGCCACAGAGACATTTGAAGAACACATTAACTCTTTAAAAATGTTATTTGATAGGCTTAGGGAGGCGAACTTAACTGCTAGGCCAACAAAATGTTGTATTGGATGCAAAGAGTTGGAATTCTTGGGACACACTGTATATCAGGGTAACATGACCCCTGACCCCAAGAACTTGGAAAAACTGCAGAGAGCACCTAGACCACAAACAAAAAAGGACGTGCGATCATTCGTGTCATTATGTGGATTTTACCAAAAATATATCAAAAATTTTAACTCTATTTGTGCTCCTCTGACTGATCTGACTCGCAAGGGACATCCAGATAAAATAATTTGGACTGCGCAATGTGAATTGGCTTTTCAAGAGTTAAAGGAAAAACTCACTAGCAAGCCTATTCTCAAATTGCCTGATTTGACACAGGACTTCGTGGTGAGAACAGATGCAAGTAATGTAGGCCTCGGGGCGGCTCTGTTGCAAAGGTCATCTTCACCCGATGGGGAACTGAACCCAGTCGCTTATGCAAGCCGCAAATTGAATAAAGCGGAGCAAGGATATTCCACAAGCGAAAAAGAATGTTTAGCGTTAATCTGGGCAATAAAAAAGTTCCAAATCTATCTGTATGGTAGGACTTTTGTGGTCCAGACGGATCATCATCCCCTAGTGTTTTTATCTCAGGCTAAGCATGAAAATGCTAGATTGTTGAGATGGTTTTTATTATTGCAACCTTATCAGTTTAGTATTGAGTATATCCCAGGGTCATTGAATGTCGGTGCAGATTTCCTCAGTCGGCACCCCTGTGATCAAAATTAGAGTAGTGGTAGGCGTGAGGAGTAATTTTATCTATGTGTATCACTGGTTTTGGAACTTGCCGTAGTGCATGTTCTCAGGTGGGGAGATGTGTGATGAATTTACCATGATACAACGTTAAAATATCTCCCAATATAAAGATAAAATGTAGGGATAAAAATAATGCGTAAGATACTAGGAGACATGCTCGCCCATGCCCGCATTTCCCACCGCCAGTCAGACTAACTTTTTAGACGTGCAGACGAAACGGTTACCCTTTGTAGACGGGAGGGAAACGGAGATCGAAAAAGGAAAAATATGACTGAACACGTGTTTGATTCTAGCAAGGCTAAAAAGACGCAATTGGTGGTAAAAGGAAAAAAAATTCACGTCACTAGTTGACATAATGTAAGGAAATGGACAAAAAAGACCTTAGCTCTTATTCGCAACAGTCATTTCTTGGACGTTTTTCGATACTTGGTCCCTTTATTTGAATTCAGCGGCAAACGCCGTAGAGAAGGTTCTCGAACAAATTTCAGAAAACTAAACATGAGAAAAAATATGTTTTTTCTTAATAATAGAGTTATGAATATAAAACCTAGCTAGTTTGATAGCCCATCTTAAGCAGAGAACTAATATACTTTAAATTATACAGACGGATAGATAACAAGGAAGATATTGACAAAATACTGTATTGTTCACATCAGACCAGCGACAGTACTGTTGTGCAAACTTTCACAAAAAGCTTCAAATTCTTGGCCTTGAGACACGCAAATGCAAAAATCAAGCTGTAATGTAAAAGAGGGGAAAGGTGGAGAATTGTGGCTAAAAATAACTTAGGAGGCAGATTTGTGTAGGGTATTGCTTGTAGAACCAAGTGTGTTTTTGTGAAAAACCAAGTAGAGACAGACGGACCAACAGACAATAATACATACTTGACTGAGATCTGACTGAATTTGACTTTTGGTTGTAGATTTGAAAAGTTAGGGGGGAAGTCGGTGATTGGGCAATTGTAATCATATTAGCGGGACAGAGATGCGCATTTTTGCCATTTGATATAATACTGTCCAGAGACACAGTGGTTATTGCCTGTGGTGTTGTTCCTAGAAGATAGTACATACATTTAGAGGGACGCCATTATATAGCCAAGAGCTCAGCTGAGTTTTGCTAGCAATTAACAGTGTTCTCAATTCTGAATTGTGAGTTTCTGTTGTGGCACTAGGGTAGTGCCACATAAGTAATCAAGATTGCACAAGCAGATGTGTGTGCAGCCAAACAGTGTGTCGGTGCAGTCTACCATTGTATTCTAGCTACCGAGAGGAGTGGGCCACCGGAATCCAGCATTAGATCTTCGCAGACAAGATGAGTGATTTAGTGGCCTGCTGAGGATTCACCATACTCCTAAAGAATTTATAAATATTTCCCCTCATAAATCTACTGAATTTTGGGAAAGATAACATTCATTAAAGTTCATAAGACAATGGACAAAGCTTGTTCTAGTCACAGAGTGGGTGTGATGACACCACCCCAACAGCACATCCAGTAATAGTTTCCCAGAGACATTAGAAATATAATTAATATTAACCAGTCTGATAAAATACTTATGTATACACATTCCATTTTATTATGCCATCTATTTATGCATTCCATTTATAACTCCATAACATTTCATATGTTCTGACCAACTAAAACATTGGTTCAGAACAAATAAATTTAAAGAAAATTTTAATATTTAAACTAAAATAGCCTGAGTTAGTTCAGTGTGTTATAGAATTTTATTAATATTATTACACTTATTAATTATCTGTGTGTGTTTGTATATTCTACTACAACACATTACATTTCAGTACCCTAGACTTTTAACGTAGCTACATTCACATTAGTAAAAGAAGATATGTTTGAGGTCGTAAGTGGTAGTAAGAAGGGCCTTCTGTAATTCACATCTACATTTATCTCAGGAGCCTTCACAGCTGACCTCATACATTATACTAGGTAACACAACAACCATACAGTACCATCAAAAACCACTACAATTTCAAAGAATACAGTGACCTCGAAAACTGGCCCATAACAGTTGATAATGATTTCATACAGAATTGTTTAATGCAAGACATAGGTTTTTTTCAAAATAAAGTTGTAGCTGTTATAAAGTTTTGAAGTGAAAGAGTTTTGACATTTAGAGGTCATGAGGAGAAGTGGGGCTCACCAAATAATGGAAACTTCATGAGGGCCATTGAACTTATTGCAGAATTCGACACATTTTTACATGAACATCTCGAGAAATGCAAAAATGAAAAAGTAAATGCTACTTACCTATCCAAAACCGTGTATGAAGAATTGTTAGAAATTATGGGAAAACGTGCAAGATGAAATTGTGAATCAAATCAACAACCTAGACACCAAATAGTACTCTATTATTGTTAACTCTACGCCTGACCTGACACATGTTGACCAGCTGGTAATTGTGGTTCGATACTGCTATAATGGAAAATCCTGTGAGAGATTTTTAACATTTTAACCGATGGAAAACCATCCATCCATGACCTTGTTCAACAAAATACAACAAGTCCTGGGTGAACATAAGCTTTCACTTGAAAATATCCGTGCTCAGTTCTACGATAATGCATCTAACATTAAGGGCTCGGAGAAAGAGCTGCAAGCACTCTTTAAAAACATTAACAGATACGCAGACTATATACCATGTGCAGCCCTTTCACTTAACCTTGTTGAAGAAAAGGCAGTGTCTACTGTACCTGAAGTTGTTGACTATTTTGGCATTTTGCAGGAGCTGTGTTTTCTTTTCTGGATCTCCACGAAAATGGGGGATTTTAAACATGCAGGGCAATCTACATTTTTCTCTAAAGAGCTTAAGTGTATAAGCACACTATGAAGCAGTCCGGGCAATTAAAAATGGATATATGGGTATTTTACAAACTCTAAAATATTTTTGAAAACTCAGAAGAGAAGCCTGAATGTAAACTAGGTGCACAGAATTTATACAAGTTGGTACAGCTGGAATATGCTATTTTAACAGTCGTTTGGGAAGAAGTGCTGGAGCGTTTCAACAAAACAAGTAAGAAACTCCAAACCCCTGGTTTTGATGTATTTGAAGGTTATCTTCTGCTTTCATCTTTACTTTCGTTTGTTGAAGAACTCAGAGAAAATTCAGCCGATAGGATTGCACACTATGAATCAGAAGCAAAAAGTTTGTGTGAAGATATCACTTCAAGTTATTCTGATGCTTCCAAACGCATTGTTACAAGGACATTTTCAGATGGAACAAGTGGTATTGTTTCTTTGAGAGGAGCTGACAAATTTAGGATAGAAGTTCTATATCAACTCTATGACTGCTTGATAATCCAGTTACGCAAGAGGATTGACCCATATGAGCAGATTGCGAAAAGGTTCAAATTCTTCTCAGAATTGGTGAACAATTCTGAAATTGATGAGGACAGTATTAAACTTATAATATCGTATTACAAAGATGATAGTGACCACAAATTACTAAACGAGTGTTATCAGTTCAAAGAATATTTACACCTTAGGAAATCCCTGAACACAGAAGAAAACACGTCATCTAAAATGCAATGCGCAGAAGTCCTTCAGCTTATTTGTGGGCAACACCTAATTGAAGTGTTCCCCAATATTACTACTGCGCTTAAGGATGGGAAGGAGCGAATTTTCTGACCGGGTTGGAAGGAAAGTCCTCAGGTTCCCCAGCCTCGCAATGACATGTCATTGGGCCGAAGGGCTGAAAGCCCAAGTGCTGCTGGTTAAGGAAAAAAAAAAAAAAAAAAAAAGTTGTACTTGACAATGCCCATCACGAGCTGTGAAGCAGAAAGGAATTTTTCAAAGCTGTGCTTTATAAAAAACGAATTTCGGTCTACCATGACTGAAGAGAGCTTAAATTCTTTATGCATATTGTCTCTAGAAAATGACATTGCAAGGAAGCTCTCATACGACAAAACTGTACGTGAATATGTTGCTAGAAAAAACAGAAATAAGAGTATTTTGTAAAATGTACTTCATGTAGTATGTTCTAGTAAGTTTTACTTTTCCTTCTGAGCACAAATCTCTTATTGATACACCTTGTCAGCTTTGTGTTCTAACAAATGTATTAAAATATTTTATATTTTCCTCATTGCTAATTTTCTTATCTTATAATTTTCTTGGTATGTCTTCAACGAACTAATTCTGAACGATGGAGGCAATCATTAAAATAGTTAAGATTTTAAAAATCACATATACCAAGGTGGATAGTGGTTTAGAGATCAGAACATATGCCTTCCAAGCAAATGTTCTGCATTCAACTTCCAGCAGAGTTGTTTCTTTTTTGAAAATTCATTCATTTGTCCAGTTTTTTAATGTGTTGTTGTGGATCTACTATAAAGCTTGAACTTCAGGTCATCCAAGTCCATTTATCTCTATAATACTTTTCTTTCCCATCCTAACAAATTTTGTTGTTGTTGTTTTTTTTTAAATAAGAGGGGCCCCTCCAAGAGTTCAAGCTTCAGGGCCCCCAAAATGTAGATCCGCCACTGCTGGTACGACATGCCGAGGGTGAAGTAGTCCATATTTCTTCTATGTATTTCCAGTTACCTCCCATGTACGACACTATATTTACAATATACACAATGTGATGTTTTATTTGAGACACTTTGAGAAATGCACTTGACAGGTGAATAAAGATCAGTTTAAAAAAAAATTGAAAAATAAAACATATAAATTCTATCACTTGGGTTTGCATGTGTACAAAAGTACTTGCGAGAACAGAGGAGTTTTGATGTTGCCATGTAACCTTTTTATCATGTTTCCTTTGTGTAAAATGCTCATGATTTTAAATTGGAAACTTGTCCATGTACTTTCCATGTATTTCACTTTGTAAAATATACACGATTTTGTAAATTGAAAAGAAAGCAAATAAAGTTTCACTTAAAAAAAAATAATTTTTTTTTAAAATTTCCACACACCACCAAAGCCCCTCTCTCCAGTCACCCCACCACTTCGTCTGTCTCATCCCAGTCCTTTCCCCAACAAAACCAGTCAACTTTCTCAATACCACATATACTACAATATAACAAGAAGCAAACTTCCAAGTGCTATGGCATGAACATACAACTAAATTACAGCAGCATAAATATGCATCTCATAAATTACACAGAAACACTTATACTTCTGACACGATCATTATTTGATCTTCGTAAGGCATCCTTCCCAACAATAACAATAATCTTAAATCATGTTATTATATTTTTTTTTCTTACTATTACCAAAGTATCTACCCTTACACATTTGCTCCAGCTGCTTCCTAAAACCAAAATATTTCCCACATCACTTTTACCCTTCTACTCCATGCTCCTCTTCTTCCGAATACCATTCCCAGAACTCCCATTTTGACACTATTCATCCTATTTTCTCGCTGTAACTAACTACCTGTTACTTCATTTTATACAAAATTTACAGTGTGACTCATTTCCTTCATGGTCACTATTGATGTGTGCTATTTTATTTATTTTTGTTGTTTTGATTACTTACGATGTATTTTTTGTTTGTTTTCCAATTATACAAACCCTGTCCATTTAGCAAAATGGAATACAAGGAGAGTACATTACATAATACATATACTGTAATACTCAAAACTGACACTTTCATTGGCACACATACACGCACATACTAGTGTATATATTCGTTCACATACACATTTATACTTGCACCCATGTGTTATTAGGCTTGCTTATTCGATTTCTCAAGATGAATAGAGCAAAATTAAATTTGGCCTCAATAATGTTAAAGAATAGGATTGTCCCGGTTTGTAAAATATTCCCAATGGAAAATAAAATACCCATCGCTCTCACACACATGTATATGGTTGAAAGGGGCGTGCTACAAAGATAAGTAGCAAACACCAGTAAATAAAAAATAAAAAAACTCAACAGACAACACAAACTTTTTCCCACCAAAGTTAAAGTCTGGAGCTTTTATAAAAGTCCTGCGCTTCTGGCCTTTGAACTAAACAGCGTGACACTCAGTACAGAGGGTGTCTTTTTTCCCACCAATGTTGCAGTTATTTTTTAAATAATAAATAGAAAACAAACGGTAAAGTGTCAAAAAATTGAATATATTTTATTGTTATCATTGTTTTGGGAAATTTGATTGTTTCCCTTCGACAGGGAAGAGGATAAATTACATCCCTTGAAAAAAAACAGCCAACATTATTTTCAAAACTTTACAAACTTTGGTAAAATAACTTCATTCAGAATCACTAAATGAGTTCCCCAGTCTTCTGAATGTGCTGCAGATGCTGAAAAGTTAAGATGTTAACTTTGTTCTTTCCCCATCATTATTTCGACAGTATATTTACTGGTTAATATTATAATCTCAGCTGAAATATCACATAGAGTATTAAAAAAAACAGTATTAGGTTATCAGAATCACAACAAAAGTCTGATTAGATCAAAGAAATGGATGGAGAGCAAAAGAAGAAGTGTCCAACACAAAAATTAGAATCAATTCAAATGTCAAGTCAGTCCTATTGTATGGCTCTGAACATGGAGGAAAATGAAAGCAACAACCAAAAAGCTTCAGACTTTCACAAATGGGCAATAAAAATGTAGTTACATAGAAGATACTGCCATAGGGGAGTGAAGTGTTGGAGACTTCACAATATTAGATCAAGTAACCACTTCCCCTTTTTGCTGCCTTTGCCTTTTCTGACCCATGAGCAGAGTTGGATATCCATTTACAGATGATAGAATATAGCGTGACGTCACCATGGTTCCAATCCACTACCTCATAAGGACCCTGTAATAAGGACGCTCTGATAAATAAGTGCTTGCCTAAAATAGAAGGATTGTTTTGGCATGACAAGATCTCTAATGTGGAGTTAATGACACGAACCAGACAAGTGCCAGATAGGACACACATTGAGCAATCCTGCTGATAGATTTACCAGGCAGTCCTAGGTCTGGAATTCCTGGGGGGTAAGAGAGGCAGAGGAAGACCAGGGAACACAGAGAAGAGAATTGGAGACAGATATGATGGGGAAGAAGAAGATATGGAAAGACCTTGAGCATATGCTCCTTAGGGAGTTAAAAGGTCATGATAATGATGATGACGAGGTAACTAATTTACAATCGATTACGTTGGTTGTTGCTGTTCAGTATTACCAAAAAAAAACAGGTAAAAAAGGGGGGGGGGGTGGTGGTGTGTGTGTGTGTGTGTGTGTAAGAGATTTGTGATGTTACATAGAGGAGTTTAGGATTTTGTGGCAAAATGTAACAAGGAGGGGGGTTAAAAAAAGGGCCAAAATTGTGTGACATCATATAGTCGACCTCTTAGTGCCTCTTTTCCTCCAAGTTTTCTTTGGTCTCACCTTGTCCATCTGTCTCTGTGCATTCCATGATAGCGTCTGATGCACTATAATTGAGGTCCCGTTACTTCAATGTGTGAATATTCCTCATGACTTGACATGTATGCTGTCATATTGCTACATCAGAGAGCTATTCTTGGATTCTCTTCCACGGCCCTTCATTTCTGACTGTCCAACCATCATTTTTAACAATCTTTGTTTGCCTGTGTTTACTGTTTCTGAATAACTGCATTATATAAT
The DNA here is from genome assembly GCA_024509875.1 of Oreohelix idahoensis. Classification (NCBI taxonomy): domain Eukaryota; kingdom Metazoa; phylum Mollusca; class Gastropoda; order Stylommatophora; family Oreohelicidae; genus Oreohelix; species Oreohelix idahoensis. Next base: position 274,618 of record JAMPIV010007664.1, on the reverse strand, counting down.
GGTAGCCAGTTGACCTCTCTTTAACTGGGGGCTAATTGTTGAGTTTAAAATACAATTCTGAAATGAGGTTTAATGGACATAACTTGAATTGTCTGCTCTGTTTGGCACTGGCAATAAGACATGTGTGATCATGAGTGGCACAGAATTGATCTCATTTCTAATCTCAGACTTGGTGGTCTTAATTTGTAAATATCAATGTTTTTTTTTAAATTCAAATTTTCGATAATGTACAATCTCTTCTGTTATAACTCGTGTCTGTAATACCTGATTTTCTTCATATGCAGGAGGGGGACCTCAAGACGCAGCAATAGAGACCGCAGTCAGCGACTCATAGCTTGACTGCCTGCGTCAGGACCAGCGAACCAGAGCTGGTCAAGACCGTGCTCCACCTCCACGTGGTGGTCCTGGAAACAGTCTGCAGCTGTGCAGGCTAGCGAGTACGGATCGCAATGGGAAGGCAAACCCGGTCCTAAAAAATGCCGTGCAGAAGTCGGATGTGTCGACCGAAAGGTGCAGATATCACAGCTACGTTGGAAACAGACACAACGCAACCACCGTCCTTTTCAGGGCGAACGAGGAAGAAGAAGAAGAAGAATATGCAGGAGGAAAATAGAGAAATAAAATCATAAAAATGCAAAATCGAGTTAGCTCATAATCCAATTTGTTACGTGATGACAATGCTTGGCGCTCCTGAGTAACACCAGATGATCGCAAAAATTGCCACCCAGCTGAAAGCAGTGACCTGCAGATGAAATACACAAAATACACGCACACCTCAAGCCCTACTAATGTGTATCATGCTGTTCCTAAATTTGTGTATTTTTCTTGATAAAAGTATTTCATACAGCATCCCAGTTAAGCTTCCTTGATATAAAAATCCAGATAATGAACAACAACAAAAAAAGGAAAGCCCTCAGTATTGAGAAGCTTGCGAAAATAAAACATTTTGAAAGAAATGAAAGAACATATGATATTGCAAGAGCAACAGGCCTAAAGGAACCAAATTAGCACATCATCAGAGACAACATTGCGAAACTAAAAGAAACTTATTTAGTACGAACAACTGCGAATGCTGCAAAGTCTATTACTATAATGCCTAATAAAATAGAACAAATAGAAAGACTTTTGGATCGAAGACCAAACGAAAAAGTAATCAGGAGCAAGCTGTAGTGAAGTGAATCCGTATGACAACACGCTCAAATTCTCCGCTCAAAAACAAACTAGCTATCGTATTTTTAAATCTATAAATAACTACAGTATTTGAAATTTTTCTGAGGGGCAAGTCAAATTTACCGCCAACAATTTATCTAGTGTATTTGAATTTTTATAAGAAAACAAGTAAAAAGTTACCGCCCACACCAAAAAACTATCGCAGAGCATAGTACAAAATTTAACAACCAATCAAATCGTTTCCATTTTTTGTAGTGGTAAGAAAATTTTGGTTGACGTGAAATAAATGCCTATTTTGTGTTTTTGACCGAACGTAGATAATTTATTTCCTAATAACTAAAGATAATTAAAATGAAAGGGATATCTCAAATTATAGCGCTGATATTGCTTAACATATACACATAAAGATTCCCTCATAAAAATTTTTTTATGGTAGTAGAAAATTTAATTTTGTGAGATTTTCACATCAGGGTAAGGCCCAATTTAATCACAAATAATTACCCACATTTGAATGCAAAGGAATAACTAAAAGAAAACATTATAGAACGATAGAGAGAAATTGGCCGTTTAGTTATCACTTTTGATAATTAAAATCGGTCTACATATAACTGAAATATAAAATGTTCAAATTTAGTCAGATCATACAGGCACGCTTAGATTAGAATCGCATAAAAACTAGAATCAAAAATTAACTTTTTGACTTCTCTGTCTGATTGGCCGGGTGTATTGCTATAAATAGTAACAAACTTTTGTAGTTTTCTGATTTTATTTGCATACTTTGTTAAAGAATTGACATGTAAAGTAAACAGGCTATGTGTGCCATATTTGTTCGAAAGTGTAACTGACGACGAGATGTGTTGTGTCACGCTGACCTACGTAGGAATGTGTGTAGTAGCAGACTTGTTCGACTTGAAAAGTTGGTGTATAGTGTTTGCAAATTTACGACAGTGAGTGTTAGAAGCGATTTAATTTAGTATTTTCTTCTGGAGTGACATCCTGTTCATAGATCATGTAATAAACATCCAGGGAAGGTTAGAATGAAGTAATCAACAGGTCACATGCTGTATTGTACTTGCCATGATTATTGTATGGAAGCCAAACATGGACGAGGTACCCAAGCATTTATTAACCCAAAGAAAGAGTTATGGCATGAAAACTGATGGTAGACAACGGTATTCAAGGTCTTGTGCAACTTGTTAGCACAAATGCCTGACCATGGTAAGTTTTAATATTGTTAGGGGTGAATTAATTGAGGCAGATCTCTACAGGGAATGGATTGTCCTTCTATTCCAGGTTATATCACGAATTTACCTCGTGGCTGCAATTTCTTGAGAAGAAGAGCGTGTAGGAGTTGAGAGCTCCATCTAAAGACTGGAGATAGACCCCATCTTCTCAGCCAGGAGTCACACAGTTGGTGATCCTGACTACTATTCAAAGAACTGAAGCAGCAACATTCTGAAGATAAGTCCTTTAGAAAGGCAATGGCGATTCATCCAACCTCATTCACCCAAAAAAACTTAACCACTGTGGGACGATGAAAGTAGTAGACCTTGCAGTGTAAGACTGGTAGCAGTGTTGCTCACCTGATGACTTCTTGCATGTTAGTGTTACGTTAATAGGCAGGCATTCTGATATCTTATGTGATTGATCATGCCAATTGTTTTTTCGGTGATGACCGAATTCGCTTTTTGTTGGAGAATCCCTCAGTTTTCAAATGGGCTCATCATCTCCAAAAGGCCTTAATGTCCAACATCATTTTGCATAAATTCTGGTGGCTTTTCTCTCTTTTTCATTCTTTATTCGTTGTTTTTTCGACGTATCTTCTTATGTTTTTGTTTTGGTTCGTTTCGTATCCTTTTGAATCTTTTTAAATTGTCGCTATCTTATACGTCACTTCCTTAGACGATTTCTTGGGCAAGCTACCTCAGTGTTCTATTCCAAGCATCTATGGATCTAGCTTAGTGACCTTTTACTTGTTCCTAAGTTTTGTTCATTCTCTTTTTTTTCGGTTCGTTGATTATTTGCTTTCTTGTTTCGGTATTTCTTTCAGGTTTTACGATTTTCTTGCATTATTATTGTTCTTTTTTCGCTCATCACGGTGGTTGTTTACTTGTTCCATCTGCTTGTATCGCTCATTTGGTGTATGTTTCTCATCATCGTATGTTTTTGTAGTACCTATATGTAATTCTTGTCCTTGTCACCTGTTTGTAACTGTGTCTGACGAAGGGTAAAAGCATGAACATAAGAAAGTAACAAACAAGAACGAAAAAACAGGCACAGAGTGAAGTATCTAGTCTAGCACAACACTGATATGCTGTTGTGTTCTTAAAGAATTCCTGTAGGATAAAGCAAGACTTGTTGTTTTAAAATCAATATAAATAATTCTCGCCGTTTGTACGTCGGTCACATCTAAGGGATGCAACTGTGGTTGAAAGTTAGACATTAATTGTATTGTTTCCCTTATAAGTACTCTCCCGAAAATAGTAACACTCAACGAAGAAAAGTCGGTGTAGAACCCAGTTTCATTCTGGAAACGGATTTAACTCATCATTTTGTTAAAAATAACCTTAAAATGTAAGTTTTTGATTGTTTCTTCAAGACAAAATTTTAATTTAAAGTATTGCAGACTTATTATTATGGATCAAAATGATAAGATGGCTGCAAAACGAGCTGCAGATGCTAAGAGGACGAGACGATCGCGTCAATCACAACAAGAAATCGAGACTTTAAGAACTTTTATACTGAATTTAAAAAATATTTTTAAAATATATTAGTTTTTGATTTACTTCCGTTATTATTGACGGGTTATTGCTAGTTGTGTAATAAATGTGAACAACAACATTACAATTTGTGTTTAGATTTACAAATTTAAAATAAACGCAGTTATGTACCCATAAAACAGAACAGAACAGGACAATATGTCGATTACGATTCTCAAGTGAACGAATAGCAAAACTGGGCTGACTGTATGAAAAATATTCAGTAACCCTACAAATGCCAGCCTTAGCTGGTAGCGGGTTACTCGGGCTATGAGAAACGTAAACTATTATGCAGAACTTTGTGCGAACTTTTCGTTTTCTGGCTTTAGGATAGAAGCTACTGAAAGGATACGGGGTAAAAGGTAGTCCCAAAGATACTATCATAAGTGAATAAAGTGTTTGAAATACGAATGTTCTGCTGGCTGACGGCAGAAGCTAATGAAAAGATATGGTATTCCCATATATGAAATGCCATGCAGTAATGAAATATTAGAGAATTCGCCTATACTAGGTCTCAACTTTATGAGGTAGATTCACCAGTTCAAAATTGACGATGTTTATAATGCATGTGTTACAATTAAAAAAAATATTTAAACACAAGCTTTTAATGCACTAAAAAGCCACAAATAATTTTTCAAGGAGTTTATAGCTTGCAGTCAAAAAATGTAACATCAAATTGACAAAAAGCGTGGGGTGCTGTTTTCTGCATGAAATTAACGTCTGCTTTATACTTCATTAGACACTTACGGATAAAATATAAAAATTAAAACAGAATCTTAAAAAATAAATAAAGACTATATAAAACAACAATAAAAAGAACAATACAATTAATACATGGTATTTACATTGGAAAATATAAGTGTTAAGACAAATATAAGCAACAACGTCTTAACAATAAAACCGGCACAGTGTATCAAAATATGTCAATTATGATCGCTTTATGACATCAGGTTTAGGTGCGCTTTCATTCCACAAAGACCTGTCATGTCCTCTTCTCGGGTGCCATCAGCTCAAGGTCTTTCCGTGCCTCCTTCACCATTTTCATTTGTCTCTAATTCTCTTTTCCGTGTGTTTTTTGTCTACTTCTGCTTCTTTTAACTGATTTCCTCAATGTTGTCCAATTCATCGCCATCGTTTTCTTCTGAACTCTTGTTCCACTGGCACTTGTCTGTTTGTGTCATCAGTTCCACATCGGTGACCTTGTTGTACCACTTCAATCTTTCTTGTATATGCAAGCACCCATTTATAAAAGTCTGTAACTTCTTAGTTGTTGGTTTTGTTGTTCTCCATGTTTCAGAGCTCACAGCGAGACTAACTTGATATTTGGGTTGAAGATTCTTATTTTTCAGCTTGACGATTTCTTTCGATTCCCATATATTTCCCAGTGCAATGAAAGCTCCTCTTGCTTTTTGTATCAGTATTTTAATATCCACTGTCTGCCTCTCCAACTCTGTTTATAAAGCTGCACAAATACACTTCTATTTCTACATCTTGTAGGGATACTTCTTTAAGTACAATCTTGTTATCGTTTCCTGCATTTATTCTTATTAGTTTCGTCTTTTCCTTTTGTATTTTCAGACCCACTTCTTTTGACCCCCCTATCCACATGGAGTATTTTTATTTACTCTTGCATCTGAATGCGGCTATGGGACAGCAGAGCAAAATTGTCGGCCAAATTTAGATCGTAAATCTGTTTAGTCTACTGAATTCCATTATACTAGCTGAAGTCTATGTTGTCAATACCCATCAATAGCCAGTAAGAAGTGAAATAGTGACAAGAGGCATCCCTGTCACACTCCATTTCTTATCTCCAACGGTTCTGTAAGAATTCTGCATGTCATGTCTTCATACGTTTGTTTTATTAAGTTGATGATCTTTAAGGGGACTGTATAATGCCTTATCAGTTCATTAAATGATTCTCGCTGGAGCCGCGCTAGTCACAACTCCATTGTATACAGGATCAAACCCGGGCGACGGTTCTGTAAGAACATTTGAAGAATTCTGCATGTCATGTCTTCATACGTTTGTTTTATTAAGTTGATGATCTTTAAGGGGACTGTATAATGCCTTATCAGTTCATTAAATGATTCTCGGTCAACAAAGTAAAATGCCTCTTCATAGTCCACATAAAACGTAAAGAGCTAAGTTCAATTCTGAACTGTGTTCAGCTATTATTCGCAATGTGGCTATCTGTCTACATGATCCGTTTTGTCAAAAGCTTGTTGTTCGTCTCTCAGTTTCTATCTATAGACTCATTTAATCTCTCGGGGATGATCCTTTTTAATATTGTCCATGCTACTGGTAGTAACAGTACTCTTTTGTATTTTGCACTCTTGTAAATCTCCCTTCGTGGGTAATTAGACCAGATATCCTTCCTTCCATTCTGTTGGTATTTATTCTGTTCCAGACTTTATCAAGTAATTTGTGTATCTGTTTAGAGGTGTCAATATTTGCTTTAATGGCCTCTGCTTTCTGGCCCAGCTACTTTTCCATTTGTTATGAGCTTTATGACTTTCTTCCTTATTTGGTCTTTTACAATTAACTCGTAGCTTCCTTCTATTCTGCTGGTTGGATGTCTGGGAAATGTTGTGGGACTGGTCTATTGGGAAGTTCCTGAAAATTCTGTCCATCTCTTCATTAGCTCTTGTAAACTACTAAGTAATTTTTCATTCTTGTCTTTCATGAAGCCACATACGTGCGTGTATTTCCCTGTTAGCTTCCTTGTGCTGCTATACAGGTCCCTAGTTTGTCCTCTGAGAGGCAACTGCTTCTGCCTCTCTTGCCAACTCATCAATATTTTTTATTCTTGTCTCTTCTGATATTTCTTCTTACCTATTTGTTAGCTTATATGTAACCCCTTGGCTTTGGAACCTAATTTAGCTTCTGTATGAACCTTGTTTTTTCTGCCCTTTATTTTGTTGATGTTTTTTTTGTTTGTTATCCAAGCTCTGTGGATTGTTTCTTTTGTTATCCATGCCTTTTGCTTCCTTTTCCAGCTGTTGAAGCATTTGGTGTTTGTATGATATTTTAACCGTATATTGGTCTCTCGCTACGCCATTTCTTAGATAATCAACGTTAAACTGTTGTCTATAACAATACATTGTTGTTTATCTTCCGAGTTCTTCTTTATTTTGGCTAACAGAAGATGGTGATCTGATACCACATCTGCACTTCCACATACTTTTGCGTCATGTAATTATAATCTAAACTTCTTATTTTTGCATGTATGACGTGTGTGCTAACAACAAATTTGACATACGGCATAACTTCAAGAAGTAACATCTGCTAGCAATAAATAGTCCCACGTACGTTGAGTGAAAATAAAGCAGCATCTCTGTCGCAGCACGCGATGACGCACGAGGAATGCCAACAAATAATTATGGCGCCAAAGATCGCACAATGACAAGTATTCATTTGTAACTAAAATATGAATATCATGTTATACATAATTCCCACCGTAAGTACTTGGTTGGACGGTCGGTCGGTCAGTCACATTTTGCACATCGTCATTTGCGAACTTTTTTTCTATTTTCTGGGGGATGCATTAACTTTCAACCACAGCTAAGGGGGTGCAACTGCGGTTGAAAGTTAGACAATAATTGTATTGTTTCCCCTTATATGTACTCTCGCGAAAATAGAAAAAAGTGCGCAAAAGAAGGCGTGCATGAACAGTTTGATTACGGAAAGAAGCCAACAACACGATTGATAAACAGTACAAGAACTGGAGTTTTGTCAGACTTCAAACGTTGTTCTCAGAGGCAGTAAGTCGACCAAGGCTTTTCAGAGGCGGTAAGTCGACCAGGGCAAGATTTTAAAAGATGCACGAACAATTTCGAGACATGCTGTCATAAAAGAAATGTTAGTTATTTAGTCAATTTACGGTCCATTAAACCATTATCACCGCTCTACATGTCATTTAGGTTGTGTTACTCATGTCTTCATATTTAATACATCTATATAATTTTCATCACAAATATCTAACGACGTTCGTGTGCAATGAAATGACCACAGTAGTGATAGTACCGTCTGTAATACATGTAACAGAAACAACACTATAATTAACAACCTGCCAATTTTGGCGGGTTGTTGCTAGTCATGTTATAATTCTTCACCGAGTCTCGATGTCGTACCTACTATTAACTGCAACAAATGGTCATCAGTGAGCAGAGCTGTTAATGCTGCACAAATAAAAATGGTAATTTTACTGCGAATAATAATGAGTCTGTTTTGTTATTGGAGGCACACCAGTGTCCTTTAAATGGTATTGCCAATAACTGTTTGTAAAAACTGAATTGTTCTTTTTTTTTAATTAAAAAAAGGTTAAAAAAAAAAAAAAAGACAATATTATTTAAATATCTTCAAGTTATTTTAAACATATAGTCCCAAGATATACGTGTGGTTATAGTATCTTTCCGACTGCTACAAAATCCATATGTTGAACCATTTTTTTAACTTCACCTTTGTTGTATTACATCATTGATGGTGTCATAACATTGTTCTGATCTATTCGTTTATGTAAAGCAGCTTTCCTAAGTTAACATACATGCCACACCTTGGAGATAAAGAACCTGTAAAACAAAGAAAATCCAAAAACCCTGCACAAAGACCCACAAAACCTGAAAAAAAAACGTATCAAGAAAGTTAATTCATGTAAAAGTATTTTCAAATACAGTGTGCTGCATTATAATTGAGACATGGAGACTTTGTCTTTTAAAGCAAGTCTTTACGTACTTTAAAACCCAAACAATAAATGTCTGAGTTTATTTTACAATGTAAAAATGATGTAATCATGTAGTCTATTTCTGCGCTTAACGATGACTAACAGACCGGAAAATCCTGTGTTTGATAGGACCTTATGAAAGAATTTTGAGTAATAAGGGGAATGGTTTAGAAATCGAAAACCTAACACTGAACCCAAACCTTAATCTTAACCCCAATGACGTACAAGGATGACATCGAAGAAGATGTCCCATCATTATCACGACTAATTTTATTACTTCCTTATCATTATTATTCAATCAATACCCTTTAGCTCCCCAAGGATCATAGGCCTTCAACAAACACATGCCAAGTCATCCTGTCCCATGCCATCTGCTCAAGTTCTTTCCATGTTTTCCTCATCATTTTCACCTCTGTATCCAGTTCTCTTCTCCAAGTGTTTTTTGGTCTACCTCTGCCTCTCTTTCCCTGTGGATTTCAGAACAAGGACTGCCTTGTAATGCTATCAACAGGTTTCCTCAATGTATGTCCTATCCATCGATTTCTTCCTTCCTGTTCCACTGGCACATGTCTATTTCTTGTCATCAATTCCACATTTGTGACTTCGTCATACCATTTCAATCCTTCTATTCTAAGCAAGCACCCGTTTATGAAAGTCTTTTGCTCTTTGGTTGTTGTTTTTGTTGTTCTCCATGTTTCAGAGCTATGCAATATGGCCGACTTGACATTTGAGTTGAAGGTTCTTATTTTCGTGTTGGACTTGATTTCTCTTGTTCTCCATATGTTTCCCAATGCAATGAAAGCTCCTCTTGCTTTTTGTATTCTTATTTTGATATCACTGTCTGTCCCTCCAACTTTGTCTATGTTACTGCCACGATATGTGTACTATTCTACATCTTTTAGTGCTGTTTCTTCAAGTTCAACCTTGTTATCATTTCTTGCATTTATTCTCATAATCTTTGTCTTTTCCATGTGTATTTTCAGGTCCACTTGTTGTGACCTCTCATCAAGTAAATTCATTTTGTCTTGCATCTGATTATGGTTATGGGACAGAAGAACCAAGTCATCTGCAAAATGTAGATCATCAAGCTGTTTAGTCAGATTCCACTGGATTTCATTTCTGTTGTGTGATGTTAATGTTTTTGTAACCCGATCTATTGCTAGTAAGAAAAGAAATGGAGACAAGAGGCATCCCTGTCTCACTCCCGTTCTAATCCTAAAAGGTTCTGTAAGTTGTCCTTCATGAAGAATTCTGCATGTCATGTCTTCATAGGTCTTCTTTATTAAGTTAATGATCTTCATGGGAACTCCATAATGCCTCATCAATTTCCAGAGTGATTCTCTATCTATACAGTCAAATGCCTTTTCGTAGTCCATAAATCTGATGTATAGCGGTGAATTCCATTCCAGACTTTGTTCAACTATTATTCTCAATGTAGCTGTTTGGTCTGTACAGGATCTGTTTTGTCGAAAGCCTGCTTGTTCATCTCTCAGTTGCTTATCTATGGACTCTTTTAATCTCTCAAGGATGATTCTGTTTAATACTTTTCCTGGCACTGATAGTAACATTATTCCTCAATAATTTGTGCACTCTTGTAAATTTCCCTTCTTAGGCAACCTGACCTGATAACCTTCTTTCCATTCTGCTGGTATTTCCTCTATCTCTCCCAGACTTTGCCACATAGTTTGTATAATATCTCTGTAGAGGTATCAATATCTGTTTTGATGGCCTCTGCTGGAATACCATATGGACCAGCTGCTGTTCCATCTTTTAGAAGCTTTATGGCTTTCTTTATTTCTTCTCTACTTGGTCTTTCACAGCTGATTTGTAGCTCCTCTTCTGCTGGCTGAATGTCTGGGGGATTAGTTGGGGCTGGTCTATTGAGAAGTTCCTCAAAATGTTCTGTCCATCTCTTCATTTGTTTTTTGTATATTAGTATTACTAAGTAATTTTCCATTCTTATCTTTTATAAGGCCATTTGCTTGCTTATATTTCCCTGTTAGCTTCTTTGTGTTGTTGTACAGGTCCCTCATATTTCCTTTGGCTGCAGCTTCCTTTGCCAACTCTTCAGTATACTTCCTCTTGTCGCTTTTGATGCTTCTTCTTACTTCTTTGTTTGCTTCTACGTTCACTTCATGAGCCTTGGCTTTGGAGCTTCTGGTTTTGCTTCTGTTTAAATCTGCTTTCTTGTTTTTCCTGTCCTCTATCTTGCTAATGGTTCCTGTTGTGATCTATGCTTTGTGCTGATGTTCTCTTTTTCTCAGTACTTCTTCACATGTCGTCTCGTTCCATATATTTTTTAATTGCTGCCAGTGGTCTTCCGTATCTGTTTCATCTTGCAAGCTGTTGGAGTACTTGGTATTTGTTGGATATTGTTACTGAAAAATGTTCTTATTTCCTGATTTATACTGTTGTAAATTTCTTGAGTTTTAATTTTGTTTTAGCCAAAAGAAGATGGTGATCTGATACCACATCTGCTTCTCTACATACTTTTACATCATGCAATGATGACCTAAACTTTTTGCTTATGCATATGTGATCAATCTGATTCTCAGTTCTGTGGTCTGGTGATATCCATGTTGCTTTATGTATTCTGTTATGTGGAAATATGCTTCCACCTATAGCTAGTTGATCTGAAGCAAAGAAGTTAGTTAACAGTTCCCCACTGTCGTTCATCATAACTAATCCATGTTGTCCTATGATTTCTTCAAAGCCTGTGTTGTCTGTTCCTATTTTCGCGTTAAGGGCCCCCATGAAAATTATGATGTCTTTTCTTTTCTTTTTGTCCAAGACATTTTGTAGACTGGTATAAAATTCTTCTTTTTCAGATTCTTCTTTATCATTTGTTGGTGAATAACACTGGATGATGTTTATATTTATTTTCTTTTTGGCTGATTTAAACGTTGATGTTAGAATTCGCGGTCCCATTGCCTCTCATTCTATAAGTGCCTTCTGTGCTTCCATTAGAGCCACCCGTTCACTGTGGTGGGTTCTTTTCTCCTCTCTCGTCCTGAGGACAACACCATTTCTCCTGTGATCAATCTCCTCCTCTCGATGCCCTTCCACCGTGTCTCGCAGAGACCCAGGATATCAATTTGTTATTTCTGCAGCTATTTGTGCAGTTTTCCCTTGTTCATATATAGTACGAACACTCCAGGAGCCAATCCTGGAGATTTTCCTAGACGAAAAAAGGTTAGTCGGCAACTCAGACTCCTTTCGGCTTTCTCTGTGTTGCTTCATGCGCTTCCTTTCTAGAGGACCTTCTTCTATCTTGGGCGGCTGATGTGATTTATTTTCTGTATTTGACTTGTCTATGTTTGCTGAAGTTTTTTGGTAAAAAATTTTATATATATATATAAATCGGCGAAAAAACCTGTACGGAAATTTTATAGGGGGTGTACAAATCTGAAAACGTTAATTTCTTGTACATATTACAAGTTAGCACTTGGTATGTATGAGTTACTGCTCCGGTTAAGATAAAATGTATAATATACCCCAGACCTATGGGTCTTTTATGTTTGGACATGCGCCCTAATATAACCGACTAGGTTGAACGGGACGCGCCTCGCCAATACGAGGCAAAACTTTATATATAAAAAAAATTAAGATAAAATGCCGGTCTTAAGTCCAGATCCCTTACGTTCTCTCAATAAATTTTGCCTCGAAAGGATATGGCATACATGTTACACCAACTATCGCTTCCAGCGACGGCAGTTTTCCTGAATCAGCAGGAACAACCTTAAACCTCTGAAACATGGAGGATAGAAAGAGAAAGAGTTCCATGTTTGCAAGTGCTTCTCCGAGACAAGCCCTTTTGCCTATGGAAAATGGAATCATTTCATCCGGATGTAAGAGATTCCCATCCTTGTCCAGAAACCTCTCCGGTCGAAACGTTTCTGGATCTCCCCATATCTTTTTGTCATGCAAAACGGAGTCCACATTTGGCAGTAAAATGCTTCCTTTTGGGAAAGTGTACCCATTTAATTCGAAAGGGGTCTGAACTATACGTCGAATGGCGATTGGCACAACACTGGCCAACCTCTGAGTTTCAAGAATGACGGCGTTGAGAAAGGTCAGCTTCTGTTTGTCGTACATATTAGGGAGACGTTCAGTTCCAATATTTGTAAGTATCTCTTGGTACACACTTTCTTGTACTTCAGGGTGATGCAACATGTATACCATGCACCATAAAATTGTTGTGCTTGTGGTCTCTGTTCCAGCGACAAACAGATTTCTGATAAGAGCTACAAGATTCTCTTCATCCATCAAGGTCGGTTCTCCACTGTCCTTCTTTTTCTGTAGCTCCTGAAAGTATGCGGATATGAAGGTCGCAGGTTCTTCTTCTTTGTTGAACGATTTCTTGATTTCCCTTATGTAAGCTTTGGCAAACATTTCATTCGTCTCAAGAATACTGTTGGCCCACTTCTTGGCGTAGAAAAGATCCCCAGGAACGTAATAGAGAATGGGGAAAAGATCCAGCAAGGCCATCTTTGTAGAGTACCTCACCATACTGTTTAGATGTCCGATAAAGCTAACAAAGTATGGGTCATCATGCTCGAAACGCTTCCCAACGATGATTGCGCAGATAACATTAGACACACTGACATTTGTTAATATCTTGACGTCTGCTGGCTGACCTTTGAAGTCTGCCAGTTTGTTAATGTAGACTGTCACCTCTTCTTGTATTTTCTCAGCCAGGACGTTTTTTCCCAGGCCGAATGTGCGAAGGATGGACAGCGATACTGTTCTCTGTTCTTTCCAGTTGGCACCACTCGCTCCAATGATGCCTTTGTTATTTTCTTTAATTATATCATTACGGAAAGTATGAGGAGTGTCTGGAATCTTTTCCGCCTGCTTAACCAGTAACTCTTTTATGTTGTCGTATCCGTTGATGACAATATGGTGCTTGCCTCCGATCTCAACACTATAAATGTCTCCAACCTTTCCACGCCATTCCTTGAACTTGGCACGGCTGTTGTCCTTCAACATCAACATATGACCGAAAATAAAAGCAGGAGGAACCGGGAACGGTGGAATGTTGTATTTTGTGTAAGGGCGTCTAGCTTTTGTCCATACCCAGTACAGGGACAAGGCAGCAATGAGCGATAGCAACGCAGTAGCAATACTGATATCGGGTAGCATGCTGGCAAACTAGGACGTTAAATTGCTGTTTAGAAGTTGAATGTTTTCAGCGCCTGGTAAAGATGTTGTAGTCAAATACCTGTAATGTAAATGTAACCAGTTACATTCAACTTAAGTCCTGCAACTGCTAAGAACTACTGCAGCGACAACTACTTTTATACCCTCCTTTTACTAAATTACTTTTCCACTACTAAGATCACAACTACCAAACTACTCCAATATTTCAATTACTCCTACTATTCCTGCTACTAATACTACTAAAACTGGTACTACAGCAACAACAACTACTACTTCTACTTCTACTACCACTACCACCATTACAATAATTTTTTTTTTACTTCATTAATCACTACTACTACTTTTACAACAACTACTAATATTAATAATAATAATAGTTGCCCATCGCAAGCGAAGATGGCAACAGCTTCAGACTTGAGTTGTGACACATCTGTGCCGTGATCTCATGTGGCTAATTAGTCCTATTTTGGCCCTACAGGCCCTGCCACATACGGGGCACACATGGTTAGAGTCGATAGTACAATTTTGAAGCTGCTCAACGATGCTTTCAGTGTCTTTGAAGCGTTTCTTTTGTCCCCCTACTGTTTGCTTACCCATGGAGAGTTCGCTGTATATCAACTGCTTTGGGTTGCATTTTTCGGGCATGTGAACAACATGTCCGGCCCATCTAGTTTGGGCCCTTTGCAGCAATGTGTAGATGCTATTACTACCACCACCAATATTATAATAATTTCTGACTACACTACTGGTCCAACAATTATTGCTAACAGACTACATCTCTGCCACTGCTACTGATCATTCTAGAAATGGCTACTGTTACTAAAATACTTTTCTATAATTGCTATTGCTACATATTACTACTACTAGAATACTTCTGTACTAATAATACTATTATAAATTACTACCAAAAGTACAACAACAACAACTATACTACTACTACTACAAATTACCACTGCTAGAATACTCTTTGTTACAACGACAACAACTATACTACTACTGCTACTAGTAGTACTACAGCTACTATTACTAGTACTACTACTACATATCACTACTGCTAGATTACTCTTTGTTACAACAACTATGCTACTGCTAGTAATACAGCTACTACAAGTACTACTACTAGCACTACTACAAATTACTACTGCAAGAGTACTCTTTGTTACAACAACAACTATACTACTAGTACTACTACTACTGCTAGAGTACTCTTTGTTACAACAACAACATATACCACACCAATGAACATTAAAGAAATACAAATTCTATCTGTCTATTTTATGAAACCTCTTATAATGTAATGCGAGAAAGGTAAAGGCAGTCCCAAAGCAGATACTGATATAGAGCTGTTAAGTGTTAGAGACTTCACCTATACAAGAACTCAGCTAAAAGGTGGAGTGACCAGTTCCCTGTCTCGCTGCCTTGCCTTCCCTAAACGAAGTAGCGAGGGTTCCATTTTTATAGCTGGGAGGACTGTAGCGTGGCGCAGCCTTGTTTCGAATTGAAACAATATTCATTATACTTCATTGACGATTGTTTGCCTCGAGAAGCAAGCCCAATGTAAGCTTGATTCTGATTGGTTGAAGCTGGCGATTTTTGACCCTCATGAGAAATTTCAGTAAATGAAATGTTATTTTATGTTAAGGTTCATAACTGTTAAAAATTTTAATCTAATGTCCTGGCTGGACTAAATACCGAAAAAATTATTAAAATATGTTAATAAATAAAAAAGTTATAAAAAAATATTTTTTTTGCATATATAATTAGCTGATTTGTGGCTGAACATACGTATTTGAAAAATTAATTTAAAATATTTTTAAGCTGAAAACTGCAATAAAAAACATAGCATTAGGTAGAAAATGGTGACACTAAACTGTAGAATCAATATTGTTAAAATGAAAATTTTTACACAAAATGCCAAAATATGGGTGAAACCTCCCCTTAACCACTAGAGCACCCCTTAAACATACAATCCTTAAGCTTACAAATTATTTTTTAGGAAAGCAAAACAGAGACAGTGAGAATGTGAAAAAACATGAGATCAATGGTTATATGTTTAGCTAGAAATATCAAGTAACCGAGTTACAGTGTGGAATAACAAAAAGTGAGACAGGCAGACTACTTAGACAATCTCTGAAAGACCGAGGACTAGATTGGAACCAGGCCAGGAGGAAGACGGCCGATATAATAGTATGGCGCTCTCTCTTGTAAAACTTCACTCCATGTTAAAAGAGGAACGACTAAGTAATGAACTAAGTAAGGGACAGACAGACGACACTGTGGGAAAAGTAAAGCTGCTAAAATATATCACGTGAAAATGTACATTACCTCAAAGTTCTTGCCTCGGTTGACTATTCAACCGATTAACTCGTTCCTTGTGAAGGCAGATCAGAAACCTTTATGTTTTGTTGGATTCAGTGCGTGATATTTTGTGAATATATATATATACCCTGCCAAGCAAGAAAGCATTAAATTAGGTCACCAAACCTTGGCCGACTTGTTGAGTTTCAAACACTACACACGGGCATCATTTGTATGCGATGTTACCAGAAGTGTAACTTGATCTTGCCTTGCACGGTTTGGTAACGTGTTCTTGAATCCCTTGCGCAGTTAAACTTCCTGTAGTGCGTTAAGTATGTGGGCAATGCAATCAATAGTCGCTGACGCAGATCGCGTCACCTGGTGATTTATTGTAAGAACTGACTGAAGCTCTGAGAATATATACTATAGTCATTGGGCTAATGATCAGATAAGTGTGAAATGACAGAGAGTAGGCAGGCACTACATCAGATATATGTAACAATTTATGGGGATTAGGGTCAAAACCAAACTGCGGACATAAAATGTTGCACAAAGCAATTATTAAAAAAAAAAAACAAGAAGTAATAGAAATAAACAACCATTCAGATTGGGATGCTGGAACGCCCGGACTATGTTGACTGGACTATCCGAAAACCTACAGGACGTAAACGTGCCAGGAACACAGCCGTAATTAATGATGAACACTAAAATGGTTGAAAATGGTGCTAGCAGCAAAACAAAAGTCCTGGGAAGAATTTGGAGAAAAGCTAGAAAAAGATGCGCAAGAAAACCAGAAATTGTTCTATAAGACCCTAAAGAACATGAGGAAGGAAAAACAATGCCCTCTCAAATTTATAAAGGACAAGCAAGGCAAATTGCTTAATGCCCCAAAGGAAGTAATGGAAAGATGGAAAGAATATTTCTCAGAACTCCTTGATGGTGAGCAAGGGCAAGCATCAGAAATGATAACCACTTCTTCTTCTTCTTCTTCTTCTTCTTCTTCTTTGATCCACTGTCACTGAGCGTCAGGTCTTGATGCCATTATATGGTACTGCGCAGTTCGTATAAGCTGTTCTGAGCTGCCATACAGTGTATTGTCTGTGGATGGGTTGTGTGGTAGCAGTTGCTATCTCAGTCCCTGAAGTGCAGGGCACTGTAGTAGGTGGTGTTCTACTGTCTCCAACGGGTTAGGGCAGTGTCTACATTTTGCTATATTTTGTGAACATAGTCTGTTTCTGTGGCCATTTAGTGTAGAGTGACCTGTTCTCAATCTGAAGATTTTGGTTTGGTATCGTCGTTCGATTGTTACGGTAGTTTTATTGATATCGTCTGCTAGAATTGGCAGTGCGCATTTTTGGGGTCAACAGAATTAATATAAATTGATTTTTATACTTCACGGATTAATGAACGCGAAATACACGGTCAAATTATGACGTGTTAGCGTCGATAAGGTCACGCTTCGTGACTTAGTTACTGTACCCTTGTTACGTTGTCCGTCAAGCCGTGAAGTCGTGTTTTTACCTCCTTCCAAGGTTGATAGGCTTTGCTAATAGCCATATTTATGTAAAGTGATACCAGGACTCAGGGTCAGTCCAGATAATAATATATACAAGCGAATTTATAAGGTTAGTGATTAACCTGCGTTACGGAAGGATGGTTGATAAGTAATTTGATTATTTTCGGCATGACTCATGTGCTCACTTCTGGCTGTCTGAATCCCAGCAGCACATGTATATAGCCATGATGTTCTGCCGACATGAATTCATTATGACACGGACGGATAAGAATATATATGCAAGTAAATTCTAATGAACTGTATGTGAATGTATACCTATGTGAAATGTCTTCGTGTGTGAATTGTTTAATAAATCATGGACTCCAAGTTGAAGACTTATCCACATCGATACGTTACAGCTGTCTGTTGAATTGACAATGTTGATTATTATGGTAGTGAAGAACTCTTCCGATGAGAAGATGTATAATATAATAATGAGCTCCGAAAGGAACCAATGTCTTCTTGGACATTCAACACATAATGAGTCCATATAACGGTGACCCTCTTTTGAAGATTATACACGAACGAAGCACGCATTCGCGATTCAAGAAAATAATGAACCAGCTCTGAACCAGTATCTTTATCAGCTTATTCCACCCTTATCAGCTGGTGGCCAGATGTGGTGTGGAATTATAATCTAATCGTCAAATTTATCAAAGAATACCGAGTTCAGAAGAAAAAATTCCCTTCGAGCGAAAATGGACACTTTTTGCGTGTACACCTATGACGTCAGACGGCCTTAGCAACAGTACAAATCTTCAGTATCAACGGCAGCCACATCTCAACGTCGTTGAAGAAAAGAATTTCTGCATGCTCAATTACCATTGAAAACTAGATTCAACCAGCATTATCAGGCAATATGAGCTCTTCAGTCTGTTGGCGAAGCAGGCACTGTACGAATTTATTTAAGCTAAAAGCTAAGTAATTGTTTTCGCTCTTATGCTGTCATGTCCTCTTTGCTATTTCGCCGACATGTCTTTTGCAAATCATTGTTTAATGTTGATTGTGATTTTCATATATATTATGTTGTATTATACATGTTAGCGGGTTGGTTGGCGAGGGAGCTGAAACCTCTGGAATGTCGCGAAAAGCTGACCACAGAGATTTCAGTCGTTCTTAGTGTGATGGGGTGGGCGAGATGATGATGATGATGTTGTGATATGTTTGATCACTCTCTTTTCACACTCGCACCGACCCGAACAACAATAAAACTCTTGATTCTAGAGGCAGGGGCTGTATTTATTTGTACAACCCATTCAGTGACTAAGCAAACATTAAACAAATAAACCAACGAACATAAAAAAACAAAACACCCAACAGTGCTCGATTGCTAGTCTGAAGAAACAAACAAAGCAACGAATAGTTAAAATCATAGTAGTTAAATAATGATGCTCTCACCTGCCAAACAGTCCTTCCACGCCACCCTCAACTATCACACACGCACACACTCATGCGTGTCGTCCAATGCGACTAGTAAGGTGTTGTGCATGAGGCTGGCAATCTCACCGTGTAACATCGGTTGCTACCAAAACCACTACTGCAAGAGCACACACTCAGCTATCACACACACACACTCATGCATGTCGTCAATGAGACTAGTATGGTGTGCATGAGGCTGGCAATCTCACCATGTAACACAGATTGCTACCGAAACCACTACTGCACGAGCATATGAATACTTCATGCGGAGGCAAACCACACTGGTGGCCCCATGCTCCCTCAGGAGCGGAGAAGAGAAATATATATCTCCAAGTAAGCCCACGTGCTCTCACAAACCATTCTTCACATACAATAATTAAATAATCATGAAATATGGATAACATAGAATTAACCAATATGTACCACCAATACCCTCCTTAATGGACATAAACCACCACCTCGCATCTGATCCATCTCAATATTCATTACTGCATTCTGAACATGTCGTAAGTGACGACTGGTGCGCCTGGCAACAAGCGTGTCGTATATGACCCCTGATGAGACTGAGAACTCATCACATGAAACACATCGTTACTGTCACCGAAACAACCACAGCAATAGCATCAAAATGCTTATTGTGGGCCTGTAATGGACACCAGCTGCATTTGTGTTTCCATGCTCCACCAGGAGCAAACAGAGAAACACCTGTCTCAACGTGCCTTACGCACCAAATAGTAGATCTAATCTCACCAGAAATCTAAATGACTATCCTCACTTCAAAGTAACCACTAAAGATAAACAGTAGGATATTGATAAGTAGGCTATCGTGAAATACACTTAAATGCTCTTACATAAAGAATAAAATATAATTATTCTCGACTTAAACAAAACTAAAACTAAATACACAACGTGTCACATGGCGTAACATTATAGGTTTACCACGCGGGGCGTGTTATTCACCGCTTTTTATACAGTGCTCGCCACGTGGCTGCCATCTTGCTATTGTTAATCTTATCTAAATTCCAGTGAAATAGCTTCATACTATATCTGCCTTTCTGATGAATGAAATAATCGCTCTTACAGCCGCAATCTGGACTTAGCATGCCTAATAAAACCTATCAAACAGTATTTTCACTCATCTATCATTTCGAGACTAAATTATAATGCCCTAAAAAGACATTTCCTTTGGGAACACATCTATCTATTTATTTAGACCTAATTCACTAAACATTAAAACAGACTCGTGCTGAATATAATTTCAGACTTATAGAACACGAATGCTAAATACAAAATGCGCTAAGAATTACAGCTCACGTGCTCTGGTCCATCTGCTACCTACACCGGTCACCTCGTCTTGTTTGTTCTCTCGTCTGGGCTGATACTAGGAAAGGTCGCTGCTGGCTCTCACACGCTTTATATAGACCCTTGGCGAATCACTCAACTTACTGTGCGCTAGGCGTATTAATTTAGCTGCATAAACAACGCTCGCGATTATTGCTTTATAAGGCCCGAAAACACAAATATACACAACTATTTCTAGAGCAAAAACAATATACACAACTATTTCTAGAGCAAAAACACAATTCTACACCACAACTTAATTTTTAGGCATTATTATGGCCTTTTCATCAATCTTGAAGACTTTTTACATCCCAGCATGCTTCGCGCACATCGAAAATATGGGCGATAAATGTGCCACTCACAATGAAGGGGGAAGCTGGGGTGTCTTCCCGTGAAGGGGTAAGCCGGGTGTCTTTCCGGCCCTATCACATTAGTGTTTATTGAAGTTTTGCAATCGGTACGGGAGCCCCCTAACAAATTAGCCAGGGAACTGTTCTGCTCGACATTGCAAGATTTCGATACTAAATGTTTTAGCTGTGCAGTCCTGTGAATAACTGGTGTATTTTTTGTGTACTAATTTCATTTTTATTTAGATTTGTAATAATGTTCGTAATCTTTCTCGTCAATTCTGATCTTTCTATAACTTATTTCATAGATTTTGTATTAACCGTTATGAGTCCATTGTTACGTCACTGATTTTTGAGTACATGTTTCATCTTGACTTAGTTCAATCCTTGACCTTCTTAGTGTACTTCCGATTTTTTCTCCTTAGTTTATAGATTCATTTTATGTCTGAAATTGTCAGTTTGTGATGTGCTAATGTTCTGTACAGTTTAGTTTATTGTTTGTCTAAGTTATTCATTTCATATATTAATGATATAATAATGTTATAAATTTATTATTAATAGAATAATACAATAATTTGATTAATTTTTACCAAATCATTCGATGACTTAGGTGATGTCATCTAGTTGCAGTAGTAGTGCAATATACTATTGAAGCATATTGTAGATTATGACGAGGGCATAATAGCATAATAGATAGTGATAAATAACTTTGGTTTATGGTTTGCCTTGAATAGGACAAACATATTAGATAATAATTAGTACATTTTCAAAGTACTACAGTGTGCACTGGGCACATGTATATGATTAAATAACATAATTATACAGGTATAATACTCATAATTATTGGAGAATAATATTAGATGCATGATATAAATTCAGCATCATGGATTAATAAGGGTATACTACATTCGTATAATGTAATGGTTATACATTATTGATATAAATTACTTAGTTACAAAATAGTTGTGGAACTTACAACTAATAATACAAGAGTATTATAATTGTTTATATTGAGTATTCATACATTGAGTAAGTACAAATAATTGCATGAATTCTATTGGTGATTACGATAGACTATTAATTACTTACAAAATTAACGTCAAGATGCTTACCTTAGATCATTTTATTAAAAACGGGAAAGATTTTGGAAAAAAAGGAGAAGCTTTAGAAGCATACGCAGTGGCGGAATTTGCGAAATATGAAGCAAAAATGGAAGAACAAAAAGAACTTGCTAGACGAGAAAAAGAAGAACTTAGACGAGAAGAAGAAGAACGTGAACTTAAATTAGAAAAGCAAAGAGAAATTGCTAGACGAGAAAAAGAAGAACTTAGACAAGAAGAAGAGAATAAAATGAAACGGGAGGAAATTATAAGGCAACAAGAAATGGAATTGCAACGTCTTAAGTGGGAAACAGCAAAATTTCAGGCACAAAGTGCTAATACGAGCCAGAATGATAATTCACAAAATGGATCTTCATCCAACCAAAATAAACCTTATTACAACTTTAAATTCATCATCATCATCATCAGTTGCCATCTCCACAACGAAGGTTGGCTGTAATGGATCTCCAACGTCTTCTGTCTCTTGTCTTGGTGGTGCACTCTGATAGACTCTTTCCTGTCCATCTCTTGATGTTATCTTCCCACTTATAGCGCTGTCTTCCCCTTGCACGTTTGCCTTCAACTCTCCCTTCTGTTATGGTCTTCTGCAAGGTGTTATGCCTTTTTATGTGGCCAAAGTATTTTAGCTGCCGAACTTTGACCTCCCTCATTAGTTTTCTTTTCATACCTAGATTTTCTAGGACCTCCTTATTTGTTTTCATCTCTTTCCATGAGATACGCCCCATTCTTCTATATATCCACATTTCAAGAGCCTCAATTCTTTTTTCCAAACGCTTATTCATCGTCCATGTTTCTGCACCATACAGAAATGCAGAATATTTATAACACTTTATGATTCTCAGTTTTAATTTGTGAGATAACTGTTTGGATGTCAGTATATTTTTCATGTTGTTGAATGTAGCTTTGGCCATTCCTATTCTCTTCTTGATTTCTGTTTCACATCTGCCATCTTCTGTTATTATATGACCAAGATATACGTAGCTCTTGACTTGTTCCAGGATTTTCCCATTTACGCTTATCTTTAATGTGGGTTTATCGTCTGTTTTGCTAATTATCATAGTTTTTGTTTTCTCAATATTAATGTCGAGTCCATATTCATGACTTATACTGTTCACTTGCTTTACTAGTTCTTGTAACTCCTGTTTGCTTTCAGCTAACAACACGGTATCATCTGCATATCTAAGGTTGTTTATTGACCTTCCACTGATGTTCAGTCCTGGTATTTCCTGTATCTGTTTGAAAATTTTTTCGGTGTATAAATTAAATAGGCAGGGGGGACAGCACACAACCTTGTCTGACACCTCTTTTTATGTCTATGTATGGTGAATAATTCCTTCCCGATCTTACTGTGGCAGTTTGCTCCCAATAAAGGTTACTGAGTATTCTTATATCTTTTCCATCAATACCTATGTCTTCGAGGCATTCAATTATTTTCTCATGATGGACTCTGTCAAAAGCCTTCTTATAGTCAATGAAGCACATATACATTTAAATTACCACATTTCAAATTGAACTTCGACGACCTTGGATCGTACCTGGCACGTTTCGAACAGGTATGTTTAACATATAACTTACCAAAACAAGCATGGGCTTTAAAACTTAGTGAATTGTTGGACGGGGAACCATTAAGTGCAGTTCAGAATGTTGACCCAACAATAGCTAGTGACTATGACGCCATTAAAGCCTTATTATTACGTCGTTTCCATTTGGACGAAGAGGGTTGCAGATTACGTTTTAAGAGTATTCTACCAGATTCTAATAAAAACTTTACAGGTTTTATTGCGAACATACGCAATACCTTTAACAGATGGGTGGAACTGGCAGGTGTCAACAAATCATACGACAAGTTAGTCGATTTGTTACTGAGGGATAAAGTGTTATCCTCTGTCAGCCCACCGTTCTTTGCCGTTTTGCAAGAACGAAAACCATCTACGATCGATGAATTAGAAAAAATTTCAATACATTATTGCACTGCTCATCCGAATGCGAGCATTTCTAACTCGCTAATAAGGGAACCTCTACCTGTGGCCTCTAATATGTCATACCACAGTCATGACAAACCAAGAACACACAGCGTAGATAGAAGTCGCTTCAAAGGAAATTATAATGTTAATTTTCATAAGGGACATAATAATTTTAACAATAAGAGTGACTTTAACAGAGGAAGACCACAAAATAGGAATTATTCACCTCAGTCGAGATACAACAATGGTCAACATAACGCAAATCATAATCGATCATATAACTATAACACTAGTAACAATTGGAATAACAATAATCATGGCTCGAGACATCGAGATAACAGTTACTACAGGGGACAACGGGATAATTGTAATGATCATTCTCGTCATCGATCTCAGTCTCGTAGATCGTCTCATTATCATCACAATACAGGGGCAGCAATTACTAATAATACAACCCCAGATGTTCCACAAAACGATAAAATAATACAATCTTCTGCAACATGTTATGTTATGAATTATAACGTGGCAAATAGTTGCCCAGAATGTAATCTTGTATTTCAGAAGGCAAAGGAGACTGTCTTGAATTGCGGACACATCCTCCCAGAAGTCGGTCTAGCGGCTAACGATGGAACAGGCTCTCTTATATTTAACAGAGGGATAGTAAATGGATCTATCGTCTCTGTTTTGATAGATTCCGGATCTACGACCATTGGAGTCCGACAATCATTGATCCATCCAAGTTGTGCGAAAGCGGAATATGTCAGGTGCATGACATTTGGTGGGACTGTAGAATGTTATCCCACTGCGATAATTCATATTAACACACCTTTCTTTTCAGGTAATGTTAAAGTATGCATGTTGAAAAATCCTATTGCAGATCTTATGATGTGTCGTATTCATGGCAGCAAGGATTGCACACCAGAAGAAATTATGGAATGGGAAATGAAACATGTGCAATTTTATGGCAATGCTAACGCCGTCATTGCAATGGCTACATTACGTGCCAAGAATATGAATACATGTGGCACAGCAGTTTCTAATTTTAGTCTTGGTATTATTTTTGAAAAAGAGGAATATAGTGAGACTCTCCATCAAAATAATAATAAGCCTTTTTTAAGACATGTAGTCAGCACTAGGAGTGATACTAAGGTGTCTACACACCCAGTGGCAGGTAGAACATCATTCCGAGGGAGTTATACTTTTCCTCGGCAGAATATTACTGCCAATTCTGAAAATAAATGCTGGCGACAGGACCATATTATACTTGATCGTAATAAAACTGTTAACATTGTCAACGGTGTAAAAGATTGTACTAAGAAGAGTAAGATGTTGAAACATATAGGTGGAGTTACGAGTAATGAGAAGGGTGCATATTCTTGCACCGTATTAGTGCGCAATCTGCCACACGACGTTACATGGCAGGCACTTAGTAATTTCTTTAATTACATGGCAGACGTTAGGTTCGTGCATCTGTTGCCACCTTCCATTAACAGGTATGGTGAAGCTCTGGTTACTTTTTGTAACAATAGAGATGCTCGAAAGGTTATCGAGCTTGACAATGGTGTTTATTTTAACCACCGCTCTTTGAGATTGCAATTAGTACATGATTCTGCGTCACGCAGATAACATGTTACATTAACACTGTTCGTCACATCGTTGATGACTCAGCATAGTCAGTCATCATCATTTTTTTTCTTTCTTAGTAATCTATTCGTACATATATTAGTTAAGGTAGACTCTTCTATTAGGTCATACTTTTGGTATCTTGTCTACTATGTCATTATACTAATCTATCAGTGATTCAGGAAGAAGAATCTTCTTTTCCTGAGGTACAGATGTCTTTACCTGTACCTGTATTACAACCTATGGAATCGTGGCGGGATGTAACCATCTCTTCGTCGGTTACACCGCAACAGCATCATCAGATTGCTGATCTCTTACAATCATTTCCAGATGTGCTGACAGACGTACCTGGTCGCACATCAGTGATTACTCATGACATTACTCTTAAAGATGATACACCAATTCGTGTACATCCCTATTCTGTCCCACTACACTTTCTCAGCAAAACGACTCAGGAACTTGAGCAGATGTTGTCGTTAGGTATTATCGAGACTAGTACCTCACCATTTTCGTCACCTTTAGTCATTGTCCGAAAGAAGGACAACAACATTCGCTTTTGCGTTGACTATAGGAAGCTAAATGCTCAGACCATAGCTGACAGTGAACCACATCCCATTATTGACGACTTACTTTCTCGTCTGTCCAATGCAACACTTTTCACTAAAATAGATCTAACTAAAGGTTATTGGCAGATACCACTAACCGAAAAAGCCAAATACTACACAGCGTTTTCCACTCCACAAGGTCTTTACCAGTGGAATGTGATGCCTTTTCGGCTTATGAACGCTCCTGCTACCTTTATTCGCATGATGCGAACAATTTTATCAGGTAGACCAGACATCATTACATACATTGACGACATATGTTTATTTAGTTCATCATTTGAGGAACATTTTTCGGGGCTTAGATGTGTTTTGGAGATATTAAGAGAAAACCATTTAACCGCTAAACCTACGAAAATACAAACAGCATTTCAGGAGATAACCTTCCTGGGACATATTATTGGGGCTGGGCGTATTCAAACTGTTCCCAGTACGGTATCTAAAATTTTAAAGTTATCGGTTCCTCAAACGAAGAAACAGGTTAGGAGTGTATTAGGTCTAGTCCAATACTACAGTAGATTCGTACCTAACTTATCATCCATCACGGCTGTCTTGTCATCATTGTTGAAGAAAGACATGCCGTTGAAAGCAAATTGGACTGACGAATACGACACAATTTTTCGCATGATACTAACCATCTTTTCAAATCTACCAATTTTGAGATTACCAGATACTTCTAAAAAGTTCTTTCTCCGTACAGATGCCAGTAATTACGGTATCGGAGCTTGTTTGCTTCAATATCACGACGATATACTTCATCCGACGATGTACATTTCAAGAAAACTGAAGTTACCTGAAACCAAATATTCTACTGTGGACAAGGAGTTGCTGGCAGTTGTGTGGGCAATTACTAAACTCGAAAATTTTTTGTTGGGAGCACCTTTCGTGATCCAAACGGATCAGAAGGTGGTGGCATCGTTACGTTGCTCTAACCACAAAAGCCCCAAACTTGCCAGATTTTCGATTCTATTACAGCCATATGACTTTGTTATCGAAGCCATACCGGGACAAGAAAATATAATTGCTGATGCACTTTCGAGACACCCTACTGAAGGCGAATAATAATTGTCCACAAGTTAAAAAGATTTAAGACTGAAAAAGAGTGACTCTGGAACTCTCACTTATTCCTGCGACGAAATTGATATAAACCACCTCCATACGGAAAAAACACTTCGAATAATTTGCAGTGAATCATTCAATATATTCAGTTTCCGAAAGAAGATTCGTGATAGCAAGAGACATATTTCGATGGTTCTTTTCTAACGTTTGGACTTTGGTTAGTGTCCAATCGTTCTACAACTCATTACGATATGGTCGGGAATATGATATGAATCCAAGCTGGACATATAACGTTATACTACAGAAATTGACTAATTCAACACGATAAAAGTTTATATCCAATCAGGAACGAAACTTAGTTGAACAGTATCAAATTTCTTTTCCAAAGGAACTTTCCATAAATTCGCAAAGGACATAACGACGGCTGGATCTTCACATCCGACATTATTAAGTTTAATAGTTATTAAATTAATAAAGAATATAATAAACTGAAGTGTGATAAATAAATAAATGAAATGTGTCAAAAGAAAGAAAAGATGAAAAAAAAAAAAATAATAATATCACACAAGCGGATACTCTAAATATTTTATTTATGAATATGATAGCTGTTATATGCATTTAGTTAAGATGTTCACATGAAATAAATGAATATTTTTTCTTTTATTAACTCATTAAGTTAATTATTTAGTAATTACTTGACACACATAATTAAGTTTAATCACACATAACTAAATTAATTTATACTTTATTTTTTTCTTTACTTTACTTGTCCTTACTTCTCATATCTTTTGTTATGACACTATCTCTTAGGTTATTTAATTAGATATTAATTAATTAATACCCTACATACTTATTATGATTAATTAGTTTAATTTTAATTAGTTAGAATAATTTTCTTTACATAACACTTCATTATTCACTCACAACAGTCTTTAAGTTCAGTAGATAATTATTTAGCGACAGTTGACACCCCTTTGTTTAATAATGTTATATGACTGATATATTATCGACATGACCACGACACTGTTCTAGACAGAACATCGTAGGCCATATGTCGGGTTTTTGTTAAATTTTTTATATGTTTGAGTAAGATAGTTCAAAAAAATCTATCTAATAGATTTTTTTTCCCCCGGCGGACAGGGAATTGTTACGGTAGTTTTATTGATATCGTCTGCTAGAATTGGCAGTGCGCATTTTTTGGGGTCAACAGAATTAATATAAATTGATTTTTATACTTCACGTATTAATGAACGCGAAATACACGGTCAAATTATGACGTGTTAGCGTCAATAAGGTCACGCTTCGTGACTTAGTTACTGTACCCTTGTTACGTTGTCCGTCAAGCCGTAAAGTCGTGTTTTTACCTCCTTCCAAGGTTGATAGGCTTTGCTAATAGCCATATTTATGTAAAGTGATACCAGGACTCAGGGTCAGTCCAGATAATAATATATACAAGCGAATTTATAAGGTTAGTGATTAACCTGCGTTACGGAAGGATGGTTGATAAGTAATTTGATTATTGTTGTCATGACTCATGTGCTCACTTCTGGCTGTCTGAATCCCAGCAGCACATGTATATAGCCATGATGTTCTGCCGACATGAATTCATTATGACACGGACGGATAAGAATATATATGCAAGTAAATTCTAATGAACTGTATGTGAATGTATACCTACGTGAAATGTCTTCGTGTGTGAATTGTTTAATAAATCATGGACTCCAAGTTGAAGACTTATCCACATCAATACGTTACAGCTGTCTGTTGAATTGACAATGTTGATTATTATGGTAGTGAAGAACTCTTCCGATGAGAAGATGTATAATATAATAATGAGCTCCGAAAGGAACCAATGTCTTCTTGGACATTCAACACATAATGAGTCCATATAACGGTGACCCTCTTTTGAAGATTATACACGAACGAAGCACGAATTCGCGATTCAACAAAATAATGAACCAGCTCTGAACCAGTATCTTTATCAGCTTATTCCACCCTTATCATCGATATCGTTTATAGCATTGTTAACTCATGTATTATCTATTCTCTTGTATGGGTGTGAGGGCTGGACACTCACTGCAGATACGGAGCGAAGGATTCAGGCTTTCGAGCATAAATGTTACAGAAGAATTTTGCGCATTTGCTATAAAGAGCACAAAACAAATGTCTATGTTAGAGAGAAGATAAACACCTATGCAGGCCATCAAGAACCACTTTTGTCAATAGTGAAACGTCGAAAGCTTGCCTGGTTTGGGCATGTAACTCGTCATGACTCCCTTTCGAAAACGATCCCCCAGGGAACAGTCGAAGGTAAACGGAGAAGAGGAAGGCAAAGAAAATCCTGGGCTGATAACATCAAAGAATGGGCAGGACACGGTTTCTCCACACTTGTACGCATTGCTGAGAATAGAGAGCAGTGGAGGACCCTGTCTGCTGATGCTTCCACCATGGCACCCCTACGACCCATGACGGGTTATGGGTTGAGATGAGATGATGAACTCATGTTTTATTAAGGGGAGTTAAGTGTTAAAAGACTTTTATGTACAGGTCGGATTTTTTGTAAACACGCTAGTACACACGCTCTGTGTGAAGAGAGATTTTTCTTAGTTGGGAGCTGTATGCTCAGTAATTTTTGAACACAGCTCTTTTGTCTAGCTGTTAGTTTGCTTTTTTTAAAAATAGGATAAAGAGAAACTGTCGAACGTTCTTTGAATTAGTTTTGAGGGGAAAAGGCGGATGAATTCTGCTCACATCTCAAGCTGCGAATTTTCGCTTGATTTGAATTGGGTACTGAGCTGTTTTAAGCAGGGGATTTTTCGTGACAGTTTTTGGCTGGCAGAGCTTGGAAATGGACGCTTTACCATTTTCGCTAGTGTGTCCCAGCATATATTCTTTTTGTGGAAGGAATATTTAATAATTGTAGAATGTACTTTATTGAGGATATTATGAAGCCACGGATTGTACAGGCCGTTATTCCATATGCATATTCCTGTGATGGTTTGTTTTGCAGATAGATAGTGTGTTTAAGAGAATGTTGTTTTCTCCCAGGGAACTTGTTATGAAAAGCCACGAACCTCGTTGGCTTGTTAATACATTGTATTCATATGGATTCAAAGTCATGGACTATTGAGAACTGGAATGATATTTTTGCTGTACTATTAATAGATGAAATATGTGCTGCTATGTCCTGCAGCCTATCCACCTGTTTGCTGATTCATGTTTCCTGATAGATATTCTGTGCTTAATGCCCATGATTTGCTGTGGTGGTTTATGCAACCATTGTTATGGATTTACTTACATGTTGCTTCATGAGTATGCTGTGAATTGTCTTGCTATGATGTCTACGTGACCGTCTCGTCAATAAACTGTATAACGTTGCCAGGTCTTACAACATTTCCTGACTTCCACGTTGCTGTGGTGTGAGTGACTTATCATAGACACACGTAAGGAACCTATACACATTCGCGTATGCTACATTTCCATAGTCAGACACCGGTCGGCCATCCGTAAGCCCGACTTATGCTGATCGCCATTTATCAGCGAAAGAAATAATAAAATTTATCTTATTGATGACCCCACCAGTATCTTCAATAAAATAAACCTTTAACAGAAGTGGTCGCCAGTGATATGGGGCGTTATGTTACCCACAGAAGTTGAACTGTATTCCCCAGAACAAACACTAACAGAAGTGGTCGCCAGTGATTAGGGGTATAAACAGTCCAGAAGTTTACTGTGATGTCAATTCAGCTGGATTTACAGTGTTGTCAGTACTGACTTTTTATGCACAAGTTATTCAAGTCAAGAGTGGCTGTGTTCCAGTCCTTCTTCTCGTGCGCCAACTTAGGATTTCAGCACCCGATGTCAGGAATTTCATTCGAAAGCCGCTATCACTTTGGAGTTCCAGTACCGATCACCATTGGATTTATTCAGACTGTGTGATACCTGATTTAATTCATCGTTGTTGCTGCGGAGGCTGGGATTTTTTCCTTTTGAAGATAAGTGGTTTGTTTGTTTGTAAACTGTACCACTGTTCGGTGTAACATTGAGCCTTCCTCAGAGTATAATCTATTTATTCTTTCACGTGTTATATATTATATGTTTCATGTTTATGTGGGCGGTTGGAGCGGTGACTTATGAAGGGAATATCCCAGTTCATACAGGGCATTCATGAGCGTTCTATAGGGTTGAGATTGTGAGTCTCAATTGAGCGGTAATTCCGGTTCAAGGCTAAAAACCGTGCCGAGGTTCAGACCGTTACTTGTCCCTCACGACAGTAATTGTTTAGGTGTGGCGAAACGTCTCAGTGTTGTTGTAATTATAATTTTCTCTGTACCTTAGTTTTTGATTAATTTGTTTGTGAATGTCTTCCTCCTCTTACTATCTTTGATTTATATACAACTTTTTCGTTTATACACTGTGCTGTCGCTTGTCTTGTCATTCTATTCGCAGCTGTCATTGCAAGCTTTGCACTATTTTTTTCTTTATTCCTTCTTTCTTACTTTAGTTGATTCCTGCGAACGTGGTCATTTGTGCTTTATATCTTGTCTTTGTCACTCTTCTTTGTATTATCTATTTTGTCATGCACTGTCAATATTATAACAAGTTCTTAAGCAAGGACTTGTCACCCACGAAGTTGGGATAGAGTGAGTGTCTCCTGGATATTTACATTACTTACATATCTTATAAAATACAGCATAATGTCTAGTTTGGATTATTTCATTACACAAGGGAAATCCCTTGGTATGACTACGGAGAGATTAGAAGAATTCGCACTTGCCGAATACGCCAAGGCGCAGAAGTCAGAAGAAAAGAAACAGAAATTAGAAGTTGAAAAACAGAAATTGGAGGCTGAAAAATATAAATTAGAGGCTGAAGATAGAAAGATTTAACAGCAAATGGAAGAGAAAAAATGCAAATGCAAATGGAGGCTGAAAAACAGAAAATGCAAATGGAGGAGAGATAGCTTCAGATGCAAGCTGAAGAAAACCAAAGACTCCACGAGCAAAAGTTGTTAGCTATGGAGCTGGAGAAAATAAAAATAGTGAATATTGGTAATACACAAAATGAGACAAACAATCAAACAACTTCTAATAAAGCAAATACTAATTCTTATAAAATCAGATTGCCTCCTTTAAACCCTGCCTGCGACGATATTTCATTCTACCTGAAAAGATTTGAACTGTCATGCGAATCTCATAAGATAGACAAGTCGGAATATTGTGCACGACTTTTGGACATACTTAAGGGTGAAGCTATGATTACTATAAGTATGTTGGAGGGCCCTGACAAAAATAACTATGATGTTGCCAGAGTGGTCTTGTTAAAAAAATACCAACTGGATGAAGACGGTTATCGCCTACGCTTTAAGTCTTTATTGCTAGAGACAGGGAAAGATTTTTCAGACTTTATAGCAAATATTCGCCTTACTTTTTCACGTTGGGTGGAACTTTCAAAAACTGAACATACATATGAAGCCCTCATGGACTTATTGCTTCGTGACAAAGTCGTGTCGTCTGTAAACGCTTCTGTTCTTTCTTTTTTACATGAGCGAAAACCTACAAACTTGAAAGATATGAAACAATACTGTCGCCAATACGTCACTGCACACCCAAATGTGACTGTTAGCCACTCTGCGGTCAGAGAAGGTTTACCTGTGGCTTCAGCAATACCATATGGTCCTAATTTGCGCCGTAGATCTCTAAGTGCGGATCGCAATTTTGGTAGGAGAGATAATCGTGATTTTGGACAGTACCAAGGGGGTCTATCACGTAGTAATTCTCCTTCTTCAAGGAAGTGGAGACAATTTAATGGTCCTCAACATTTTGGTTCCAACAATTATGGAAATTTTGGAAGGGGTAACTACAGTAGAGATTATCAACTCTACAATAATTTTCTCGAAGACAACAAAATCCATCGAATAGATATTTTGATCAAAGGGGAAATAGTAATCGCGACAATGCTAACTGGGGTTCAAATCAGAACAATAGTTTCAATAGAGCAAATAGCAATGGTTCCAATAGAGATAATAGTCGCGATAGATCGCGATATGACAGTAGATCTCCAAATAATAGATCGCATCGCCATGCTAACTCTGCTCAACAAGAGCCTCAGTTTATTAATGATCAAGGTAACAATGATAATAGTGTCTCTAATGCTACTGCTTGCTCTGCTTTCGATTTCGAGAGAGCATCTCAGTGCCCGGAGTGCACAACTTTGTTCCAACCTACAGCTAGAACTACCTTGAGTTGCGGTCATCCTCTTCCGACTACTTTTCCTGCCTTGTCTGCACACGACGGAAGAGGGTCTCTTACCCTACATAAAGAATTTGTAAATAATAACCCAGTCTCAGTTCTCTTGGATTCTGGATGCACAACTGTTGGGATTAGACAGTCGCTAGTTCATCCATCTTGTGCAACAGGTAAGATGGTAAAATGTGTGACATTTGGTGGGACAGTTGAGACTTTTCCGACTGCCATAGTCCACATTGCCACTCTATTTTTCACTGGTTATATACACGCAACACCCGTGTGTTACCGGGGCCCGAAAGGGGAGCAAAGAATAGTAACACTGTCCCCTGCCAAGCATGTCGTAGAAGGCGACTAAGGAGGGTTGGGCATCGGACCTTACCTCGTATTTTACATGGTATAAAGGTGTGTTGAACCCGGTACAAAAGCTGCTTGGGATTGGGACAACACTGAGGAAACCTGTTGATAGATTACAAGGCAGCCTTGTGGGAACAGTTGCCAAAGTAATCCCAAGAAGTACTGCCAGAGGTACACTATGCTAAAAATTTTGGCACGTGACAGGACCACGCAGGTATGCCCAGAGCGCCTATCGCTGACCTTACTGTCGGACAGATACATGGTATAAAGGTGTGTAAGCCGGTACAAATTGCTGCTTGGGAACGGCAACATAATCTTACTGCCGCCACTATGCTAAAATCTTATCACCAGGTACATTCTGCTAATTTTGTGCAATCTTGCAATATTGATGATACTATTGTTCATCATTCTTATTTTAGTGCTTCTTGTAACCCAGTTCGACATACCTCAGTACGTCGTTGCTCTAACTCTGATTCTTCTTTAACTACTATTATAGAAGAGGATCCTTCTGTTTTGTCACTAACTCTATCGCTACGACTGAAGCTATATCCAGTCACGTTGATTGCAACTTCTTTGCTGCAATGACTAGCGTTTTCTTTGCCACATGTACGGACTTGGTTCTTAGTACATATCTATACCTTATGAGTTTCTTTACCTTTCTTGCTGGACCGGTTAGCTCTAGCTCGGTATCTTCGTCTTTTACGACGTTTTGTCGCACTCACTGCGCTCCTTTTAAACTTCGACGTAGGTCCAAGTTTACTACTGTATGCTTTTATATCTTTATTATATCTTCCTTACTTTTTTCTTTGCCCAGTACACAGGCTATGACTTCAGTTCAGCCTTTAAGATGTACGCCTTTGTCTACTGCATTTCCTTTTTCTTGCGCAAAATCTCATATTGTCAGCCATCATGACACTCTTAGTCATCATTACCATCTTCTACATTTGCCTTTTGACATAGGTATCATGTGTATACTCACGACTTTTCCATATATCTTTGCACACTGCTATTTTTCTCGAACACCTATATCGCCCTATACAATTAAGGATTCCAGTTTAGACTGTGCTACTTTCTCTGTTACCCTTTTTTGTGTAACGGAGAAAGGTTTGATTAATATCGTACAGGGGCCGGACATTTACACAGCCACAGTTGATAGGTTTAATGTAAAATTAACTGTTGCCTGTCATAAAATCTTACCTTTACCAAACAGAGATTTTCATTTGTGTTTTTTCACACACGGCTTTGCGATGAGAGCCAGAGCTGCTATATTGATTTATCGCTAGATTTGCTGTTCCAGTGAAGCCTGTCGGCAGTTTGACGCCACTCTAGATGTTTTTTGTATCTACGTGATCTCAGGATGTTCCAAGACCACTAAAGTTTTCCTTAGTATATGACTTCTTGAGGATAGTAGATAATATTGTATATTAGTATATTAGATAGTATTGTACTAGGATATGATATAACTTTTTTATGATAGTATGTTGGTTCATCTTTATGCACCGTTTCATTACCATATTTTTAAAAATATATATGACTGTGTTTTGATAATGCACAATTTCATTACCATAATATTATACTACCGTGTTTTGATAAATGTTGAACGTATGACAATTGTAATGATCTTTCTATTTTTACATAACTTATCATTACGATACTTTTCGGTATAGTACATTTTTGTTGGGAAAAAAAAAGATATTTTTTCTGACATTGTGATGTATTTTTTCTTTACCCAGCGCTTGATTGTGCGCTAGCCGTAACTATGTATAGTGATATTAGTACATTGAAAAATGTTTTTTTTTTTGAGGTTGTGATGTATTTTTTCTGTGCCCAGCGCTCGAGTGTACGCTAGGGGTAACTACGCATAGCGATATTGTTAATTGATGTTTTTATTTTAAGTTCATCATTGGTACTTTATAAGTTTATTAACTTGGTTATCATGCACATTATACTATTTTATATGGTAACTAGTTATTTGTTTTTGGTATAGATATGCATTGGTTAACTTATTGTTTACCGTGATATATCATTGTTTTTGTCTATTCTGATTGCATTGCTTTCTTTCATTGCTGCTCATTCTTCTTGTACTTCATCTGGTCTTTTCACTTTTCACATATGATTGCATAGCTAGTCTATACTTGATACTTCATATATCTTTGAATTTGTTGATCTTCATATGCTTATCTCATCATCTTTCTATACTTCATTTTACTTTACCCTTACTTCTATCACTCTTTTGTTCTTTTTTGTTAACATGACAACATAGGGTAATCCTTATGGGTAGATATTATGATTGCATCGACCTCAATGTTTTTTGTTCGATGTAATTTTTTCCCCCCCAAAAAAATGATTATATCATTTTTTTCCCGGGGGTCGGTGTAGTCTGTTAAGTCATGTTTTATTAAGGGGAGTTAAGTGTTAAAAGACTTGTATGTACAGGTCGGATTTTTTGTTAACACGCTAGTACACACGCTCTGTGTGATGAAAGATTTTTCTTAGTTGGGAGCTGTATGCTCAGTAATTTTTGAACACAGCTCTTTTGTCTAGCTGTTAGTTTGCTTTTTTAAAAATAGTATAAAGAGAAACTGTCGAACGTTCTTTGAATTAGTTTTGAGGGGGAAAGGCGGATGAATTCTGCTCACATCTCAAGCTGCGAGTTTGCGCTTGATTTGAATTGGGTACTGAGCTGTTTTAAGCAGGGGATTTTTCGTGACAGTTTTTGGCTGGCAGAGCTTGGAAATGGACGCTTTACCATTTTCGCTAGTGTGTCCCAGCATATATTCTTTTTGTGGAAGGAATATTTAATAATTGTAGAATGTACTTTATTGAGGATATTATGAAGCCACGGATTGTACAGGCCGTTATTCCATATGCATATTCCTGTGATGGTTTGTTTTGCAGATAGATAGTGTGTTTAAGAGAATGTTGTTTTCTCCCAGGGAACTTGTTATGAAAAGCCACGAACCTCGTTGGCTTGTTAATACATTGTATTCATATGCATTCAAAGTCATGGACTATTGAGAACTGGAATGATATTTTTGCTGTACTATTAATAGATGAAATATGTGCTGCTATGTCCTGCAGCCTATCCACCTGTTTGCTGATTCATGTTTCCTGATAGATATTCTGTGCTTAATGCCCATGATTTGCTGTGGTGGTTTATGCAACCATTGTTATGGATTTACTTACATGTTGCTTCATGAGTATGCTGTGAATTGTCTTGCTATGATGTCTACGTGACCGTCTCCTCAATAAACTGTATAACTGTGGCATTTTTGCTCCCTTCTTTGCCAGTCTATCAGCAACTTCATTCAATGTGATGTTTATGTGGCCAGGTATCCATTAAATGTATATTTCTGTTCCATACAAGTTCATAATTTTGTGACATGTTTCTTGGACCTTCTGGATAGTATTGATTGAGTTGGTTTTCCAGTTTCCTATTGCCAAGAGGGCAGCCTGCGAGTCTGAGAACACTTTAACATCATTTGGTTCCATTTCGTCTGATTCAAAGAGTTAAAAAATTCTAGTTAGGGTTTTCTGGATGGCGACTACTTCGGCCTCGTAGTATGTGCACCAGGTACCACAGGGACCTGCAATTTTGATGGGTTCTTCTGTACTGGGAGGGATGAATATGGCCCCATATCCAGCATGATATCCACTAGCACAGAAGAGAAAAGCAATGGTGGTGAAGATGACATAAAGATGGAAGAACTGAAGACAGCACTGGAGAAAATCATGATGGGCAAAGTAGCAGGGCACGACGGTATAACACCAGAAATGGTTAAGTACATGGGAGCATCAGGCGACCTATTACTCTTAAGGGTCCTACAGGCAGCGTGGTGCAACAAGACCATACCAAAGGATTGAGAGATTGCCATCACAACACCGATTTTCAAAAAGTGTGACCATCGGCAATGTGGAAACCACAGAGGCATATCCCTTCTCAGTGTCCCTGGTAAAATATACTCTACATTCCTAGAGCAGAGACTCTGATGCCTAGCTGAGCCACAATTGGATGAAGTCCAGTGCGGATTCCGAGCAAACCGAAGTACTCAAGACCTAATTTTCACACTCAGACAGCTGAGTGAAAAGGCCCTTGAGTATAAGAGTGAGATCCATCTTTGTTTCATATATCTGGAAAAGGCGTTTGACAGGATCCCCTGGAGCACACTTTGGGATTGTTTGGCAAGGAAGAACATTCCAGCACCTCTGATTCATGCTATACAGAGCTTCTACAAGTCTTGCAGAAAATATGTGAGGACAGCAAACTATAATTCAGAAGAGTTCAGGACCACCACTGGTGTAAGGCGAGGTGATATCCTGTCCCCTTATCTTTTCAAGATGGAGGTGAAATTCTTTTCTCACCTTAGACGCCGAAAGAAAAACATCAGGAATGTGTATATTTCGATGGATAATACCATGATGTGTTAAATTATAGAACAAAAGATACATCAGAGTATCTAGTGGTGTAGATATTTTCCTATAACCGACCTCGAAACCCTCGAATCGGTCGGTTGGATAGGAGGGTTGATCAGAGAATTAACAAGTCACTATCGTAAAACAAGCGATTGTTATCGAAACAGAACCAGGCTCGACAGTGAACATGACAGTGAACATGACTCATTCTAATATCTTGGGGGCTAAGGAGATTTTTAAAATTGGATACTGGAATGTAAGAACTATGTATCAAGACGGAAAAATGGAAGAAATAATTAAAGAAATGGATAATTATAATTTGGACATATTGGGTATCAGCGAGTGTAGATGGACGGGAAAGGGCATTTACAGTAGAAACAGGGGTGAAACAAGGCTGTATTATGTCACCACTACTTTTTGGAATAGCTATTGATTGGGTTCGGGCTGATCACCCGTTTGCCAGTCACTTCGATTACGGAAACAACAGCAAATGGATTGATTTGCCGTTGCCCTAAAGACGCCAATAGGTGTGATGGGAAACAATGGCAAAGAAAACCTATCTGCTGTTGCCCTAAGACGCCACTAGGCGTAATGGCCACTGACTGCTTTGACGGTCGGTGGCTAAGGACGGAAGAAGAAGAAGATTGATTGGGTTATGAGAAACTATACCCACAATGAACAATTAGGTATAAAATGGACAAATGGAAAATTCCTGGGGGACCTGGATTTCGCAGATGATTTAGCATTCTTAGGTTCAACACCCAGACAATCCCAAGAAGCAGTAAATAATTTGTGTCATCATTCGGTTAAAATAGGTCTCCAAATAAATGCCTCTAAAACTAAAGTTATGAACTTTTCTAACGAGACCTTTGATATCATCCTGAACGGGGAAAAACTACAGAAAGTAGAAAGTTTCAATTATTTAGGCAGTAAAATGACTCAGGATGGTGACACAACAAGAGAAATGCATACTAGAATTGCTTTGGCAGCTAGCGCCTTCAATAGATTATCTAACATTTGGAAATTACGATCATTGAATATACATACCAAGCTTCGTCTGTTTAATTCAAATTTTATCTCAGTGTTAACATATGGCTGTGAGAGTTGGAAAATAACAAAATCATTGGAGAACAAGCTGAATACATTCGAGAACAAATGTCTTAGAAAACTCATGAACATCAGTTGGAAAGAATTCAAGACTAACCGACAAATAAGAGAAGACTCTAGGCAGAAATATGTCTCCAACTATATAAGGAAAAGACGATGGTCATATATCGGTCATGTCCTACGACTGCAAAACAACAGAATACCATTGCAGGCACTCACTTGGGTTCCTGAAGGTAAGAGGAAAAAAGGAAGACCAAAAGAAACACTCAGAAGAACAATAATAAGAGAAGGAAGAACGTTGGGATTAAACAATGTGCAAGAGATAAGAGGAGTGGCATCACAACGAACAACCTGGAGAGCACTGGTTTCTGCCTTATGCGCCGTGTTTGGTGCTTAAAGAATTTATTATTTATTATTATCTTTTCATACTCCTCATGGACGATGTAATCAAGGCATGTAAGGAGAGAACAAGAAAGTATTCAGTGGGGTACTGGAAGATGAGACAGGTCTGTATTTCAGAGCTGGCATTTGCTGATGATGTTGTCCTGATTGCTAAATCAGAGACACATCTCCAATCCAACCTGCAAGTCTGGAAGGACGAGCTGGAGAATAGAGGGATGGTCATCAGCAGATCTAAAACAAAATCCATGGTGATATCACGAGAAGAAAGAGTACACCAGATTAAGCTGGGAGAACAGGTCCTGGAGCAGGTCGACCACTTTAAATACCTTGGAGCTATTATAAACCGAAAGGGAGGCATCAGAGAAGAGTTGGCCACTCGAAAAGCAGCAGCTGGGAGACTTTTTCATGCCATAAATCGAGGATTTCTCAGCAAGAGAGAGAGAGACTGGTAAGAAAACGAAGATGGATGTATACCGCTCCACCTATGTCCCAGTCTTGACATATGGATGCGAGTCATGGGCAATGACCACAACCCACAAAAGCCAGATCCAAACCTCAGATATGAGGTATCTGAGGAAGGCGGTTGAAGTAACAAGAAGAGACATGGTCCGCAACCAGACGATACGTCAAGGCCTAAAATGCCACTGATACTGTTTATATTTGAGAATTCCTTCCAACTTGTAATGACCGGCCCACCAGATACGTTACTCGATTAAAAAACATATCTGATACCCGATATAATTTTTAATAATATGTCAGTACAGTTCAGTACAGAGGAAACAGTTTCTTAATTGCATCCGCCACACAGGCTAATCCTATATATGTGTGTTGCTGTCCTGTTCTTGTGTCTGTAATGTTGACATGGGTGTATGTAGAGTTAGTCACACACCACCGTATGTACGTAAGAGTACATGTGGGAGTCAAAAAGGGTTGTAAACGACTGGAACAGTTCGATACTGTTTATTCCGTTACAACACAGACACGACGACATAAACGAAACACAGTTACAGCAAAAGGTACTAATTATCTCTGCATTCAACAGACTGCACACTGGGCAGTTAACAATAATGCAAGAGCTATAAAGACTGCGCACAGCAGTTAACAGTAATATCCTGGCCTTATAATAGCTTCATCACAGCTTCATAAATCTCCACACTGCAGTTAATACATAATATGGCCTGTCCTATTCCTGGACTTATAATAGCTTCATAACAGCTTCACAAATCTCCACACTGCAGTTAATACATAATATGGCCTGTTCTAATCCTGGACTTATAATAGCTTCATAACAGCTTCACAAATCTTCACACTGCAGTTAATACATAATATGGCCTGTCCTAATCCTGGACTTATAATAGCTTCATAACAGCTTCACAAATCTCCACACTGCATTTAATACATAATATGGCCTGTCCTAATCCTGGACTTATAATAGCTTCATAACAGCTTCACAAATCTCCACACTGCAGTTAATACATAATATGGCCTGTCCTAATCCTGGACTTATAATAGCTTCATCACAGCTTCATAAATCCCCACACTGCAGTTAATACATAATATGGCCTGTCCTAATCATGGACTTATAATAGCTTCATCACAGCTTCATAAATCTCTACACTGCAGTTAATACATAATATGGCCTGTCCTAATCCTGGACTTATAATAGCTTCATCACAGCTTCATACATCTCTACACTGCAGTTAATACATAATATGGTGTACACACAGCGAAAACACATTTCCTTAAGCACTACGTAGGCATACACTTAGCAAAAAAACCCCGGGCTGACTCACTCAGTCAACGCCCAGACAAAAGACTCTCCACGGGTTCACACACTAGTCCCGCGAAAAAAAACCCGACACGAGAATCCGCTGTTTAGAACACAGCTCTCAATAATACATCCGCGAAATAGTCGTGAGAGCCATTCACCCCACAGCTCTACAATTCAGAACAAATTCATCTCCACACTAGAAATGAATAGCGTTCACGACGCCTTTCTGACTTTCGAACTTCTCGAACATACGAGGGAATTCCCCTATCATAATTTAAACTATCATCATAGTCAAACAAGCATACAAGCGTTGTAACTCAAAATCTAACTTGTCTACCAAGCATATTCAGGATTACCTCCCCTTTTGACCTTAACATTACCACACACGCGGGGGAAAAAAAATTGATTCTATCATTTTTTTTTTGAAAATTAAGTACCAAAAAATTTAGAAAATAATGAAACTGTAACATATGCTTTACAAAATTCATCTTATGACAAGTCAAAATAGTACATCTACAAAAAATATTAGCAGAAAATGTAAAGTAAATAATAATCATCCCATGTAATCAAGTAAGAATACTTGAGAAAAATCAAATAAAATCATAAGATAACAATTAAGTTATACAATTCCTTAAATGTAAAATAAATACAATTATCACAAATAGCTACATTATCTTAAGTTATATAATTAATCTAACAATACAAAAAATGAAAGTATAACAAATGTAACGAGAAAAAGTATACAAGAAGCATGAAGTGCATCAAAGATGAAGCACGGAAGCATAACCAAAGTATGAAACCATACAAAAAAGATAACAGAAAAGATGTAAAGGAATGACGAATAGTCAACAAAGATAGATGAAAAGCAAAGATGCAAATGTAGAGAAAAGTAATAGCCACACATAATAATAACAATCTAAAGTTAAACAATGTTTTGTATAAATAAATACAATCATAATCGAAAAGTACAACACAAAATGCCAAAGTATATGTATATACTAACACCACAAAAGAAAGCTTATGACAAAACAAAGCATAAAAAGTAATTTAACCAAATTATAGAACTTATACAAAACTAGAAATAGATTATACTAAATATCACGCAAAAAAAAAAAAAAATATCCACGCTTTCAAAAATTTCGCGCCGACGCAAAGTCACGCGCTAAATACAGAAAAAACAAACATCAAAACATCAAAAAAATAATTTCAAGGGACTAATGTCACTATACATTACTAACTATAATATACAGTCTAACACTGGCACCAAAAAAATATAACAATGTCAAAAAAAAAAATACATTTTCCAAGAAAAATAAAATACCAAAATGTTTCACAACGATAAATTCCAAAGAAAAAAAAATAGTATTACATTTGCAACTAATTCGAAGCTATAATTAATAAACTAACAATGAAAACAATTTTAAGAAAATGAAGGACATATAAACAATCTATCTCTAAACAGACACATCAACAAATGTAAGTTTTTTTTCTTCAAAAAAAAAAATACGTCACTGTTGGGATGTTCATTCTAATGGTAAAGAACTTCATTACGCGAATGGTTGTAAAGGAACAAAAATGTCAGAAAATGTTCTTCAAAACGAACTCCAACAAGTAGTGTTTAACTGGTCACTTACTGGCAGCACACAAGTCTGTGATGACTGTACATATATTTTATTTAACGTGACACATACGGAGTGGAACAAGACGATCATAGTTACAGGTGCAAAAGGGTCATACGTCAAAAAATGTTGATAATTACTTTTCAAGTTCATGAAGATTCTCTAACAATTAAATCCTCTTATTCAAGTGACTAAGGATCACTTCCTCTACTATATCATATGTATTGCAGTCAAGTCCGTTGACCTTCTTTCAAGGACGTATCTTATGGCCAACGGATTCATTCTCAAGGAGCAATACTTCTTATTATACTTGTAACAATTCCAGACTTTTTTTCCATACGATACTTAGGTAGCATATATATAAAATCCAAACAAAGTCATCCACGACAATACGACCAGGTTAGAGTTCTGTGTTGACTAACCTCTCTATATCCATGCCACGACTTTGGCATTGACGAAAATACGGCATATAAAAACATGTGAAGCATACAAATCAATTAACTTCGTTTACTCGTAGGTATCCTCCCTCTACGGTAATTCAAAAGGGCTAACGACTCCGTCTGTCCATTCTAGGAATGACATACTACGATGAATTCCCG
The DNA here is from genome assembly GCA_024509875.1 of Oreohelix idahoensis. NCBI lineage: Eukaryota > Metazoa > Mollusca > Gastropoda > Stylommatophora > Oreohelicidae > Oreohelix > Oreohelix idahoensis. The sequence goes on along the minus strand of JAMPIV010007664.1, from coordinate 230,967 downwards.
CTAGACCAAAACTAGGAGCGGCCTGATACTTTAATTTAACTCAATAAACATTCGATGTGACATGGGGCGACACTTACTTGATACTTCCACTATTGGCTTCATCATGAATACCAGTAGATATCATTACAAAATAATGGCTTCTTCAAACTTGCCAGATAAATCCAAGAAATATATATCGGACATAAACATGGTCCGAACTGCCCCGTTCAAAACATGACGTCAGAATTCCCTAACTAGGTTACCCGTGCGTCCAAAGCAACTCACACTGCATTGTGCACGTCAGTGCGTGAATCAATCGAACGCACAAATAATATAACTATTTTAAGACTGGTGCGTACATTTGGCAGGACCGAAGACTACCCCCTTAGGTAATAAATGTACGTAACAGTCACATAAAAAAAACATGAGAAAACACACTATTATCTACATACAAGCTTGCAAATTTTTAAGAACAACATAATGTAAGTTAAGTAAGTGCTTAAACCAGATCTCTTAATTCTTCAATAATAAAAAAAATGATATCAGCTATCGCTGTTAATTCTACCTATACAGTTCAATTTAACCTTTAAATTACTTCCGGCTGACAATCATGTTCAGCTTAGTTTTAGAGTTATCTAGCTTAAAATTTATTTTTATCTCAACCTGATGTACTATCAGAGCATGAGAAAAAATTTAAGTAATGGATAACGAATACTCATGAATTATCTAAAAGTAATTATTGTACCAAGACACAAATCGCTTACCATATTCATCAAAAGTTACAGACAAGTCATCATCAACTGACACACTACACATTATCAAACAAAGTAATATAAAAATAGCATAGAAATGTACTGGTGCATCCTGAAAATACAGTCATATAAATAACAATAAAACAAAACAAAAATTATGGCAATCTAATGATGCACAGAAATTATCATCATAATATTACAACGAAATTAAATGTTATTTCTAAACAACAACATGTCATGTACTATTATAGAATACAAAAAATATTTACTGTCTTAATAAAAAAAAATCAGATGCAAAATATCCCGCTTTGTTGTAAACATGTCCTGACCCTCAACAGGTAAACATCAGATGCTAGTAAGACGCTGATTGGTTCCGCTTGAACAAACACTAGAGCGTAAAGTTGACCTACATATCTGACCGATAATGTAAACAGGAGCGCTGACTCTCATCGCGAAGTCACTTCTGTCAAAAAGATACAAACGAAAATTTCCATTTTAATTAATGGTGAAATTTAATTAGGAAAACGGAAATTCAATCTCACGATTACCTAAACTTGTGGGTCGTGTAAAGTTCTGGTCTCTTCACGATGCCATCAGCTCTTCCTCTATCACATGTAGATACCACAGAAACATGACCGCACTTGAATGTCGTGACTGCCGTAGGCTGAAACAAAGTCCTACATTCACAAGAACGAGACACTTTCTCGCAATCAAAAACATTATCAGCAATAGTATCTGATACCCCTCTGTTATTGTTAACTCGTCTGCCTTGATTATAAATGACTCTGGGCTCATGTTGAGCAAAATTAGCATACCGTAAAATCTCGCTTATAATACGCACAATTTTTACTAATTTTTGCCCGCTAAAACTCGGGTGCGTATTATACGCGAGTACTAAAGAATACTAATTTTCGATATCGAAAGTAACCTACATTGGAAAGTCTGTCAAGTTTTTGTCACAATTTGACAGTGAAAATGGCGCAAAATTGAATGTGCCATGTGTTTTCTTATGTGTCAGACATTGTTGCAAAACGCATTTCGCACTCTTGGTCTTCAATCTGTTTTGATATTAAGCTTGGTTGTGAAGTTTGTCATTTGATTATTTTGAGCCCTATAAATGAATTCGAGAAAATGTTGTACTGCAGCAGAAAAGCTCTTAGTGGTAAAATATGCAGAATCTAACGGCAATCGGGCAGCAAGTCGACATTTTTCCATTAACGCGTGGAACATTCGATTATGGCGGAAAAACAAAGAGGCGCTGCAAGTGTTGCCTAGTAAGAAAAAGGCGAATCGTAGGTCACCACCAGATCTTCCAGACCTAGAAAAAAAACATTATTGGAGTGGGTAGTGGATAGAAGGCAACAAGGCATCGGTGTTTCATGCATTGAAATCCGACTTAAAGCTCTGGAACCTAAAAAATCTCGTACAGGCACAACAGCATTTAAAGCGTCATATGGATGGGCAGTTCGTTTTATGAAGCGACATGGTCTTTCAGTTCGTCGAAGAACTACTATCGTGCAGCATCTTCCATCTTCTTTCAGTAAACTGACTGTGCTGAGTTTGACAAGTAACCGGACTGCTAGAGTGTTTATTATCTCGCTAATAGTGGGTTTCATTCTTGGAAAAAGTAGTACTATGTTTATTCCCTGTTACAAATTTATCAGCATTTGCAATAGTAAACACCTGGTTGATCTTAGGAGCTTTGACCTGCAATTTGTCACATTTCCTTTCGTGATTAACCGAACTGACTGTTACACTAGAATCTTTATTGGTCTGACGCCAAGAATTATTAATAGAATCACTAGTAACTCTAGAACTTGGAAAGTTATATTTCCCACGAAAAGATCTATATTTACTACGTATGACCTCTGTATGAGCAAAAAGTGTATGGGGCAGACTTTTTGCTTTAGTACTCTGATGATAAGCAATTTTCTGTCTATCACTGTCAACATTGACAGAAGACCACATCTTGTTATTCAAGACAATGTCAAGCAGGCCATCTACTCGTTTCCTTGCTTCTGAAATTTCAATATCTTTATGTGCAATCTCTTCACTTAATTTCTTGTTTAGTTTATCAACTATCAACAATTTGCATCTCTCCTCTGTGAGTAATTTATCAACCTGTACAATCTTTTCTCTCTCCGCCGCCAACTCATCTAATCTCTCTTTCTCATCGATATCTTTATTTGCCTTTAACTGTGTTACTTCCATTTGAAGTGCCTCAGTTTTAATATCATTACCATACTTAAACTCATTAATCTTCTCGGGGGGTACGGTATTGTACTCTTCATGTTGGCGATCGAGATTCGCAATATCATCCAATAAATCAAGGAGCGTTTCTGTATAAGCCCTGTCGCGTTTGTCGCACTCAACTTTCAATTTCTCATACATCTGTTTATTTTGTTGGGCCTCTTGCGTAAGATTTTCCACCTCAACATGCTTATCTTTCAACTGAACTTCCAATTGCTTTATCTTCAACAATGCTGAATCCAAACTTGCTTGCACATTAGCAAGTTCCGAGCCTGATTTACATAAATCACCTGTAAGTTTAGAGACTGTTTCATGTAGCTTACTCACTTCAGCAGTACTTTTTAAACAATTGTCCCTTTCCTGTAGGGCACTCTGTAGGTTGACTTTTATTTGTTCCTCACTTGTTAACTCTTTTTTCCGATCATCAGAAATGCCGTAGAAAATTATCCTGTGTATATTCTTCACTATATGATCATGTTTAACATCAGTATAGTTGTACGCAAATCCACGAAAGTAATTCAGCAAATCAGCCAAATCCTCAGCCATCCTTAACTGGGGATCGGGATGAAAATTATCCCGAGCAAAATACCTTAGAAAAAATGACGCTTTAGATAAAAATCTCTCCATCACATGTGCCTCAAGTTCTGGGCCTTTCAATCTCTCAAAATCTCTACCTTCTTGAAAAAAATATTGCAAGATAGGCCACATATTATCAGGATCTATATCATCATCATCCATATTGACCTACTTACCCCGTCGACTATATATGTAAACACCTATACCTATTATCAATACCTTTCCAGCTCACAAAATTAACTATCTGTCAAGAAATGAGCTTATTCCTCGATTCTGTATCACCAATTCCTTTCTATAGCACCTTTATCAAATCATATAATTATCAGGGAAGTGTATATATATGTCATAAAACCATAAACTGCACATGTATCAAATCCTATAATTAATCGATATGGATATCGACAATAACAACAACAGATATCAATAGGATCAGTAATGCGCAATTCAGGAAGACCTGATGACACACATGAAGTGACACAATTTACACAACATCAACCACTTATCTGAAAATAATTCCGTTCCCTTCCGCAAACACACTGGATATCACAAAGTTCTGCAGATAAAAACACTCCACCGCAGGTACTGGAACTAGACTTTCTTCCCTTCAGGTACTTGCTTCAGTGCGCGAACACTGCACAGGAGCACATGATGACAGTAACAGGAACACAGCAACTCTTGACTTGAGGTATACGTGCAAAATGACTGGTACTACTGCACATATACTCGAACTTGTACACGCTATCCTTCAGCCGTTGGACCACCTCATAAACTGCTGGCTCGCTACTTGAAAATTTGAATCAATAGAAGCAGAACTAGAATTGCTGAACATCTGATAGCGAATGTCGTAGACTATAGACGTTGTTGTGTTCTATAGGCATGATATAGGACGCCAACTGACACCGGTATAAAGTGAATACTACCACGGATAAGGCGTGCGTGGTTTCCCAAATGCGCCACGCAGGCAGATTACAAACTAGGTCGAGGTTCTGAAGCACAGGAGATTCAGGCCACGCCCACACAGAGCTAATTATAATAAAGTTAAGGTCACTCAAACTCTTGTCACGCGAATGTCATATGTATTCGTTCCAAATTGACTGTAAACCACCAACTGATACTGTTTGTATTTGAGAATTCCTTCCAACTTGTAATGACCGGCCCACCAGATATGTTGCTCGATTTAAAAACATATCTGATACCCGATATAATTTTTAATAATATGTCAGTACAGTTCAGTACAGAGGCAACAGTTTCTTAATTGCATCCGCCACACAGGCTAATCTTATATATGTGTGTTGCTGTCCTATCCTTGTGTCTGTAATGTTGACATGGGTGTATGTAGAGTTAGTCACACACCACCGTACGTACGTACTATTGGAAGTACTAACTACTGTCCACTGTGAACACTAGATCGTGGTAAATATTTTGCTACCAGAACTATCTGACATGACATTATCATATCCAATAATCAACACCAAAGTAGGCGTTCCCCATTAGGATAATTAATTATTCGTGGAGGAACTGGAGCTTATTTCGGAGAAGCACAACACGGGATTTTGATACATGTTCACTATTGTATACGTTCAGGAGGCTGTTAACCAACTAGTAGGTAAGCGAGATTGTATGTGGCCACAGATTGACAAAGTTTGAGGAAGAGGAGTGAATATTTCTATTTGTATAATCATTGTACCCACTTTTTTTTTTGGTTTGTTCGCTAATACTGTTATTTTACAGGATAGATTAACTAGGAACTCTGTTCTTTACGTTATCGTCTATTTCTATACGCATTTATGTTGTGGATTTCGGAAGGAAACATAGGGTATTTCTATACCCTAGCGCTAATCTTTGACCTTTTGGGGTTATTAACTTCTTGCGGGATCTTTTCTCAACAGAGGGGATGGCACTTATGGGTTTATTTTCCAAAATTCAGTAACTTATGATTTTATTGATACATATATATGTTTGATGTTGTGAGCAGTTTATATGATAATAAACTTAACAAAACTTAATTACTTGTGTTGGTCAGCTCAGCCCATATCCATACTCCATTTACTATAGTTTTCACGTTTGTGTGTGGTGTCGTCACTTAACTATGTGTGTGTGAGTGGTTAAACGTATATGTTTTATGTACGGAGAGTAGGATTGTCTGATAACAAATTACAGTCGTAAAGATAGGCTGGACTAGAGTATCTTCTCAATCCAGTGACAGATTATACCCTTAAACTATTCACTCGTGAAATATATTTCTTATGCCTTATTTCTCCCTGAGTTACCACCTTTTCAGTTCTATTCAGATGGGACCAAATCTATCTTGAATACCTATCTAAATTTACGACATATATATCTGACAATCATATATCATGAGTGGTCATTATGTCAGGGACAACAATGGACATTTTCATTCAGACCATTTTTCAGATCGCAGAAGATCTCACTTCATTAGAAGTCAGAATATAGCACGCTCACAAGCCAATGCTTGTCAGACGGAAGACAGAAATTTCAGTAATGGCATTCATTCAACCAATAATCACGCCAATGCGAGTAAAGTCGATTTAGAAAATTCTAATAATTGTACAGAATGTAAAATGTTATTTCAACCTGGAGCTACACCACGGCTTAAATGTGGACATGCATTACCAGTGTTGTCGTCTTATGATGGTGTTGGTACTCTCACTATACATAATGGGTTTTTGTTTAACACTCCAATTAAAATTCTGAGGGACACTGGATGCACAATGGTCGGAATAAGAAGGTCTTTAATCCCTCCTTCTTGTTTCACTGGAACGTCGGTGAAATGCATAACCTTTCGGAGGCACGGTAGACATATATCCTATGGCCGACGTAACAATAACCACGCCATTCTTTACTGGGAAAGTTTGTGTTTGTAGCCGCGTTCAGCCTTGCTGTGACTTGATTTTGGGAAACATAAAGGGTATAAAAGAGTGTTCTCCTGATGATATTTCTGCATAGGAGAGAGAATATCTTTCTTTATCCAATGCTGTGACTACTAGATCTCAACTGATTGCAGAAACTAATGAACTTGATGATAGAAATAATATCCCACACGTGACAACAAGTCATTACATAGATAAAAATTCATTCATTAACCAACAAAAAGAGGACTCTTCTTTGGGGCGTTTATTCTCATTAGCTACTGCTAAAACTATTACACATACAAATAATGCCAGACACTGGTATCAATTTCATGACAATATTTTGATACGTTGTTTTGATAATTATTCTTCAGTACTCAGACAAATTGTAGTACCTACGTCATTTTGATCACTAGTTTTGTCTAATGCACATGATGTTCCTTTTGCGAGTCATATGGGGATTTTCCGCACAGCTTATATATTGATGGCGCATGTTTTTGGCCAGGGGTTCATAAAGACGTCGCATTTTTTTGTAAATCATGCACTGTTTGTCAGGGTGTTGCACGTAAGGGTGCGCATCAGTTGGCACCCCTACAGACCACATATATTTCTGTGCGACCTTTTTATAAGATGGCTGTGGACATAATCGGAGCTCTTCCGGTGTTGTCATCCAGAGGATTCCGCTTCATCGTAACTTGTATCGACCTCTGCACCAGATGGCCTGAAGCCATACCTGTTAAGTCCATTACAACGATGTCGGTGACCGATGCATTATTATTGATATTTTCACGCATCGGATTTCCGGAAGAGCTTCTGTCGGATCATGGCACGCAATTCACTTCAGGTATGTTCTCAGAAATTTGTAATGTGTTTCACATCCGTCATACATTGAGTGCCAGATTAAATTCGCAATCAAACGGGGTTGTAGAACGCTGGAATTATACACTAAAACAGATGTTAGACAAAGTAACAACGATGTTACCCCACCTGTAAGTTTAGAGACTGTTTCATGTAGCTTACTCACTTCAGCAGTACTTTTTAAACAATTGTCCCTTTCCTGTAGGGCACTCTGTAGGTTGACTTTTATTTGTTCCTCACTTGTTAACTCTTTTTTCCGATCATCAGAAATGCCGTAGAAAATTATCCTGTGTATATTCTTCACTATATGATCATGTTTAACATCAGTATAGTTGTACGCAAATCCACGAAGGTAATTCAGCAAATCAGCCAAATCCTCAGCCATCCTTAACTGGGGATCGGGATGAAAATTATCCCGACCAAAATACCTTAGAAAAAATGACGCTTTAGATAAAAATCTCTCCATCACATGTGCCTCAAGTTCTGGGCCTTTCAATCTCTCAAAATCTCTACCTTCTTGAAAAAAATATTGCAAGATAGGCCACATATTATCAGGATCTATATCATCATCATCCATATTGACCTACTTACCCCGTCGACTATATATGTAAACACCTATACCTATTATCAATACCTTTCCAGCTCACAAAATTAACTATCTGTCAAGAAATGAGCTTATTCCTCGATTCTGTATCACCAATTCCTTTCTATAGCACCTTTATCAAGTCATATAATTATCAGGGAAGTGTATATATATGTCATAAAGCCATAAACTGCACATGTATTAAATCCTATAATTAATCGATATGGATATCGACAATAACAACAACAGATATCAATAGGATCAGTAATGCACAATTCAGGAAGACCTGATGACACACATGAAGTGACACAATTTACACAACATCAATCACTTATCTGAAAATAATTCCGTTCCCTTCCGCAAACGCACTGGATATCACAAAGTTCTGCAGATAAAAACACTCCACCGCAGGTACTGGAACTAGACTTTCTTCCCTTCAGGTCCTTGCTTCAGTGCGCGAACACTGCACAGGAGCACATGATGACAGTAACAGGAACACAGCAACTCTTGACTTGAGGTATACGTGCAAAATGACTGGTACTACTGCACATATACTCGAACTTGTATACGCTATCCTTCAGCCGTTGGACTACCTCATAAACTGCTGGCTCGCTACTTGAAAATTTGAATCAATAGAAGCATAACTAGAATTGCTGAACATCTGATAGCGAATGTCGTAGACTATAGACGTTGTTGTGTTCTATAGGCATGATATAGGACGCCAACTGACACCGGTATAAAGTGAATACTACCACGGATAAGGCGTGCGTGGTTTCCCAAATGCGCCACGCAGGCAGATTACAAACTAGGTCGAGGTTCTGAAGCACAGGAGATTCAGGCCACGCCCACACAGGGCTAATTATAATAAAGTTAAGTTCACTCAAACTCTTGTCACGCGAATGTCATATGTATTCGTTCCAAATTGACTGTAAACCACCAACTGATACTGTTTATATTTGAGAATTCCTTTCAACGTGTAATGACCGGCCCACCAGATATGTTACTCGATTAAAAAACATATCTGATACCCGATATAATTTTTAATAATATGTCAGTACAGTTCAGTACAGAGGCAACAGTTTCTTAATTGCATCCGCCACACAGGCTAATCTTATATATGTGTGTTGCTGTCCTATCCTTGTGTCTGTAATGTTGACATGGGTGTATGTAGAGTTAGTCACACACCACCGTACGTACGTAAGAGTACATGTAGGAGTCAAAAAGGGTTGTAAACGACGGGAACAGTTCGATACTGTTTATTCCGTTACAACACAGACACGACGACATAAACGAAACACAGTTACAGCAAAAGGTACGAATTATCTCTGCATTCAACACTGCACACTCGGCAGTTAACAATAATGCAAGCGCTATAAAGACTGCGCACAGCAGTTAACAGTAATATCCTGGCCTTATAATAGCTTCATCACAGCTTCATAAATCTCCACACTGCAGTTAATACATAATATGGCCTGTCTTATTCCTGGACTTATAATAGCTTCATAACAGCTTCACAAATCTCCACACTGCAGTTAATACATAATATGGCCTGTCCTAATCCTGGACTTATAATAGCTTCATAACAGCTTCACAAATCTCCACACTGCAGTTAATACATAATATGGCCTGTCCTAATCCTGGACTTATAATAGCTTCATAACAGCTTCACAAATCTCCACACTGCAGTTAATACATAATATGGCCTGTCCTAATCCTGGACTTATAATAGCTTCATAACAGCTTCACAAATCTCCACACTGCAGTTAATACATAATATGGCCTGTCCTAATCCTGGACTTATAATAGCTTCATCACAGCTTCATAAATCCCCACACTGCAGTTAATACATAATATGGCCTGTCCTAATCCTGGACTTATAATAGCTTCATCACAGCTTCATAAATCTCTACACTGCAGTTAATACATAATATGGCCTGTCCTAATCCTGGACTTATAATAGCTTCATCACAGCTTCATACATCTCTACACTGCAGTTAATACATAATATGGTGTACACACAGCGAAAACACATAAGTCGACATTTCCTTAAGCACTACGTAGGCATACACTTAGCCAAAAAACCTCCGGGCTGACTCACTCAGTCAACGCCCAGACAAAAGACTCTGTACGGGATCACACACTAGTCCAGCCAAAAAAACCCGACACGAGAATCCGCTGTTTAGAACACAGCTCTCAATAATACATCCGCGAAATAGTCGTGAGAGCCATTCACCCCACAGCTCTACAATTCAGAACAAATTCATCTCCACACTAGAAATGAATAGCGTTCACGACGCCTTTCTGACTTTCGAACTTCTCGAACATACGAGGGAATTCCCCTATCATAATTTAAACTATCATCATAGTCAAACAAGCATACAAGCGTTGTAACTCAAAATCTAACTTGTCTACCAAGCATATTCAGGATTACCTCCCCTTTTGACCTTAACAGCCACCACCTGAAGACCCAAGTAGAACAGTCCCAACTAAGATGGTTTGGCCATGTCTGCAGAATGGGAGATGATCTACTACCACGACAAGCATGGGAAACAAAGAGCCAGGGATCCAGACCCCCAGGACGACCGAGAGTCCGCTGGGAGGACAACATTAGACAATCTTTGAAGGACCGAGGACTAGAATGGAACCAGGCCAGGAGGAAGACAGCCGATAGGATAGTCTGGCGCTCTCTCTTCCAAACCTCTACACCTCACTGCAGAAGGGGAACGACTAAGTAAGAAAATGGATCGGAACGCCTGTTAACGCCCCAGTCATCAAAAGCACACCTAGGCAAGAACCGCTTGTTCTCCTTGGTGACTTTAACGCTAGAGTTGGTGCCGATAATGTTTCATGGCCTTCATGTCTGGGGAAGTTTGGTATTGGCAAGATGAATGAAAATGGACAACGGCTCTTGGAGTTGTGTGTCTGTTACTGATGTACTGGGGTGCTGTGGTTAGTGCTGCTGACTGGCACAGCTGACAAGGTTGATTTCAGCAATGTTGAGCTTACTTATGGTGGCCGACAGGTGTTTAATATTTGAGTGAATGTCGTGGGTCCCTTAGATTTGTTTAAATGTGATGCAACCCACACAACAGTAACGTTAGGGTCATGAAATGGACCAACGGATAAGATGAATAAGTTTGAACATCATTGAACCATGCAGAAGTCGGATGTGTCGACCGAAAGGTGCAGATATCACAGCTACGGCGTAAACAGACACAACGCAACCACCGTCCTTTTCAGGGCGAACGAGGAAGAGGAAGAAGGAAGAAGAAGAACATCATTCACAGTTTATTGACGACAGGAACATCGACATTATAGACAAAGATCATCACAGGTCAAAATAGCAGATATATGCACTTTGATACAAATAATCCATTTTGAATTTGATTTCATAAACAGCAAATCATCACAGGTTACAATGGCAGATATATGGTCGTTGATACAAATAACCCGTATGAATTTGATTGGACTCACTAACCGCCGTCATCTCAATGACGGTGGAAGCTCTACTGTGACGAGTTCTTATATTCCTAGTTTCTTCAGTATCCAGACATTTTATAATATCGAATCTCTTCCATGAAGGTACAATGTGTTATCCTTCATACCAAAAACCCATGGACACACTAGTGGCACGCCATAACCAACCGTGCCGAAGCCCTGCCAGATACTCAATGACAGAGATTATAGTTTCTCTCGCTTCAACTCAGTACATTTTCACTCAAGCGCGAATTAAAAGATTGACACGTGAGATCAGCTCACCTGTTTGTCTCAGCTCACCTATTTGTCTCCCCAGCTTCGTGATTCACCCGCCGTGTCTATTTGAACACTTTCTTTTAAAATAAAACATACCCAGTTAAGCTATTATGTTCAAATATAGTGCACAAAGGCACGTAAATAATTAACCATCTCAGAACTTTAGATGTGCTCACAAGAGCGTCTATAAAAAACTAGACCCGCACGTGAAAATCCTAAACACTTGACTTCCACGCGAAAACATGACTTAACAGTGTCCATTATGACCTTTCCGTGACCAACACCTACTTTCAGACTAAACTCCTAGCATACGGCGTCATGGAGACACCAACGATCCGAGCACTGGCACCAACTGTATCTGATTCTCGTCAGAAAGCCACTTCTTACGTCTGTGCTCTCTACTTGCTCGTACCATAGCGCAGACTGTGATACAGATCACTCCTTTGTTTGCTGCAAAATCAGAGCACAACCAAGAAAACTCCATCGTCTCAGACATGAAGGTAAACCACGCATCGATACCAGCAAGATATCAGACCCTGTCATGATCGCTCACTTTACCGCGACCTTCAAGAAAGTGCTCAGTAGCCCACATCAAGGTGATACTGTTACAGAGAACTGGGAGCGCCTGCGGAACACCATTCAAAGTACTGCACTTGCCCAGCTATGGTGAGAAAACAGCGAAGTCAAACGACTGGTTTGATGCTTCGTCAGATGTGATAACACTTGTCATTGAAGCTAAGCGGAGTGCTGCGAGTAAATACAAACGTTCACTGAGTGCTAGAACCCTACAGATCTTGAATGCTACGAGAAGCAAAGTTCTCGACGTTGTGCAAATGACTATTGGCTCCAGCTCAGTGATAGCATCCAGATTGCAGCGCCAATAGGCAACACTAGACACATATATGACGGTATACAGAAAGCCCTTGGTCCCCAGAAAAGTAAGAGGGCACCGCTATCAACTATCAGCGGAGAGAAGCAAACCGATATGGGTAAGCAGATGGAGAGGTGGGCCAAGCGCTATATACCATGATTATTCGCCGGCTATATTCACCGGTTTATAATTTTTGCTACGCGAAACCATGAAATTCATGACTCTAGACTCACTGTTGAAGCCACGCCTATTTCTTTTGGTTACAGGCGCTGACAAGCGTTTACCTACGTTCGTACAGGTTAAGATAACAGCCAGCAAAAGCATAATTCGCTTATCATATATTATCACGCGAGCTGATTTGGCAATTAGCATTGTTGACAGACAGGAGCGCACGGATAGATAATTGGGTTCTTTGAAAGAGAGGGGACGAGCAGGAGTTCGGCCGCTAACGGTTTGATACATTTCAGGGGACTTAAGCCAAGGCAAAAGGGAAGATAATAAGAGTTACCGACCACATTCGTTTGTCCGTGATTCCAGGGGAGGTAATTATCTGATCTACAGCAGAGAGACGAGATCAAAGACGGCCTGCCCACTTAACAACGTCTATGTTGTTGGTCGGCACCAGCGAGCAGAAAATCTTTATCTCGGTAGTCGAACGCGTTGATTTTCCCTGATATGGCCGAAGGCGCGATTTCTCGCACCAGTTAGTAAAATAACAGCTTTTCCGTACATATACTCCATCCACCTAAAGTCAGTTATCTAGTCGCTTCAGAATTTTTGGAAACATCTAGCTCGCCATTGTAAAACGTGGATTATTAGATTTCGTAGAGATTGTTTCATTTTTCTGATTTGCGGTAATATATATTAGCATTTAAGAGATTTAATGTGTTAAGTACCTCATTATAATTCACTGGAATTTTATGTGTGTTAATTGACTAGCGTATTAAATAACATATAGCTAATTTTTCCAGCTGTATTGTAAATTTAATCACTCGCTATCACCCAGAAAGAGATGTTTTAATTGACTAATAAATACACTAGGTGACTGACTATTGACGGAATATAAATTTACTTCTAATTCATTACATGTAATTGTGTAAGTGACTAGTGTAATATCATGTGGCGAAACAAATAGCTAGTAATGACAAGACATATTTGTAAAGTAGTCATAGTTAAATTATCACTGATATTGTGCACTGAGAGTTTACCGCGGCGGGAAGGGGAAAAGGCGCATACCTTAAAACCCAACCCGTAACAGGTGAGCGAAGCGTGATAAGATAGGCTAAGATCCGTGTGCTTTTAATTTAATTAAATGACGGAGTGGATAAGAGATCTTACCTTGCGCGTGATGGGATAGGATATTAATATTGTGAGTAAATGTTTTGTTTTCTCCTAAATTTAGTACTGATCACAAACCAGCCTGCCAGCGGTCTAAGTTTAAATACAACCTGTAACAATTCTTAGCATTTATCGGGACTTCGATGTTGACCTGTGCGGTCCTCTTGCTTCATCCAGAGAGAGAGTCCAAACTTATAAACATTAAGAATTAATTATAACTGGTGATACAAAATACCCAGATTTTTCATTCAATTTTATCAGCCCGCTGTGGCCAAATATCTATACATAACATTGTTTCCGACTACTTACCATTGCGTTGTCAAGTGGATTTATCCATGAAGATTACGTGGTTTCATAATCGGCACTCAAACCCAAGAGAGAGAACAACCGAGAGGAGATACCTTCATCATCATTATTGTTCTTACAGTTTACCCACCTGACATTTCCTTTAACTATTGGAAGTACTAACTACTGTCCACTGTGAACACTAGATCGTGGTAAATATTTTGCTACCAGAACTATCTGACGTGACATTATCATATCCAATAATCAACACCAAAGTAGGCGTTCCCCATTAGTATAATTAATTATTCGTGGAGGAACTGGGGCTTATTTCGGAGAAGCACAACACGGGATTTTGATACATGTTCACTAATGTATACGTTCAGGAGGCTGTTAACCAACTAGTAGGTAAGCGAGATTGTATGTGGCCACAGATTGACAAAGTTTGAGGAAGAGGAGTGAATATTTCTATTTGTATAATCATTGTACCCACTTCTTTTTTTTTGTTTTGTTCGCTAATACTGTTATTTTACAGGATAGATTAACCAGGAACTCTGTTCTTTACGTTATCGTCTATTTCTATACGCATTTATGTTGTGGATTTCGGAAGGAAACATAGGGTATTTCTATACCCTAGCGCTAATCTTTGACCTTTTGGGGTTATTAACTTCTTGCGGGATCTTTTCTCAACAGAGGGGATGGCACTTATGGGTTTATTTTCCAAAATTCAGTAACTTATGATTTTATTGATACATATATATGTTTGATGTTGTGAGCAGTTTATATGATAATAAACTTAACAAAACTTAATTACTTGTGTTGGTCAGCTCAGCCCATATCCATACTCCATTTACTATAGTTTTCACGTTTGTGTGTGGTGTCGTCACTTAACTGTGTGTGTGTGTGAGTGGTTAAACGTATATGTTTTATGTACGGAGAGTAGGATTGTCTGATAACAAATTACAGTCGTAAAGATAGGCTGGACTAGAGTATCTTCTCAATCCAGTGACAGATTATACCCTTAAACTATTCACTCGTGAAATATATTTCTTATGCCTTATTTCTCCCTGAGTTACCACCTTTTCAGTTCTATTCAGATGGGACCAAATCTATCTTGAATACCTATCTAAATTTACGACATATATATCTGACAATCATATATCATGGGTGGTCATTATGTCAGGGACAACAATGGACATTTTCATTCAGACCATTTTTCAGATCGCAGAAGATCTCACTTCATTAGAAGTCAGAATAGAGCACGCTCACAAGCCAATGCTTGTCAGACGGAAGACAGAAATTTCAGTAATGGCATTCATTCAACCAATAATCACGCCAATGCGAGTAAAGTCGATTTAGAAAATTCTAATAATTGTACAGAATGTAAAATGTTATTTCAACCTGGAGCTACACCACGGCTTAAATTTGGACATGCATTACCAGTGTTGTCGTCTTATGATGGTGTTGGTACTCTCACTATACATAATGGGTTTTTGTTTAACACTCCAATTAAAATTCTGAGGGACACTGGATGCACAATGGTCGGAATAAGAAGGTCTTTAATCCCTCCTTCTTGTTTCACTGGAACGTCGGTGAAATGCATAACCTTTCGGAGGCACGGTAGACATATATCCTATGGCCGACGTAACAATAACCACGCCATTCTTTACTGGGAAAGTTCGTGTTTGTAGCTTCGTTCAGCCTTGCTGTGACTTGATTTTGGGAAACATAAAGGGTATAAAAGAGTGTTCTCCTGATGATATTTCTGCATGGGAGAGAGAATATCTTTCTTTATCCAATGCTGTGACTACTAGATCTCAACTGATTGCAGAAACTAATGAACTTGATGATAGAAATAATATCCCACACGTGACAACAAGTCATTACATAGATAAAAATTCATTCGTTAACCAACAAAAAGAGGACTCTTCTGTGGGGCGTTTATTCTCATTAGCTACTGCTAAAACTATTACACATACAAATAATGCCAGACATTGGTATCAATTTCATGACAATATTTTGATACGTTGTTTTGATAATTATTCTTCAGTACTCAGACAAATTGTAGTACCTACGTCATTTTGATCACTAGTTTTGTCTAATGCACATGATGTTCATTTTGCGAGTCATATGGGGATTTTCCGCACAGCTTATAGATTGATGGCGCATGTTTTTGGCCAGGGGTTCATAAATACGTCGCAATTTTTTGTAAATCATGCACTGTTTGTCAGGGTGTTGCACGTAAGGTTGCGCATCAGTTGGCACCCCTATAGACCACATATATTTCTGTGCGACCTTTTTATAAGATGGCTGTGGACATAATCGGAGCTCTTCCGGTGTTGTCATCCAGAGGATTCCGCTTCATCGTAACTTGTATCGACCTCTGCACCAGATGGTCTGAAGCCATACCTGTTAAGTCCATTACAACGATGTCGGTGACCGATGCATTATTATTGATATTTTCACGCATCGGATTTCCGGAAGAGCTTCTGTCGGATCATGGCACGCAATTCACTTCAGGTATGTTCTCAGAAATTTGTAATGTGTTTCACATCCGTCATACATTGAGTGCCAGATTAAATTCGCAATCAAACGGGGTTGTAGAACGCTGGAATTATACACTAAAACAGATGTTAGACAAAGTAACAACGATGTTACCCCATGATTGGGACCGGCTGATACCAGCGGTTTTGTTTGCGTATAGAGAAGTTCCTAATCGTCAAACCGTGTTCTCACCGTTTCAATTAGTTTTCGGGGCTAATGCAAGAGGACCAATGTCTATCTTGCATGATTTGGTGATAGAAAATGATGCTAACACGGTTACGAAATCTAGTCACCAATATGTCACAGATCTACGCCAATGCATTGTGGACGCGTGTGAGATCGCGACTGAAGCATCAGAATTAGCAAAATATAAGACTCGGTCACGTATTAATCGTGATGGACGATTGACAGCATTATCGGTTAACGATGAAGTTTTTGTTCTCTTGCCACTTAAAAGTGATCATTTGTTGGTTACATGGCAAGGTCCTTTTAAAGTTGTGGGTAAGAAAACCGACGTCGATTACATCATCGACATTAGGGGAAAAAGAAAAGCATTCCACACTAACATGTTACAACCTTACATTTCTCGACCTATTTAACTCAAACATTTTTGTGAATCTATCACAAATCAATCTCCGCATCTAGCATCTATTGCTTTAGTTGATGAAGTATCAACCAGTTTCGCGGATGTACCGCTTGATTTTCCTGTGGTACCTATCCAAGCTTCTGAAACTTGTAGTCATTTGTAACGGTTTACCGTCAGATCAGAAGATTCAGATTCTCAATCTATTGAAATCTTTTGAAGATGTTTTGTCTGAGCTGCCTGGACGAACAAACATTATTTCTCACGAAATAAAATTATCGGATCCCACTCCGATTAAGTTACAACCGTATGCAATTCCTTTGCATATCAGAGAGCAGGTTGATGGCGAGGTTGACAATATGTTGAAAATGGGTATAATCTCTCCATCAGATTCTCCATTTTGTTTTCCGGTGGTAGCAGTACGGAAGAAAGACAAATCCATTCACATACGCATTGATTTCCGTCGACTAAATAAAGTCACGATATCGGATTCTGAACCAGTGCCTTTGTTGGAGGACTTGCTACCTCGTTTAGCTTACGCTACTTTCTTTAGCAAATTCGATTTGTCAAAAGGGTATTGGCAGATCCCTTTGACCGAAGAATGTAAACCGTTGACAGCGTTTGCAACATCTAAGGGTTTGTTCCAATACAATGTCATGTGTTTTGGGCTAAAAAAATGCGCCTGCATCTTTTGTACGGATGATGCGTCGAGTATTTGGGAGCCGTACTGATCTTATATAGATGACACTTGCATGTTTCACGACACATGGGTAGAGCATGTGGCTGGTGTACAATCTTTACTACAGACACTTAGAATACACAATCTCACAGCCCGTCCATCCAAAATAGAAATTGGGTTCAATGAAATTTCATTTCTAGGACACAAAATTGGCAAACATGTAATACACCTGATGAATCTAATTTAAAACGCATACTTGATCTTACAATCCCAACTACAAAGAAGCAAGTACGGAGTTTATTAGGATTGGTGAATTTTTACCACAAGTTTATTCCAAGGTTCTCGTCTTTGACTGCTGTCTTTTCTGATCTAACTAAAAGAGGTATGCTTAACAAAGTAATCTGGACAGAACAATGTAACCAGGCATTACAAAACATAAAAACGCATTTTTCACAGTATCCTATATTACGACTGCCAGATTTAAAACGATCGTTTACTGTTGTAACAGATGCTTCGCTCCACGCAATAGGCGGGTGTTTGGGACAACGTTTTGATGGCAAGTTTCATCCGATCTACTACGTGAGTAGGAAACTGTCGGAAGCTGAATCCAAGTACTCTATTTTCGACAGAGAACTATTGGGTATGGTATGGACTTTGAATAAACTTCAAAAATTTGTGGTAGGTACGCATTTTATTATAATGACAGTGTTGCGTATAGGTTTTTACAACATTTGTTGTTGCGCATCAAAGAGCGCTGAGTTGAGTTTGGGGAAAATAGTTGAAGATGTGTGAATAGTACACTTACGTGCATTATTCATACACGTAGCAAAAAAATGTTATTGTGCTAACCAATCGATGGGTTAGATTTGAAGATGACGTAGGAGTTTTGTGGTTTGATACAATGACGTCGAAAAAATGAAATAAACAAGACAGGAACAGCATTGTTTGGCTGGTGGTCTGAAGAAAAAAACCGTGGAGAGATTATGTTTATTCGTGCAACGTATAGGAATACACAACAGGAGGAGTACTGTTTTAATTGTATAGGTTGATGCTTCTACCTTCATGGACGGGTAGGTTTATACACCGTAAAAATCGGAGTTCTTAATGATCCTACCTTGTCGCTAGTGTGTACTAACTTTGAGGAATTCATGCTAATGAAGTTTAAAGGAATTTGAGAAGAAGTTACGTGGGAATGGCACGGAAATATTCAAAATATATATATATATATATATATATATATATATATATATATATATATATATATATATATATATATATATATATATATATATATATATATAAAGATGTATTAAGAGGAAGAATCAAAAATGTACTACCGTCAATGGGTAGAAAGCTATGTTACGAATGGACGGGACGACATTACCTAATGACGGCTCATCATTTAACCTTGATCATGAGTTTTCAATAATGCTTTTGTTTGTTTTGCCGGACCAGCACTGGCTTCATACCTAGTTACTTGTGAGCTGTTGGGGCCTATCTGTGATGTTACTAATTCCTTATCCCTTTTGAGGGAACACTGCAGAAATAATACAGGGACGATATAGTGCTGTTTTTGCATACTCACGAATAAAACATTCGCGAGACACGTTTCTTGTATACCTGTTATCTAACACTCATATAGACAAATCTTGGAAGAGTGTTTTTATACATATATCAAATTGCAGACAAACTCTTTTAATATACTGAAGTAAACGAACAGGCGAACATACCTTAACAGACAGATCAGAGAGCGTTAACATATCTCCAAACCTGTAAATCACCTAGTGCAAGACTTACAAGGTTTGCGTTGCAGTTGCAAGCTTATGACTTCGATATCGTCCATATAGAAGGACATAATAATGTAATTGCGGATACACTTTTGAGAGTAATACATTGAACAATGTAGCAGAGACTTTCCTGGGTGTGGGAAGTGATGACAAACATTATTTCTATTTATAATCGAAGGATTTGTCGATGATATAGTGATAATTCCTTAGCGTTCGCATGTTGATCACAATTTGTTGACACATATTTTAACTTCATTTCACTCATCGTGATATCATTTCACTCATTGCTTGGAATTTGATTTTCCACTTTATCATTATAATTATCATGGTTAGATATTTACGATTATGAAATATTCCCGAGCATGTTAAATACGAATGTATGCATGGTGTATACATGAATATATGGTAATCGATTAATCGTAGTGGTGTTACCAAAAGTAAGTAATTTATTTCGGATGATGGCCAGGAAACCTGCAGTTTCCAGTAGCGCGCAGGGTGGGGTGGGGGGGGGGGGGGGGAAGGGGGGGGAAGGGGGGGGGGGGAATATGTGGTGTCTGCCCATGCACACCACATGTTAGATTTATTGAGTTTGTGTCAGTGCTGATAAATGCGGCACTATTTGGAATATTGAAAATGATGCGCACCAGAGATATGACGTATGATTGTTATGTGTAGGACCAAGGTGTTGACGAAAACCCTTGGATTTTGGCTGTGTTTTCATTTGAGTTCCATTGGGAACCTATTACGAAGTGGATTGTACAATAGAAAGGGATACTCTTGGAACAGGGTTAATCCTGTCATGAGGATGTTCTGTAAATATGGATCAATCTTTACGAACGGATATGTATGCTACAAGGGATATAAGTTTATTAAAGGATATTGAGTTCGTTTATGAAGGAAAACTGTCTTATTTCCTTATCGTTGATTGGGTCAGTTAAAGAGCCCGCATTTATGTTGTGGATTTCGGAAGAAAACATATAATCGTTAGGACATTTCACCCTAGACGTAACAGAGCAACGAGCATTAATATGTAACAACAGCAGGAGCAATCAAATACAAATTAACATAATGAGTATAGGTTTCGAGTGTGGACAGGGGAAGCTATTTACATGAAATAATAAAACGAACACGCAGAATGTGGAAACAGCACCCCACCACAATATATATATATATATATATATATATATATATATATATATATATATATATATATATATATATATATATATATATATATATATATATATATATATATATATATATATATATATATATATATATATATATATATATATATATATATATATAATATCTCTTATTCTCTGTCACACTCACATTTTATATGTCATACACACACTCCTTCTATCAAGGGGTGTTTGGGATGTCAGGTATTGGCAGTACCTCTGGTGAAGGATCTGTCATGCTCTTTTCAGGGTAACTCGGCCACTGTTACGTGTCTTTTATATTATTAATGTTAATATTTACTGACAGGATGGTTCCTGTGGCCAAGATCACGTCTAGGGTAGTAAACACATCAGACACCGCAACAAGCCAACATCACTCATAAATTGTTTGAGTCACAATGGACGAAGTGAACGACATACATTTTATTTAACAATTCACGCTGCTCCACATGGAATACAGATCAAGCCAATATACAAATGGCATTTTATATGCAGTCGTCGATAGAACTTTGAGCAATCCGTTCATGTCTGGAACGCAGTCCTTTTCATTTATAACATTTTAATAGATCTAAATTCCGCAGCTCAAACACCGGTGTACACTTTCCATGATACCCATTGTTAGAAGGCCCCGCACTTCTCTTCCATAGTTTCACGTGAGCCCGCCAACCATAACGGCATGACGTCACTACCCGTATTAATAAGTAGGAGGAGGTAAAGGATCCCGTTACACGCCCATTGAGGCATATTGGGAATATGGTGTTAGGCCCATATTTTCTTGACCATAGGCACACTAGGGGTGATGTGGTCAGCATCACGCCGGCCGCCTTAACCTTCCCAGAGTTGCTCTGGTACCCAGTTGGGGCTGGGTTGACCCAGGAGCCGTTTGCGGCCTAAAAAAATCCCACTTCATCTGGGGATCGAACCATCATAGACCACTGAGCTAGGAAGCCAGTGCACTAACCACTATGCTACCGCGGCTCCCAATAATTAATAAGTGACCCCACATAAAATAAACAAAAAAGGAGCCTAGTAGAGCTACCTATTCTATAGACACAATCGTTATGAATTTTAATCATAACAGCCACCTTTGGTCCAAACCTGGCATCCAGCTGTCACCTGTGGCTCCTCGTAGCTGTGTAGCCGTCCCACCCATTGTGATTCCTTGTGGGACTGGGCACGGTACTAATTATCTTATGTAGTCGTGGTGCTTATTATTGGGTGATAGTTATTTGTTCCCTATCTACGTGAGAGTTGGCTGTACTGGCTTAAAGCTCGCAAGAGGTCTTAATTTTCTTAATCTGTGGGTCCAGGTATCGTTCCATTGTCCTTCTACTGCTGGTGGTAAGGTGTTTTGAGCAAGTTTAGTCGTGATAATATGAACACTGACATATACATCTACATTATTCAAAGGTAAATAAATTTCCAACGGCCTGTTTTCCAATAAGATGAAGTTTTATTTACATCAAGTTGGTCAAACAAATGACAATAAATTTGTACAGAAAATATGTCCTTAGATACCACTTATCAAACATTTGTATAATCTCCTCTTCGAGACATGCATACAAAATCCAGGATGTGTGTTAACATTATTATCCAATTATACAATCTTTCCTTATATCCTGGGCGATTATACTTATGCAATTGTTTTCCTTCAGCAGTTTTGATTCGATAGCCTCCATAATTATTTTCCTTTTCAAATCCTCCATTTTTATTCTATCTCTCCAGTTTTATAAGGGTTTCATCATTTTCAATACACATGCTGAAAAGTTAAAAACGAGAGGCGAGCGAAGTACTTACTGTTCATTGAAAAACTGAATCAAAAACGTTGTAGTGCAGAACTACACATAAATAAATGATTAACATCATTTAGTTGAATTCCTCAACAGTGAGCTGGATAGACATTGTACGTTTTTTCCCCTGGGCACAATACTTCTAGACTGTCTAACTAATTATTCTTGCCGGCAAAGGCTTAGGTCAGCTTGGGCTAATCACATTCTCATTGGATAAACATCACGTGACGTTGCTACTTTTAACCTGCATTTCTATTATCACCATAACATCTGACGGGTAGATAGCGTGCATTCTTACTAACGCTGACCTAATGAAATATACCTTCCATTTCCCCTTCTCTCAATGCTTCGGGTTAATTAATTTTTATTTAAGTTTAGAATCCATTTGTCGATTTCAACAAAATGGTAATTTACATTTATGTTAAAAACTGGGCTCTAGCATGAATAAATGCTGATGGTGGTAGGTTATACGGCCACATATAGATCCCGGGGCCATGCAAATGTATCCCGTAGGGAGACATTTGAATACTATCAATACCAAAAAGATATCCTGAGAAAAGATTCTAAGTCCAAAAAGTTTCAGAAAATAATTTCCATAAACCGGGGGCTCCTGTAGACATATATATGAGACTGTCATACCTTAACTAAGCCCTATTAATGGACAACATTGTAAAAATCTTAAACTTCTATCATACCAGGGCGTATGCTATCAAAAATGTTTTTTATTGGCAACCCTGGACAGCAAAGATTTTTAACATCAATCCATATATAGAGATGCCACTCAAAATTTACACGAGTGGGAACAGTGCGAAAAATTTAACAAGTATCAGTATTATAAAATTTGTAGTAGTAATCTACCCATAAGCAATCAAATTTCTGTTAAGTATCTATGTTAGTTAAAACATGTAATAATACAGTTTACAACATCTTATTTGACCTTAATCCATTAATTTACACCGCAATATGTCAATACAAGGTGAACAATTTTATCGAACATCACAAATGTTCCCTTTTGGCTCATAATTCAATTTACTCAAGGAAGTTTAAAACCTCTATGTTGCGAAACTTTCCTGGTACTCCAAGCAATATGCATCCAATTTATCCAAGTATCCACACTGTATAAAATATTCTATATATATATTTTTTTTCTCAAAGTATCCAGGTCATTATTGTAATGTAGGTCCAATCCATAAAACAGCCAATTTTTTCCAGTTACTCATGTGTTATTATTTTCCAAGTCAGTCATCTATTAACGCATTACTATGTGAGCAAAAACCTATCCAAGAACACATTTATCAAAAATTCATGAACGATTCAACAATCAACATATCAATATGTCACTACAACTTGACAAGGAAAAATATTGTACATTATTATAAGGACGACACTGAATCTGTCTTCGGGGTCGAAAGTTTGTCAGATCAATTGTGTCTATTACATCTGCTGTCAGAACTGTTAAAGTCTGAGTCAGACAGATGAGCAGTCTATGGTTTTACATCAATCTCTATGTGGTGTAGGTAAAGGAGAGGATGGAACTGTCATTAACTCAGGGGTGAAAGGTGTGCAGCTGGTCAACCTGTTATACACAGTCGCAGGAAGCAATATAGGCTATAGGAATACCGTCAAATGCAATGTCCAATGGACTGGTAGTGTGGGTGGTTCATGAAAGTGTTATCATTTCCTGGCTATCTGTCACTTAATTTCGTAAAGACAGAAATGTCTAAGTAAAAACAATGGTCATAAATGCATTCATTATAAATACATATCTTCAACTATATCATCAGCATATGGACAATCAGTAAAGTAATCATCAGTACTTGCGTAGTAATACTCTTCTTCGTAGATATCTTATCTTCTTGAACCTTGAAATTTTACAATCATTTTAAATCATCTGTCAAGTAACTATGTAAAGACAGAATTATCCAGTTTATAACAAAGTCAGAAATGCATACATAACATAGGCATATGTCTCTTGGACATGGGTATCATATGTCAGCCAGTATCATCAACATGTATCGTCATCATATGTATCCGCAACACGAATATCTTTAATAGGGGTATCCTTTTCAATCTATGTATTCCCTTTTTTTTTTTTTTTGATTTATATATCCATTGTGTGTATCCTTGACACGTGTATCTCCAGTATGGGTATGGTTATCAGATAGTATCTTCTTCGTAGATATCTTATCTTCTTTAACCTCGAAATTTTACAATCATTTTAAATCATCTGTCACGTAACTACGTAAAGACAGCAATATTTAATGTATAATATCATCATGGGGTATTAATGACATATGCATTATGCGCTAACAGTGGTTTCACAATCTCATGTGGTATCCTATTATGAATGGCTTAGTCATCATGTGCAAATAATATCAAGGGGTATTCATGGCATAGGCATCATGTACAAGCAATAGTTGCACTATCTCATGTGGCATTTTATTTTTCCATTGTCATACCTATGTCATCTGTGATGATAAAAATCAGTCAATAGTCATGTGTGAAACAAAACAGGGGCGGGTCAGTGGGGAAAGAAATGATACTATGGAACACATGGGGATCAATGGGTGCAACAAAAAATAAAAAAACAAAGTCATCTGTGTGGTCTCATCAACATGTGCGGGGTGGTTCAGGGATATCAGCATCTGTAATTTAGGTCAATTTTCCCATCAATCTGTTTTCTGTACATTTCTTTTCCCTATTCATTTATTTTGCAAAAGTCAGTTAACAAACCAAAATAACCATAGGGTTACAATAACCATTTCTCTAAAAAAAATTCCATCAGTAATTCTGACATCTGGATTGTAATAAATTCTAAGCAGTAGGGCGACAAGAATAGTGAATTCAGAAAACGAATAAGGACAGTGAGTATAACCTGTTATCAGCAAGTTATGAGGATAGCGTACTGTGGTCTCGTAATGAACAGAAAAAACTAAAGGTCTCCAGATTGCAACAAAAGTGTAATTCAAGTCAATGAAGATAGTTAAGAGGGAAAAATTTATAAGTCCAGAATATTATCTCAGAGGGAGAAAAAGAAAACGAGTAAGATAGGGGTGTGAGGGGTGGAGTGGAAGAAGAATTCTTGTAATAGTGGATTCAAATGTTGGGTATACAATCATTTGAGGTAACTAATAGTTTTACAATAAAACCATACACAATTTTCTTGAAAAAAAATGTGCAAAGTGGTTGAACTTCTCTATTTTGAAAAAAATATACATGGCCATTTCATAAGCAGTATGGATTTCAAACATGGCAATAATAAAGAACATTACTAGTATCCACAAAAATGTGTGGTTTATACCCGAAAATATCGCTGTGGAGAAAGAATATGGCATACTATAACAAATCGTTTATGAATTTCAATAACATGGTTCATACACTCTGTTAAGGGATGTTATGATAGTATCGCTGTAAGAGATAAAAGTTACTGGTATAGATGAGTGAATAGATCGTATGGAGGAGGATGCATCAATGATAATCAACAGAATGACAATTTGTGCATACTGCAAGGTGACCGCGTGAATATGCACCAAGATGCATGTGAACAGAACAAGTTAATCTCTGGAACAGCAAGGAAAAACTGTAAGGGCGAAAGAGTTAAGGATGAGGAATTCTCAATGTGTCGAACATTATCATTTAAAATCCGTAAGCAATTAATGGAAAAATATAGCATCAATTCTATTTCCTGACTAATAAGTGTGATATACAATTATTTAGTTGCAATATCTGTAAAGGTAAAGGAACCCGTTACACGCCCATTTAGGCATATTGGGAATATGGTGTTAGGCCCATATTATCTTGACCGTCGGCACACTAGGGGTGATGTGGTCGGCATCACGCCGGCCGCCTTAACCTTCCCAGAGTAGCTCTGGTACCCATTTGGGGCTGGGTCGACCCAGGAGCCGTTTGTGGCCTAAAAATTTTTCCGCCTCATCTGGGGATCGAACCATAGACCACTGCTTGTTTTATCTTTATTCAATATGATAAAATGGCATATAGTGTAACATAAAGTATGGTAATGTGGAAGTGAATAGGTGTTAGTACTAGACATTTTCTTAAACACACTACCACAAATATGCTGGCTGTTCTGGGGTGATCTGATCATCAGCGGTTACCTCATCGGAGAATAAATTTGGTACTAGATGTGGCTGTGACCTCTCAATCTGGAACTGAATCATCGGGGAACTGTTAATCTTCACACAATCTGAAAAGAAATATCGTCTGGGGGACGATTTCGGCCAAAAAAAAAAAAAAAAATAGAAATGCTGTAACCGTCCGAAACAAAATTTTTTTGGACGTTCGTTGTTCTGCCAAAAATAAAGTTGAAGACGTTGGTAACAAGAAAAATACACATGAGCGTAGACCCTGCTTGGAGTGGCAAGCAGATAGGACACAACTGGGTGTGTTTTAGAAAAGCTTTGTAAATTCCTTTGCAAGTTCCAACATTGCAATTTCTCGGCTGGATAGTCTGGGATCGTACTGTGTAGTGGGCACAGTATGTGACATGGCATTTACTGTTTGGTGGGAAGCTGAAGAAATCGTTGATGATTGTAATGTAGCTGGGGTGGGCGTCACTGGCGAGTCTTCTTTCTGTTTGGAAATGTGTCGTCGTTTTGTTCGAATCTTTCTTCTAATATGGTTCTGTGGCAGTTTTACGAACTTATTCGCAAAAGGCTAATCATCCGATGAAGGAAGGTAAGGGCGTTTAACCGTTGTGCGTACCTCTAGTGGTGGGGCGTTGTCCATGGATTCTACACTGCTATCTGGATCCAGTGTATCTATATCGGTCTCCTGTTGATATAAGTAGGACATCGTGTCGCCGTTCGTTTCATTTGTGTAACTTATCTCTGGGAGTGAAAAACTTGCAATTGATTCATCGTCTGCGCTGTCAGGACTAAGAGTATCCATCTCAGATTCTGTGTCAGGACTAAGATTATCCATCTCAGATTCTGTGTCATTAAAAGAGGTGTGACTGGAGGGCTGACAACGAAATTTTGCTTTCCGAACTGGTCGAGTAGATGTCGGCAGAATGTTTGCATCATCCTGTATACGTGAGTCGTGGTACTGAAGACGTTGGCATGGTCCTGTCGGGGGAATGTTATCTTCATTCAGCATTTTGATTACAAGGTTGTGCAGTTCTTGTCGTCTTTCTGATAAGTCTGTATCAAACCTTGCTTCCAGCAATTCACGCACCTTCTTTGTTGTCAGGGTGTTAAAATCGGCTCCTCTTAGGGTATCTTTTATTGCCATCCTTATCTCATTTATACTTGGTTCAACCATTTTGCTAATTTTCTGCGTCTTGATCTGATTTATATATCCAGAATTACTTTTCTCATTTTTCGGCCAATAGAATCTCTTGCCTTCATCGTCTGTTCTATGATCGAGCTCATCTGACATGTATCTTTCTGCATATTCGTCAGAGTCCATAACGCTATCTTCCCCACTTGATGAATCAGATTCTGACTCGATGTCAAACTCGTACTTTTCATGCACTGTACATACTTCTTCTTGTCCTGTTTTAGGTTGATTAATATTCATGGGGGTCAACTGCGTCCTGTCTGTATGCACTAAATTTGCTTGTCGGTGTCTGTTATCTTTCTTTCCTGATCTTATTGGACCTATGTGTGCCCTCCATCCATCTTCTGTTGTTATGAAGCAAACTTGTCCGTTCTTTAACGCTGCGGTTTTAAACTCCTATATCTTTCTGGCTTTAACTTCAGTAATGAAATTTCTTACCGCTATTCTATGTGCCCGTTTATTCAGTGTGTCCCAGTGTCTGTTTCTGTTGCCATAAGACTTGCTTGGTGATAATGTACGTGGTCTGCTCTCTATTTCCCCATGGCGATAATGTGGCAGGTTTCTCATTGGGACATAGGAGTGGGTTTTACTGGGATTTGAACTGGGGACAGTCTGGATTGGGTACTGCCGGCTCTGCCATGTTTTATGGGGTTTGTCGTGTGTCACTCGATCAACAATGCGTCTATCCCCTCCATACTGATGACTATTGTTATGGTTATACAATTTCCTCTTGTTGTCAACATTGTAACTGCGCCTGTCCGCGTATGTTACTCTACGATTAGCTGGCAAGCAATCGTCATCATGTTCTCCTGGAATGTAGGGTTGTCTTTTCCTTCCAGGTGAAAGGTTTTCGTTTCTTCTGTGCATGTTCTTAGTGGTGTAGTAACCTCTTGTTTTCGAACCGTACATAAGATCATCTTGGGCGGTGGGATATTTGTTTTGCATTGTCCAGGTATTGGCATAGCTAAAACTGTAGCTGCATTGTCTGGGCTGCCTACATCGTGGTTGCCGGTACATTGTCAGTTGGTCCATTTTTGTGATTTTATTCTGTTATTTAGTGGTTCACAGTGATCCTTTGCTCTTTGTAGAAGGACTGGTCACGTGCATCAATTATCCTTTTTATGTAGCCGTCCCACCCAATGTGATTCCTTGTGGGACTGGGTACGGTATCTTATGTAATCGTGGTGCTTATTATTGGGTGATAGTTATTTGTTCCCTATCTACGTGAGAGTTGGCTGTAATGGCTTAAAGCTCGCCAGAGGTCTTAATTTTCTCACACTCTATCTGTGGGTCCAGATATCGTTCCATTTTCCTTCTACTGCTGGTGGTAAGGTGTTTGTTTTGAGCAAGTGTAGTCGTGATAATATGAACACTGACATATACATCTACATTATTCAAAGGTAAATAAATTTCCAACGGCCTGTTTTCCAATAAAATGAAGTTTTATTTACATCAAGTTGGTCAAACAAATGACAATGAATTTGTACAGAAAATATGTCCTTAGGTACCACTTATCAAACATTTGTATAATCTCCTCTTCGAGACATGCATACAAAATCCAGGATGTGTGTTAAAATTATTATCCAATAATACAATCTTTCCTTATATCCTGGGCGATTATATTTTTGCAATTGTTTTCCTTCAGCAGTTTTGATTCGATAGCCTCCATAATTATTTTCCTTTTCAAATCCTCCATTTTTATTCTATCTCTCTAGTTTTATAAGGGTTTCATCATCTTCAATGCACATGCTGAAAAGTTAAAAACGAGAGGCGAGCGAAGTACTTACTGTTCATTGAAAAACTGAATCAAAAACGTTGTAGTGCAGAACTACACATAAATAAATGATTAACATCATTTAGTTGAATTCCTCAACTGTGAGCTGGATAGACATTGTACGTCTTTTCCCCTGGGCACAATACTTCTAGACTGTCTAACTAATTATTCTTGCAGGCAAAGGCTTAGGTCAGCTTGGGCTAATCACATTCTCATTGGATAAACATCACGTGACGTTGCTACTTTTAACCTGCATTTCTATTATCACCATAACAACTGACGGGTAGATAGCGTGCATTCTTACTAACGCTGACCTAATGAAATATACCTTCCATTTCCCCTTCTCTCAATGCTTCGGGTTAATTAATTTTTATTTAAGTTTAGAATCCATTTGTCGATTTCAACAAAATGGTAATTTACATTTATGTTAAAAACTGGGCTCTAGCATGAATAAATGCTGATGG
The DNA here is from genome assembly GCA_024509875.1 of Oreohelix idahoensis. Lineage (NCBI taxonomy): Eukaryota > Metazoa > Mollusca > Gastropoda > Stylommatophora > Oreohelicidae > Oreohelix > Oreohelix idahoensis. The sequence continues at coordinate 200,752 of JAMPIV010007664.1, read as the reverse complement.
TGGTAGGTTATACGGCCACAGCTGTCAGCATGCGACAGCGGCCACACCCCTGGAAACGGCTTTGACAGGCCGTCTAAACTAGGTGACTGTAGCCGACTGGTTATAAACCTTCGGTGAGTTAGGGTCTGCCTACCCATGCACGCGAAGACTTGATTCGATAGTGTCATAAGAGGTTTTGATGTTACCAAATGTATAGGCTATTCTGGACAAATAGGTGTATCAGAGGATACCAGGGTAGTGCCAGATAAGAGACTGGTCTTATAAGTAATACCCGCTTCTCTGAAAAGAGCAAGGGTGTATAGAAAATCAAGATGGGGTCAAGCTATGTAAGTTCTCAGAGTAGATGATGATGATCTCTGAGTCCATAACCGCTACCTCTACTGATCCCAAATGATTTAGCTACAGGTCTAGGGGAAATGTATTTACTTTATTTAATGATTAATTTCAAACAGAACTTCAACTTAATAAAAATTAATTAAGCAAGGCTGTATGAAAGTTTCTGTACAATTTAATTGTCCCGAACCTCACTCTTTTGGGTCAGGAATTATCAAACTCAAGAAAGGTTATTTACATAATGAAATAAATAAATTTGGAAACTCTGTTCCATTTCTTTTAAAGGGTCACTGGAATGACTACACGTACTGTTACTGTTCTTAATATTTATACTGCTACCAGTCTTACACTGCAAGGTCTACTACTTTCATCATCCCACAGTGGTTAAGTTTTATTGAGTGAATGAGGTTGGATGAATCGCCATTGCCTTTCTAAAGGACTTATCTTCAGAATGTTGCTGCTTCAGTTCTTTGAATAGTAGTCAGGATCACCAACTCTGTGACTCCTGGCTGAGAAGATGGGGTCTATCTCCAGTCTTTAGATGGAGCTCTCACTCCCACACGCTCTTCTTCTCAAGAAATTGCAGCCACGAGGTAAATTCGTGATATAACCTGGAATAGAAGGACAGTCCATTCCCTGTAGAGATCTGCCTCAATTAATTCACCCCTAACAATATTAAAACTTACCATGGTCAGGCATTTGTGCTAACAAGTTGCACAAGACCTTGAATACCGTTGTCTATCATCAGTTTTCATGACATAACTCTTTCTCTGGGTTCATCAAGGCTTGGGTACCTCGTCCATGTTTGGCTTCCATACAATAATCATGGCAAGTACAATACAGCATGTGACCTGTTGATTACTTCATTCTTACCTTCCCTAGATGTTTATTACATGATCTATGAACAGGGTGTCACTCCAGAAGAAAATACTAAATTAAGTCGCTTCTAACACTCACTGTCGTAAATTTGCAAACACTATACACCAATTTTTCAAGTCGAACAAGTCTGCTACTACACACATTCCTACGCAGGTCAGCGTGACCCAACACATCTCATCGTCAGTTACACTTTCGAACAACTATGGCACACATAGCCTGTTTACTTTACAGGTCAATTCTTTAACAAAGTATGCAAATAAAATTATCAATCTTACCCTCAGGTAAATAGGTTCACACACACTCAAGCTGACTGGCTGTAAAAGGGTTCTTAGCCCGCGCTACCAGTGCAACCGGCAAAAGCTTGGTCTACAGTCTTTTTGTATACGTCAGCTCAGAGTGATTTTTATGATTTCAATGGCGGAAAACTACAAAAGTTTAATACTATTTATAGCAATACACCCGGCCAATCAGAGAGAAGTCAAAAAGTTAATTTTTGATTCTAGTATTTATGCGATTCTAAGTGTGTCTGTATGATCTGACTAAATTTGAATATTTTATATCATAGTCATTTGTAGACCGATTGTAATTATCAAAAGTGATAATTAAACGGCCAATTTTTCTCTATCGTTCTATATAGTTTTCCTTTAGTTATTCCTTTGCATTTCCATATGGATAATTTTTAAGTAATTAATTTTGGGCCTTACCCTGATGTGAAAATCTAACTAAATTAAATTTTCAACTACCATAAAAATTTTTTTATGAGGGAATCTTTATGTTCATATGTTAAGCGATATCAGCGCTATAATTTGAGATATCCCTTTCATTTTAAGTATCTTCAGTTATTAAGAAATAAATTATCTACGTTCTGTCAAAAACACAAAATAGCCATTTATTTCGCGTCAACCAAAATTTTCTTACCACTACAAAAAATGGAAACGATTTGATTGGTTGTTAAATTTTGTACTATGCTCTGCGATAATTTTTGGTGTGGGCGGTAACTTTTTACTTGTTTCTTATAAAAATTCAAATACACTAGATAAATTGTTGGCGGTAAATTTGACTTGCCCCTCAGAAAAATTTCAAATACCGTAGTTATTTATAGATTTAAAATTACGGGCATGACAACGATTACCAGCAACGCGCTGTGGAGCTTAAGGAGCACGGCGAGGCACGTAGAAAACCCTGGTCAACCACTGCACCTGACTTCATCTCCAGTCGTCTTGTCTTATCTTGCCATTGGATTCAGATGGACCCAGGCGAGAGAGTGAGGTCGACGAATTGCGCAACTCTTCCTCACTTTAAACCAAATCACTGTGCAAGTCACTCTTTCATCCACTCATCCGTTTTATAAAACCTTCACATGAAGTAAACATTCCCTGCCCACACTGTCCGAGGTCTTTCCAGGCCCGCATCGGGCTCATCAGTCACCTTCGTAACCATAGACTAACCTAACATATTCCTAATAATTGGATGAACAGAGTGGTCTTCATCACCCGTGATGGACGAACAACAATCTGTGATAAACGAGATATCCAAAGTAAGAAGAAAAGTCAGGGTTAAGCTTACATATATTATTGAATAGTAATTCTAATTGCTAGAAATTTTATATTTAAATTTTTTGTTAACCCAAATTAAACCATTCAAGAAGACAACATTTAGTCTCAATAATAAATGTATGCACATCAAAGTAATATCACAAAATATGGCAGTGTTAGCGGTGAGCAGAAGAAAAGTGCAGGAAATAAAGTTCCAAAGTCCTCGTCTTAAGGATAGCCGATCAAATAAACACTCCAGAGGGCGGTACCACACTATGGTAGGAATTCCCGTGTCCTTGTAATAATCCAAGTTTAGGGAACGATAGGCAATCCGGCGAATTAGAAATATTTCCTGTCCGCGCAGTCCGTTGAATAGAAAGGCTAACCAATGGTAGGTTTGCTCATAAGCCACAGTATCTGGTGTGCTAGGATTCTTTGATTCACAGTCTCTAACATTTCACAGGTAAAATAGCCTCTTGTTGGACATGTTTTTGAAGGTGTGAAAATGCCGTGTTCTGATGCTGGCTGTGGGTACTGCTTAGGAAAGAAGAAAGCCACCTCTCGATGACAAGCGCTATCAACCTTAGTATTTGGCCAGGAGGTGCCGGCGGTGTTATAATTGTAATGGATGGGTTTGTAATGGGCTGCCTATCTTAAAGAAGACACAAGCAACAATATCCTAGTGGCAATAGAAAGTTTGACGATACAATGACCAAAGAAGTCGGTGCTAAAAAGAAAAGGTGCTAAGCAGGTGGCTCAGTGTCGTTCAGTGGATCTCTTGTATATTATGGAAATACAACTTACAGCCCCCTATCAGCCTAATGATATATATATATATATATATATATATATATATATATATATATATATATATATATATATATATATATATATATATATATATATATATATATATATATATATATATATATATATATATATATATATATATATATATATATATATATATATATATATATATATATATAGGGTTTTTGTTTGTATTCTTCTTGTATTTCATTTTTTACAAATGTGCACAATTTTGTTTCCCTTGATTTTGGGGTTCAGAAACTCAAACACAGGTGAAGGAATAACCCTAGGCTTGGGATAGCGCGGTCAGTATGCGCCATCGTTTATAGATCGTGACCACTCTCTGAGCCAGCGTTGTATATCAATATACTGCAGGCCATATGTCCACCTATGAGTCCTCGTAGGGGAGGGTTATATGTCCTTACATGGGAGGGCAATAATGTTTAAATCTTTGGGCTCTAAGCCCTTCCCGACACTTGCCAGTGCGGTCTTCTATCGCTATGACGAAAACAAGAAAAATTGTTATACATACATGGAGCTGGCCCTCTCTGTTGGAGAGAGGCAGTGAAAAACAATCGTTTTTAGTACTGAACCGGCAAGGTCTCAAGTTGTTAATCCAAAGACTGAAACATTTAATGAGTAGTAAATTACCCAACATTTTGTTTTACCCTTGTACAGAAGTGACATGCAACCATCAAACGTTTCCAACACAAATACGGATTATCTGGCTGATATGATAATTATTATGCTTAATATCGGTCTAGCAGTATACACAATTGTTTGTGAAAATTAACGCGTTGTTAACTGACTGGCAGAATAATTATTATAATTAGTATTATTATACAGAGTTTTTTGTAAAATTTAACTCAAAGTTATTTTCATCATCATCATAACCCTCCACTCCCAATGGAGCATAGGCCATCAACAAACACATGCTAGGACCTCCTGTCACGTGCCATCATCTCAAGTTCTTTCCATGTTATCCTCATCATTTTCACCTCTGTTTCCAGCTCTCTTCTTCATGTGCTTCTTGGTCTACCTCTGCCTCTTTTGCCCTGGGGGTTCCAGAACAAGGACTGCTTTGTAATGCTATCAACAGGTTTCCTTAGTGTGTGTCCTATCCATCGCCATTGTCTTCTTCTCATCTCTTGTTACACTGGCACTTATCTGGTTCTTGTCATCAGTTCCACGTCGGTAACCTTGACATACTATTTTAATCCTTCTATTCTACGCAAGCACCCATTTATGAAAGTCTGTAGCTTTTTTGTTCTTGTCTTTGTTGTTCTCCGTGTTTCAGATCCATATAATAGTACTGACTTGACATTTGAGTTGAAGATTCTAATTTTTGTGTTGGATCCGATTTCTCTTGATCTCCATATATTTCCCGTTTAAAAAAAGCTCCTCTTGCTTTTTGTATTCTTGTTTGTCTGTCTCTCCAACTTTGTCTATATTGCTGCCAAGCTATGTTTACGATTCTACATCTTGTAGTGGTATTTCTTCGAGTTCAATTCTGTTATCTTCTTCTTCCTCGTTCGTCCTGAAAAGGACGTTGGTTGCGTTGTGTCCGTTTGCAGCGAAGCTGCGGTATTTGCGCCTTTCGGCCGACACAACCGACTTCCGCACGGCATTTTTTGGGACCGGGTTTGCCTTCCCTCTTCGATCCCTGCTCCTCAGTCAGACTGCAGTGATGCAGCCTGTTTCCAGGACCACCACGTGGAGGTGGAGTAGGATCTTGGTCAGCTCTGGTTCGCTGACCCTGACGCAGGCAGTCAAGCTATGGGTCGCTTGCTGCATTCCTCACTTTTGATGCGTCTTGGGTCCCTTACTCTGTTATCATTTCCTGCATTTATTCTCAGTATTTTTGTCTTTTCCTGTGTATTTTCAGACCCAATAGCAGTGACCTCTCATCGAGTGTTTTCAATTTGACCTGCATCTGATTACGGTTATAGGACGGAAGAGCCAAGTCATCAGAAAATTCCAAATAATTCAAATGCTTAGTCAGATTCTACTGGATTCCATTTCTGTTGTGTGTTGTCGATGATCTCACATAACAGTCTATTGCTAGTAAGAAAAGAAATGGAGACAAGAAGCATCCCTGTCGCACTACCGTTCTTATCCCAAACGGTTCTGTAAGCTGTCCTTCATGAAGAACTCTGCATGTCATGTCTTCATATGTTTTCTTTATTAAATTAATGATCTTCAGGGGAAGCGCATAATACCTCATCAATTTCCAAAGTGATTCTCTGTCTTCACTGTCAAATGCCTTTTCGTAGTCCACAAATCCAATGTATAATGGTGAATTCCATTCCAGACTTTGTTCAACTATTGTTCTAAAAGTGACTATCTGATCTGTTTTGCCGAAAACCTGCTTGTTCATCTCTCAGTTTCTTGTCTATGGACTTTTTAAATCTCTCGATGATAATCCTGTTTAATACTTTTCCTGGCACTGATAATAACATTATTCCTCTATAATTTGTGCACTCTTGTAAATTCCCTTCTTAGGCAACTTTAACCAGATACCCTTCCTTCCATTCTGCTGGTATCGCTTCGTTTTCCCAGACTTTACCAAGTAATGTATATAACATCTCTGTAGCCGTGTCGATATCTGCTTTGATGGTATTTGCTGGAATGCCATCTGGTCCAGCCGCTTTTCAATCTCTTAGAAGCCTTATGGCTTTTTTTATTTCTTCCTTCGTTGGTCTTTCACAGTTAATTTGTAGCTCTTCTTCTGCTGGCTGGATGTCTGGGGGTTTTGTGGAGCTGGTCTATTGAGAAGGTCCTGAAAATATTCCTTCCACCTCTTCATTTGCTCTTGTATATTGCTGAGCAGTTTTCCATTCTTGTCTTTTATGAGGCAACTTGTTTGCTTGTATTTCACTGTTAGCTTCTTTGTGCGGTTATACCGTTCTCTCTTATTTCATTTGGCTGCAGCATCTTCTGCCTCTCTTGCCAACTCTTCAATATACTTCTTCGTGTCTCTTTTGAAACTTCTTTTTACTTCTTTGTTTGCTTCTGTGTACACTTCTTGAGCCTTTGCTCTGGAACTTCATGTTTTGCTTGTGTTTAAATCTGCTTTCTTGTTTTTTCTGTCTTTTATCTTATTGATGGTTTCTATTGTTATCCATACTTTTTGTTGTCGTTCCCTTTTCCCCAGTATGTCTTTACATGTCTCATTCGATACAGTTTTGATTTGCCCAATAGTTGCTCTGGAACTTGAATTTTGTAGTTTTAAATATGTTTTGCTTGTGTTTAAATCTGCTTTCTTGTTTTTTCTGTCTTTTATCTTATTGATGGTTTCTATTGTTATCCATACTTTTTGTTGTCGTTCCCTTTTCCCCAGTATGTCTTTACATGTCTCATTCGATACAGTTTTGATTTGCTGCCAATAGTCTTTTGTATTCACTACATCTTCCAGCTGTTGGAGCACTTGGAATTTGTAGTTAACTGACTGGCGGAACAATTATTATAATTAATATTATTATACAGAGTCCTTTGTAAAATTTAACTCATAGTTATTTTACTAGTAAAAAATGATTAGAATTAATATACGCCGTCATTTATGATAATCAACTCGTGATTATTTACAGACTTAAGCTACAGCAGTTATCTTATAGCAAAGTGTGAACACCGACATTACAAGAAATACTCTGTCCTAATATGCTTACATTTATTGTGACGTACGTCTAGTTCGACAAGTGAATTCACCCTGATTTGATGGATGATTAAAGGGACTTTAGCTTTTCATAACATTAGAACCCCTGAACATTTGTTGTAACCTTTTGGTTTCGCCAGAGCGAACCGATTCCACCGGGACTCATTTAGTAGGCGACATGAGATCTAAAGACACTGAGACGATCCCCGAGCAGAGAAGCTAGTTTCTCGCAGGTATTTATCATCTCCGCGCGAACACTAAACCGCTCGCAAGATGGACCAGAGCGGTCAGAAGAAAGACAGTGGGGGGATCTCAGGAAGGACGGGCGGCATGCTATCAAAGACAGTAGTGGTCCCTGAAACGATTTCGCATCTCGGTGTTAAACACGGAACCGATCGCAGTGGGAGCGAACGGGGAAAGCTGACGCAAGCAGCGAGCGAAGATACGAGAGGCCAGGGGCGGCTTCTCTCTTTGGTCTGGCGGTCAGATCCCCAAAAGTCTTCTGAAATCTAAAAAACTGTCAAGTTTCTCATGTCCCACTCATCTTTCATTTCATTCTAGATATATACAGACCACGTAGAAATACACTTTATCACTCGCTGGCCAGAACTTAACAGAAGCACTAGCTATATTTGAAATCTTGCTAGATTATCCCATGGATTTTATACATATTTGCAGTGAATTCTATTCTGTGCAAAGCGGTAATATATATATTGTGTAAAGTGATCAGTGGTCTAGTTCAGTCATTCTATTTCACTGGATTTTGTGTTAATTTAAATCTATTAAATTAAACCGTCTCAATAGTTCCAGTTGTAAATGTAATGATATACCTGCTATATTATTTCCAAAAGATAATAGATGTTAAATGCTTAAATTAACTTTTAAAGTCGCGAAGGAATTTATAATTAATAAATTTAGTTAAGTCATATATTTATAAGAGTGTGTTTTAACCACTAAAACTCGCGCAGTGTTTTATTAAATACATAATTAAATACGCAAGCGTATATAAAATAGTCTTAACGGGAAATTCATCGCACTCTAGAAGGTTATTTGTTTTCGGTATATTACATGTCTTTTTTTCTTTCATACAGAGTGATCGTAACCTGTGCGATCCCAGCATAAAGAAAGCAATAGAGAAATCATACAGAGTCCTTTTCAGACTCGGTTCTTAACTTCCAGATATATTGATGGAACATTTTTAAATATAATTCTTGTGGCGGTCCGATGAGACCTAGCTATCAATTACATGAAAGAAAGCACCCCCAAGAACTTTTTTTTAAATAACTCATCAAATTTAATTACAATCTGTAATATAAACTGGAAGATGAACAGTGCCAGTAGCGATAACTTATTTACGGCTCTACTGTGAGAGAATACCTATTTACCTGACTGTGACTGAGCCTAATTTTTCCTCACTGGATTTAAACCATACCGGTCAGTTGCTATCATCACGCCTTGAAGGAATTTTACCTCCAGCAGCGAAATTAAAGAGACCTCATTTTCACCCCTGTATTGAATTGTGTCAGTGCCATCCCATAGACTCCTTTTCATATAATAAAACATAATAACTCTGAGTCTTCAAGTCCGGCGATTATTGAGAATATTTGCTATCAGCAAATCTCGCTACATCTGGGGCGGGACATCGAAGTACTAGACATTTTCACGTGTCAAGAGTAATTGTTGTTTATATAATTCTATGGATTGTCTGATGCTGCAATCGGTAAGTGAGTGTGTGTGTATATGAGTGTGGATCCTCACGCGCGTGTATGAATGACATGAAATTAAATCTTTTGTGTAACCATTTTGTTAACTTGCTTACCTGGTAATATATATCTTTTCTGTATACCCTACATTGTTCCTTTAAGTGGGATAGTTGATAATTTGTTAACTCTGTTTAAAACCCCCTCCTTTTCATTTGTTTAGTAAAGGGAAGAACAATTGGGAAGAACAGGATTTCTTTCTACCACCTATACCTAATTTTGTAACACCTCTTTTCAGAGTAATTAACTTTACTGTTAGGTTAACTTACCTACGTTCCTGATAACTATCTATCTTTGGACTGGGTTTATCTTTGTCTAATAAGCGGGACGGGCTTAGTCGATACCAATCTTCTTCACCCCCATCCCTACCTTGTTATTTGCATTTTTCTGTAAATTTTGATAATTCTTGTTGTAAACAATTGATTATTTTAGTGATTGTCTTTTTTAACTTTAATAAACATCATAAACTTAATCGTTACGGTGTTGGACTACCCAAAGCCCATAAAAATTCCCCTATTTGTTTAAGATAGTTGTATCCACGTCGTCTGTGTGCTTGAAGCACCAAATCGGTGTTAGCGCAGATGTGTGTCTGGAAAACTGGCAAATAATTGTTTGACCAGGAGAGTGGAAGAGAAGATTGAGAGAAACGATTTGTCGTAAATAAGTCTGTCTTTACTCTCCTCCAGCACTCTGTGGAGCATCATATTTAATCTCTACATTTCTATCACTGAGTTTTCACCATCATTCTACACTCTAAACCGGACTACTATTTCTAAGACTCTTTCTCTCAAAATAAATTTACGACATTTATGACGATATTATTTTCGCTTACATTTTCAGTTACTTTTGCCATATATGTGATTAATGAATTAAATATGTGCACCTAAGTTATACCCTTTACCATGTGATAAGGTTATTTTCTTAGCTGTACTGTTTTATAATCCAACTATGTGGAATTTTCTTTTTACACGAGGATGTGGGCACATCTATTCATAATATAATAATAATCATACTATTCAATAAGAAAAATAAAGGGAGGACACGTCTCTAGGAAATATAATTTATTCTCCAGTGCCCTTTTCAGATATACTCTCTTTATGAAAATATTCGTCTTCCTGCTTTACCCCTACTTTACAAGTCTTTACATTTCAGGAGCCACTAATGAGATCCAATACATTTTTCTTACAATACACTCTTTTACATCTATCTTAACCAACTGTGCTGCGACATAGTGGTGGAGGCGCGTGACGAATTGGACTCAGAATTTCCTGCCGATTTCTTCCAGTCAGTAGCGCCCATTCCTAATCCTTGAATTTCGTCCCACCACTTCTTTTTTCCTTCATGTTATTGTAAATTCTTTACTTCTCAAGTGTCAATCTTATTTTAAATAGTCACTGGAGTCACTTCACTCTTGTATTATTTGCTTCATTTTCACGGCAGTGATCGCTGCTCTTTAATCCTCATGGTGTTTATCTTCAAATGTCAGTGAAACGGGGAAAATCTATCTCATTAGTATTCTCCTACGCTCGGACGATGACGTAATCTTTCGCTGGCAAGCGAGGCTCGTCTTAAAAATCTGAACAGAGAAAAGTTTCCCGTAAACTAATTACATGACGTAACTTCTTCGAGTGACTAGAAGCTTGTTCACGTACGAATTAAGTTATGGACACCTGCGTGTCAAGTGCCTTTTTATTTCTCCTGGTTTGTTCCATCTACGGAACACTTTTAGCTCAGGGTACCTGTGAAAGCGTCTCTCTCTATTTCCCTAGTGAAACGTGTGAAATAACTCTTTCATCTCCGTTGGCACGGGAAATCTTGTTGTTACCGGACGTCTTTGTCCCCAGTTTTTTACATCACTTTTCTGTCCAGATGTCCACAAGATGTGGTAGACCTAAGACAGAATTTAACTATATAACCTGGACACAAGCATTATTTTCTGCTTATGTCCCAGAGTGCCGGCGATTTCCTATTTGCAAAGTGGAATTAGTGTTCGTAGGTCTGATACTAATTGCATATTCTTCTTCCTCTTCGATCCTTAACCGCCAACCGTCAAAGCAGTCAGTGGCCATCACGCCTGGTGGCGTCTTGTAGGGCAACAACAAATTGATTCCACTTTGCTCGGTCGGTGGCCATCCTTCGTACAGTGCCCCAACTATGGTTCATTCTTTGCATCTCAGGAACAACATAAGTGATTGCGTCATTAATAGGTTGGACTGCCCATTGTAAACGTCCGGTATTATGTCTTGCGGTTCGCACTAATGACCAGTCATCGACGCATCATTTTTTGGTGATGCCTAGATGGCAGGGAGGATAGTGTGATTCGCTTTCATAGCTAGGTGGGGTTGTCGCATGGAAGGTTCTGGGTTCGAGTCCTGGGTAAGCCACTCACGTCTGTTGTTTTTCTGTTGTCTAGTGTTCTACTTCTTCATTTCTTACGAGTGCCTGAAAACATACCTTTTTGTTTGTCTAATATTTATTTACTGCTTACAGGCCGCCTCGGGTTTCCATTCCTTATGTGTTATAAATGTTTATATAACACCTAGTTAACAACGACTTGCTAATTGATAGTCAGTCAGGGTTTAGACCTAAACATCCATGTCACACTGCTCTAACAAAGATGATAGACAACTGGACCTAAATATTAACAACGACAACATGTGCAGGGCAGTCTTTGTAGACTTTAAAAAGGCATTTGTTATGATAGATCACAATATTTTAATTAGAAAACTAGAAACATCAAAAGTAAACTCTCAACTAGTGACAATAATTAAATCATTCCTGTCAGACAGAAAACATGTAGTTTCTTACAATAACTCCTATTCAAACGAAGCAGTGATAAATACAGGCGTTCCTCAGGGCTCGATACTTGGTCCTCTACTTTTTGCAACATACATTAATGACCTTCCACTACACATCAAGCACTCATCCTGTGACCTGTGTGCAGACGACTGTGCTGTTTACACGAGTGACAAAAGTTGTAACACACTCGAACTATTGTTACAAAAAGATACAGATAATCTGATTGAGCAACGGAAATCGCATGTTAATAAATATCATTAAAACAAAATGCATGTTAATATCAACTAGACAAACATTACAAAATTCAGAGAAAACAACACTTCATATCTACATTGGTACCTCACTAATTGAAAACTTCTTCTTCTTCTTCTTCGTTCGTCCTGAAAAGGACGGTGGTTGCGTTGTGTCTGTTTACGCCTAAGCTGTGATATCTGCACCTTTCGGTCGACACATCCGACTTCTGCACGGCATTTTTTAGGACCGGGTTTGCCTTCCCATTTCGATCCACACTCGCTCAGCCAGACTGCACAGCTGCAGACTGTTTCCAGGACCACCACGTGGAGGTGGAGTGCGGTCTTGACCAGCTCTGGTTCGCTGGTCCTGACGCAGGCAGTCAAGCTATGAGTCGCTGACTGCGGTCTCTATTGCTGCGTCTTGATGTCCCACTAATTGAAAACGTTAATGCACATAAAACTCTAGGTATAATCGTCGACCAGCATCTAAATTGGAACTCACGTGTACATGCACTGACCAAGCAAACAGCACAGAACGTTTATCAATGAGCTAAAATCAAACATTTCCTAGATGAAGAAGCACGAAAATTGTTCTATATATCTCACATACAAGCAAACCTTGACTATTGCTCCAAAATGTGGGATGGTTGCTCAATGTCCAACACAAAGAGATTCCGTTCACTGCAAAAGCGTTCAGTGCGTCTAATCTCTGACAACAGCCTAACTCAGTGTATAGATCTATATAAAAATCTTCAAATACTGCCCTTAAGAAAGCGCCTTCTGTTTAACAAAGCTAAATTTGTTCACAAAATCCTGTCACATAATGCTCCAGCGTATCTGTAGCCAATGTTCAAATACAACGAAAGACGCAGTTGTGGAAGTAAGGAAACGAATCATGAGAATCAGATATGGGAAAGTTCAGATAGAGTACAAAAAGGGGATGCGCGAACAATGATGCGCATGAAAGGGGTGAACGATAATCCAGTGAAGCACGTTTTCTCAGCAGCAGTCCAGAGGCGTGAGGTAGAGAGTGGAGATCGCACGTACGCTAGTAGCCACGTTGAAGGCAGTATTCAAGTAGTTTAGGTGATGAATATTTCACGGACAAGAAGTAGTTTAGGGTAATGATTAATCCGAAATATTGAATAGTGAGAATTCTTGTCTAGAAGGAGAAACGGTGTGAGTTAGATTTTATTCAGAAAAGGAAAAGGTATGCAGAGTGAAATCTGATACAAAAATAGACAGTAGTCCTATTCTTCAGTGATGAAAGGGAAAGTAACAACCCCGGAGAGGTCCGGTTCCATCAATAGATAACCTGAACACTGAGATGATATGTAACAATAAAGTAGGAAACTGTTAGGAAGAAAGAACAGAAGTAGAGACTATAGCACCTAAAATGATCACGGATGGTTAAAAGGTCAGAAGGTATAGATTCGATAACGAGAGAGAGAGAGAGTGAGGGAAGGAATAAATATTGAGAACGAACTTACACATTGTATATTCTGTGATGGACCAGATGTGGAGGTCAAAGCAGACAGCAATTATTCTCTCATATGTAAATAAAAACTATTTCAAGTTGACTATGTCGTGATGTGCTGTGGAAACCTGATGTCGACGCATGTCACATCCTTTAAAGAATTGGTGCCGTGACCAACCTCTAGCAGCACACACACATTGTTTATAAACAGTAGTTCAGCAACTATGCTTTATGCTGTCATATAGCCTCGCTTCAGGCAGAAGACACATATACGTTTTGACGCTGTGACAGATTTCAACAACCACGGACGACAGATAGCCATGATAATACAGAATAACACAGACAGAAGACACCATAATACGTTTTCGGATCTGTGACAGACCTTACTAACTACAGACGGCAGAGTAGAACTGAAACGAAATTCATATTTACATTTCGATAACATATGAAAAAAGCAGTGACAACAGTGGAAGTTGTAAACAGAAAGAAAAAGTGAACAGTATCGGAACCAGCCAAGCGAAAACGCCACCTCGGAAACCAAGTCAGAATTTCTTTCCTTCAAACTGACCTGCACGAGAATACGTCGCCACAACAAGGCAAGATTGACATTCGCTGTTCTGTAACAACAACTCGGAAACAAATTGTTTTCCTTCAAACCTTCCAGCACGGGGGACGACTCATCACAGCAGACGCAGAATCAAGAGACAGAACAACGTCAACAGCAAACAACGCAGCAAGAAACAAAATCTCAACAATAGATACAGAAGCAAGAAACAGAACAACTTCGAGTAGCAACATTGTGGACAACTCGAAGTGTTGACATCGAGAATCACCAGATCGACAATAAACAGAGAAGCAAGAAAGAAAATAACGTCAACAATAGACACAGCAGCAAGAAACAGAACAACTTCGAGTAGCAACATTGTGGACAGCTCAACGTGTTGACATCGAGAATCAATAGACCAAATCGCAAGCAAGGCGACGAAACATTTTGTTTTCTCTCCATCCACCTGTCCGAGAAAAGGTCATCGCAGCTGTACGTCGTCACCGGTCAAGCAAGAATACGTGTGAACTGTAACGTACTGTGTAGTACAAAAATACCGGGAACACAGCGGTTATGAAGGTGTAGCAAATCTACAAGTGGACATTAGAAAACAAGAGCGCTCCAACGAAGAATCAACACAACTAGTTAAGGTATAGATCAGAGGTTTTCAAACTGTGCGTCGCGGCTCCCAGGGGCGTCGCGGCCCTCGGCTAAGGGCGTCGCGGTGGCTTGGGAAAAGTGTTGGGCTCGATATTATGAGCCAAGGTCCATCAATAAATATAGATCTTCGTAGGACGACATGTTTGCGCCAAGGTATTATTACATGTACCAATACGTGTCATTAGGTACTAGAAGTTATTGACAAATGCACCATAAAACTCCAGAGCAGGTCTATGTTACGAACAGCTGATCACTAACTCTGATGTCATCATGGCGGATGCTGGTGTTAAGCAAGAGCAGGTTATTGGTATTTCATCGGACTCCACACTGAAATCGAAGTTCGACTCTTCATCACTACCAGAGTTTTGGAGCTTGGTGAACCAGGAATATACAGAAGTAGGCAGCAAGGCCCTACGAGTTTTGATTCCATTTGCAACATCCTACTTGTGTGAGACAGGGCTTTCTGCATTGGCCGCCATCAAAACAAAATACAGATCGCGATTGAACGTCGAGAAGGAGATTCGACTCGCAATTTCCAAATTTGTGACCAGATTTGAAGAACTGATGATGAAAAAGCAAGCTCATCTTTCTCATTGACTTTGTGACTAGTATAAGGTGTCACAAAACTGTAAGTTGATTATATTAATTTAGTTTTTCATTTACAAAATAAATACAGTCTTATTAATTTTGTGTCCGAAACTTAACTTATTTACCCCCCACAAGTAGTATAGTAGGGCGGAAACGGGTAGGATTCTGCAGGAAGAGCGTGACTTTTATATAAGGAAATACTCCGGATCGATTCTGCAGGAGGCGCGTCTGCAGGAGGCGCGTGACTTTTTATATAGCGATATATTTTAGCCGGGGTGACTTCCTCTGACGATCAGCTGGCGTCCTGTTGTCCTGGTAGTGTGTTGTTGTGTGTAGGTTGTTGTGTTATGTGTATTACAATATGTAGACGATATTTATATTACAATATTTAGACATATAGACGATATTTAGACAAATATTTAAATATATTTAGTTATACTATATAGACATATATTACAACAGTTATACATATATTACAATATTTATATTACAACAGGTAGACTATATATTATGTAAAAAAAAATAAGACAGAGAGGTATTGGGTTTGTGTTGTATTGTGTGTTGGGTGCGTGCATATACCTAGGTATCTGTGTGTTGGGTTTGCGTGTGCACGTTAGGGCGTTTATGTGTTGTATTGTGCGTGCATATACCTAGGTATCTGTGCGTGTGCACGTGTGTGTGGTATGGTTTTTGGTTGGTGTACAGAGTGACAGAGAGATAGTTTTTTGGGTAGGGGGTTTATGTGTTGTATTGGATTTGTGTTGTATTGTGTTGTGTACATAGTGGCAGAGAGTTTAGATGTTGAGGGGAGATGTGGTGACATTGTCAGCATGCACCTACCTCTTGATGTAAAAGTAAGACAAAGAGTTGCGATGTTGTTCATATGTGTAGATGGTCGAGTTGTGTGATCTGAACCCAATGTTTTTCCCGCCCTGTGGTTGTTGGGTGTTGAGGACTTCTAAGAACGTGTTTTTGTCGATGGTGTTGTGGTGTTTGCTCAGTCCTTTTGTGGTAGTCTTGTCGTAGTTGCCAAAACAGTTATACGTCTTGCTGCAGAGGGAAACCATCCCACTGCCTTCGTATTCTAATTTGAAAAGGTCCGGTGTCCGTTTGTCGTATAATTTTTGCTCCCGACATTTCTGAAAAACTAGGCGCGTCTTACCCTCACTAGCTACGAAAACGGATCTATGGTCGGGACACACTTCGGCGGGGAACCACTGGTGGTAGGAGCTATAAAATTCACGTCGCATAGCGGGCTTAACAACGTCCGATAGGTTACTCGCGCTAAGGGCCAAGTAAAGACTGTCTGTGTCTGTCTCGCACAACTGAAAATCTGTCCTATCTACAAATTTATCTAAACAGTCATAATAAAATTCTAACATTCTCAATTTGGCGTACTGGTAAACAAAAAATCATATCTGCGCGGGCAGGTCCCAACTAATTTTCTTTTTAATCATTTCTACTTCGAATATGTCGTCAGTCACTAAAGTCATTTTTCTAAAGCGGGGGCAGTTTATTAATTTAGATGTACCCTCTCCCGTCGTGTACGAGACATCTACGTGCTTCGCCTTATTGGGCAACGTTTTACCATAGGCGGCGTTACCTAACAGTTTCATGGTTTCGCTGGTTATCGCGTAGGCAGGATCTGTATCTCCCTGGCGGCGCGCGTCTGAAACAGTGTCCCCAAACTGTTTAAAATACGTCGCGGGCGTATATTCAATCACCTGGTATATACCGGTGACTTCTAAGCCCTTGGTCAGGTACCAGCAGAGCAAAGGCGTTGCCAACAGAATCTTTTTATCCACATAACTGCTGATAGACGTCCTTCTGGGGGTAGATAGAAGTTTATTTTTTTCGGCGTATTCCCACATGAAAGGCCAAATATCATCTCTCGTGACGTCGATGTTTTTAAAAATGGGCGTCATTTCAGAGAAATGCTCCTTTAAGGAATCGGGGACATGAATGTCACACTCGACTAAACCAAACAAGGTTTCGTCTAGCACAGAGGCGAGAATCTGTTCTTCCGTTAACGGGTACCAACATTTGGTATAAGATGGTTTCAGGGTCGGGAAGGTGGCGCTCAGAAAGCGACCGATTGATGGATCGTTTTCCTTCAATTGCTGCCACTCACACTCCCACATTTCGACCAAGGTGACGTCGCACTCGGTCTTCAAATAGGTACCAATTTCCAGTGTCTTTTCGTACAACTCAGTCAACGGTTTTTTATTGAATGGGTTAACCTCCCGACCGGTGGTTAGTGTGCAGTTAGGATGGCCGTGGAAAAGACAGCCATGGAACTGGTAGACGGTGCGAGAGTCTTTGTCCCAACCATTTACCCTAATGTGCTTATGACCCAAAGACATCTCACGGCCATTAAACTGTGTCTTTAAAATCACATTATTGTGGTGCGACACCCAACTCAACCAGTCGCGACACTGCACTGTGTATTTATTGAGCTTGTGGTACCTGAAACCATCCTCCCTGTTTCGTCTAACGGGAAAGTCAGTGGGCATTTTCTGCATTAGCGCCCACAAATAAAGGGCGTTGGCATCAAAACCTTTAAGGCACTGTCCCATTTTGCCGCCTCTAATGCACGTTTTGCCTTGCTCGTGGAACCTATGAAAGATTATTGAAGGTCCCCCGACTATATTTTGTCGCAACGTGTCGTGCAAATCCTGCTCCCGTTTCGAGCATAAAGAAAACGATACGTTTGACGGGAGGGTTTTGAAGAGATATTTTAAAGAGACACCGGGCACCGAAATCGCATCTTTAAACATACTACCCCTAACCCCGCGTAAAAACTAACCTGTTGTTCTAACGCCGCTAGGAAGGGGACCACGTCTTTCATATTGTACCACGTCAGAAAATCGCGCAACGTGGTCATGCGGTTATCGACCCAAACTCTCTGACATTTGGCGTACTCGTCACTAGAAATATTATAATTCTTTAGGGCTGAAAAAAAAGCCGAGTGGGGTGGTAGCGCCGTTTCGTCTAACTTTTCTTAGTCGGTTACGTACTCGTAACAGAAAAAGCCTTTGGTTTCTGTTACTTTATAAGCGGCCAGATATTTACTATAACTAAATCCGGGGGCTAAGTAGTTGACGATATCTAAAAACTTTAACTTGGGGATGGCAATGCACATAAAGTTATTATTTCTCTTGACTGAGTACTTAAAATCTTGGTCAAGGAAATATCTAATGAGGTAGGGTTTTATCACGTTGACGTCATACTTTCCCGAATTGAAGCCTAACACTGGCAGCTCGTGCAAATACTCATCGAGTCTCTCAATGAGCCCCTCCAAATCACCGAGTTGAGTGTATACCTCATCAAAACGCTGACGCAAAAGGGCGTAAGACGCCTCGGCAATGTTGTCAGATGATCAACCATCCTATTCACCAGGTCTTGTGGATCCCCCGTTGTGATAAAACAAATGGGTTTCTCAAACCCGGGGACATTAGAGGCCACCGAGCAAGACAGGGGCACGTGTTTAGCTGTATAGGTAGTTGCGCTACCACTGGACCCTACAGAGGTCTCGAAATAACACTCGTAGTCAAAGGTAGCCCGATAGGGAAAGACGAATTTTGTGTCTACATCTACTCCCTGCGCCGCGATCGATATATATATATATATATATATATATATATATATATATATATATATATCTTCTTCTTCTTCCATCTTTAGCCGCTGACCAGCAAAGCAGTCCGTGGCCAATACTCCTAGGGGCGTCTTAGGGCAACAAGAAATTAATTGTTGTTCCGTTATGCCTAATGGCATTTATTGGTACAATAAAAAATTAGTTGTTGTTTCCGTAATCAGAGTGGTTGGCAAGCGGGTGATCAGCCCACTGTGTGTGTATATATATATATATATATATATATATATATATATATATATATATATATATATATATATATATATATATATATATATAATTTTTGTTCTTTTGATTGTACCTGATTAGTTAGCAGTAGAAATAAGTAACTATTTTTCAGATTTTATGATGGCACAGGCCGAACAGACACAGTATAACATGCAAGACAGTCCGACTTTAGCCCTCGTAAAGACGATTACCGACACATTAGCCAAGGTAGACAACAGTGCTAAATACGCAAACATAAAAGGTAATGTAGACTTATTTTCAGGTGACCCACACGCATGCCGTAAGTGGCTTACAGACATTGACAAATTTGCATATCAATAAATGCAGATGAATTTGAGAAAGTTAAAATTGCGATTTTTTCGTCTGCTGGTCTGGTCACTGATTTTATGAGAAGGCGACTAGACACATTACTCAATGAAAGAGATCTTCAATCAGAGTATAAATCTTACGATACGAAAGGGAAAGGACATTGTCACACTTGTGATAGTGAAAATAATGACAAAAACAAAATCCTAGAAACAGCTGCTGTACAGGCACACTGGAACACACTTAATAAAAGAAGAATAAGAATGGCTTTCAGGAATTTTGTGGCAGAAGTTAGAAAAGGGAAGTCCATAGAAATAAATAACATCAACATAGCAAACCAACAGAAGTGCCAGATAAGAACACAGAATGGTTGGGAAATGAAGGTAGAACCGCTAGGAGTGTGGCGAAAAATAATAGGATCTTGCCAGCAACATGTCACAATAAAGGAAGAAGGTAATAGGAATAGACCATGGACAAGTCAGGGTAGGACAACAGTCCAGAAACAGGAAAACAAACAAACAGAGATAGATACTGTAGCGTCACACTTGGGGCCAGCACAAAAGGAGAAAGACGTCATGAGAGAAAATGAAACATGGTCACATGGGTTAGACAATACAAGAAAGTCTAAGATACCACTCAGTGTAAAAAGGACGAACCAACTGTCGTAAAGTGTATCTGTATCACAACGCGCTCAAATTCCCCTATGCAAAAATCTAGTAACGTAAAATTAAAATCTATAAACCCCACTATTATATTTGAAAATTGCCAAGGGCAAGACCAAAACGTCTGCTAAGAATTGGACAATACTTGACTTTTCTACTACCATAGTTTGAAAAAAGGGTACCCCTTCCCTAAATCGTATACACACACGCCCTATTATTTGGTGGAGGTTGTAACTATAAATAACTACAGTGTTTTAATCGGTCTCGATGTCACTCAGTAACGAAGATTTGAATTTCTTTTGACGACGAGCGCAAAATAAGTTACCCGTCCCCTTTAAACCCCGCACACAGTTTACCCTTACCAATATTTAGAAAGAACGTTAGCAGAGTTCGCAGCGAGCCACTTGATACCGCCTTGTTAAAAGAGAGAGAGGAAAAGGAGGGGAGTAAATGACAAGAATCAAGGCTAACCCATGCGTTTGAAACTGAAACTAAAACCAAATTTGTGTAGAAAAGAGGAAAAAGAGAGAAACTTAGATAACTTATAAAGAGGGTAAATAAAATGGATATATTGAATGATATCGATAATATTGTTTATTAAAATACCATACTATTCCTTATAATAAATTATCTTGCCTTGTAGAAAAGTATTTGGTTCAGAATAAATATAGAGAAAAATTACATAGATGAAAACGATGAAGAAGAGTTAGATGAAAACTAGATAGGACGATAGAGGCCAAAGGGCAGTTTAAGAATCACTTTTAAAAATTGAAATCGACCCAATAATAACCGAGATAGTGAAGAAAATAAAAATTGAGACAGACAGACACACACCCTGGGGAACTGCTCAATTTTGAAAGTCTTCGAAAGTTACATTTTAGGGGACGCGTTTTTGAACAGTCAAATTTGCTTGACTCGTTTGATTGGTTAATGATAGTTAAGGAGAGGGGGGGGGGGGATAAAACTAACGCGTTACCAGAATAAGCTGCCACTTGAGAAAAATATTTCAACATAGTAGATTAAGATCAGACGCATAGCAGTTGTGACCTTAATGCTTTTGCGGTCTGGGCGACAGCGATCTGCACCTGTGCCATTGATTGCCAGTTAATCTTACCTTTGTGTGAAATATTTCATTGATTGCGGTAAGATAAATAATTTTATTGATATATTTTATTAATATGTAGAGGCAAACGCAGATAGGGGCCAACAAATTTGTGTTGTACGACATTGCCATGGGAAAAGAATTACGACATCCCAGCAAGCATGCCTAAGCAGACTTATTGAGAAACGAAATTAAATTGTGTTTGAATATTGCCATACAAAAACCATTACGACTGTAAGTCCAGAAAGCTACTGGCAGTCTTCTGCAGTGTCACAATGTAAAAATGACGTCAGAAAACATACTTAGAATGATTGCACAAAAGAATTAACAGGGTACAAGAAGACAACTGTATACCTATCTGATTTTATGGAAGAAAATTATTGCTTAAAGTGACAGGGGCGTTGCAGCCATATGGAAGAAGAATGTAAACACAGTACAGAGTGAAGTCAAATAAATTAGGGGCTAGTGCAAATGTTTGCACACGAGCTTGACCACAAATGATGGTAAGTTTGAGTAATTGTGGAAATATTATAGCCAGCATATAAAAGTAGAGGAACGTCCTTCTTTTTCAGGGTTATATTGCCTGTTACCAGTTGGTGGCAGGAAACCTTGTGAAGACAGAATTGGAGAAAGAGAAAGCCTCAACAAATCTGTATGCTGCATTTTATGGCCTAAGAAAGACCTTATGCTGAAATTTATCAGATCTACTGAAACCTACGTCAAATAGAAACATCAAGTGAAGTCCTCTTACGTGGGCTCTGAAAACTCATTCATTAAAACTTTCCACACGTGAACTTTCAATTTTGTGGGCATGATGACAGAAATAGTCCCTCCCACCATTGACTCTCACTTTTAGACAGTACTACATCAGTCTGTGTTATACACCTACAGTGACACTTGTTTATTATCAAGATATGGACAAAGATTCCTCCTTATTTATTTATTATATGTAAATACAGTTCTCTTCATTTTTAACCATTCCTGCCCCAAAAAGATTTGAGGGACAGGGAATTAAAATTGTAATATATTCAACTAAACTTAACAACAGTCTTACTTAATTCAATTTAATTGAGTTACAGTTGTGTTTGTTTGATGCACTTATCACTATACTTACATTACCCTAGACACGTAGCCATATAAAACACATAACAATATCATAAAATATTTCCCGGAGTGAGATCTTAGAGAGGTAGCGGATAGGTACCCTGAGAATACATCATCATCAACAATTAGACTCAGGGACTTACATAGCTTGACCTCACTCCGAGTACACGTAGTTTGGTAACATCAATAACCTCTCCGGCAAACACGCCACACCAACAAACGGCTAAAGTAGTGGTACCACAGCATAGGGATAGCAACGAGGTAAAGAATAAGAAAGATGAACCGATGCACATATTACTGCAAGAGAAAGAAAGATCAGCGAAGGCGGACAATGGAAAAGATAGGATAGAAAAAACGCAGGACACTGACGCATCTAACAGGCATATAAGAACATCAGTAAGAAGGAATCCTAAGAAAACAAGTCCACAAGAAATACAGGACATGGACAGATGTTATGGGCGTACAAGAGCAGTACATAAGAAGAAAACTAGACATAGACAATTTGAAGGCTTGGTGAAGAGAAAGACGAAACAGGAGGGCGTAAATACAGTACATGAAAAGTACCAGCTTGACATAGAATCATAATCTGATTCGTCAAGTGGGGAAGATAGAGTTATGGACTCTGACGAATATGCACAGGGCTACTGGTCGGACGAACTCGATCATAGAACGGACGATGAAAGCAATAGAATTTATTGGCCGAAAAGTGAGAATAGTAATCGTGGATGCATAAATCAGATAAAGACGAAGAAAATTAGTGTAAATGAGATAAAAAGGGCAATAAAATGTACCCTAAGAGGAGCCGATCTTAACACCTTGACAACAAGGAAGGTGCGGAAAGTGCTAGAAGGAAAGTTTGATACAGACTTATCAAAATGGCAAAGAGAAGCTCACAACCATGTGATCGAAATGATGGAGGAAGAAAGAGATATGGAGGACACGGATAATGAGGATTACAAAGAAGAGTATAGATCGACCATGAGAAAAAGTCGACAGACAGTTAATGAAGCAGAATATAGCAGTAGACGGAGATGGTCGTCAGACTCGGTGTCAACTGACTCAGACAGTGTAGTGTCTGAGGAGAGTGACGGTAGTCACAGACGCAAAAGTAGTTATAGAAGAGGAGAGAATAGTAGAAAAATTAAGGAAGAAGGAGTAAATATAGAAGTAGGAGTAGAGAACGGGACTTTCCAGTATACAACCTTGATAAAATACTTGCGGACAGAGCAGAAAGGTGGAGATGTTATGCAGAGACGGTCAGTCAGACTGCATGGAGGGAATTGTCAGAGGCGGATAAACGATGGAAGAAGAGGAATAAAAATGGCGGCGTTAGCTAAGTTGTGAGTAGACTTTTAGTGGAGTCATTGTCCACCGAACGTAACAGAAACCATAGGGAAATTGATAAGAGATGAGAGTCACTGAGAAGTGACGGGAGTATTGAGAAGCCACAGGAAGGATGGCACAGACATGTAGGAGAGATAGTTCTAGGAGGAACTTATGTAGAAGTGAGAAGCCATGGAGCAAATGGCAAAAGAGAGAGATTTTTGCGGCAGTAGCCGAGTCTTATGAAGACTTTGGGGAGAAATCATATTTTTTTCTCTCCGTAATACACGAAGAGAAGAGAAATGGGTTGAGAACGTTCTAGGGAGAGAACGAAAAACATATAAAAACGTTAAGTGCAGTGTTTACCAGACTACAAATAAGAGTCTATGGAGGGTAACCCTCACCGAACATATACAACGGAAATTCAGACACGGGGAGACAGAGTGTTCTCGAAAAGGAAAGAAAAGGAGATAGCACAAAGATAAGTTCCAGAGAGGGAACGGACATTGAGAAGTCATAAGAAAGGGACAAAGAAGAAAAAGAGAAGTGAGAAGGCACAGGAACATGATACAGATATGGAGTACTGAAAAATGACAGTGACAAATGAGGAAATATGGAGAAACCATGAAACAAAGTGATAAGGAGTGGACGTAAAAATAGAGTAAAGAGAAATAGACGTAAGTAGGAAAAGGAAGTCAAGTGACAGGTCAGCAGCAGAAAAACACGCAAGTAGGTAAAAACGACAAAATGGTTTAAGATGGGTAGACCTAAGACGTTTCAAATATTTCCGCGTGGGAGACTATGGACAGAGGTCTAGTTTAAAAAAAAGGGTGTACAGGAAGATGGCAGTTCAGTGTTGCCATGATAGTAAATGGCTCACGCCATCATGAATTATGTATATACAAAGACACGACAGACGACATGTTTGGGCTTTATATGAGAGAAGAAAAAGGCTAAACAATTCACACCAGGTGTGTGGTGACAGAAAATAATACAATATGATGAATTTACATGTATGACAATAGGAGTGACTGGAGGTGTAAGAGGAAATAAACTGTGTATGGATAAGTACACAGTTGGCAGAATGTGAGTGAGAAAGACAAGGCTTAAGAACAGTCATAAATGTGAAGAGGAAAGGTCACTTAAGAAAAGTGACGGGATAAGAGTAATTCCTCAGTTTTGTTATGATAATATGTCATAACATAAGAAAATAATGACATGTTAAGTGATTTGGAAAAAAAAATGAAGACCACTAAGGAAGTGGAATGTATTACATGTCAAAAGTATGTATTTGAAATCATGTAATATGAGCAGATAGGAATTGGTGATGTGCTGAGCTAGGGTTGTGACAGCACATTGTCGTAAATTTATTTAGAGAGAAAAGAGTCTTAGAAATAGTGGTCCGGTTTAGAGTGGAAAATGATGATGGAAAGCTCAGTGATAGAAAATGTAGAGATTTAATAGTTGCTTCACAGCGTGCTGGAGGAGAGTAAAGACAGACTTATTTACGACAATTCGTCTCTCTCAATCTTCTCTTCCACTCTCCTGGTCAAACAATTATTTGCCAGTTTTCCAGACCCGCATCTGCGCGCACATCGATTTGGTGTTTTCAAACACACAGACGACGTAGATACAAACTATATTAAACGAATAGGGGAAAAATTGGGCTTTGGGTACATCCAACACAGAACTAAATGAGTTTATGTGATTTTATTCACTTTAAACATCAATCACTAACAAATATCAGGTATTACATAAATTATCATAAGTACACAAATGCAAATAACAAGTTTGGGAGGGGTGAAGAAGATTGGTATCGACTAAGCCCTTCCCGCTTATTAGACAAAGATAAACCCAGTCCAGAGATAGATAATATCAGGAACACGGGTACGTTAACCTAACAGTGAAGTTAATTGCTCTGGAAGAGGTGTTACAAAGTTAGGTGTAGGTGATAGAAAAAAAACCTGTTCTTCCCAGCTGTTCTTCCCTTTACTAAGCAAATGGAAAGGAGGGGGGTTTAAACAGAGTTAACCAATTATCAACTCCCCCTTAAAGGAACAATGCAGGAAATACAGAAAAATTATATTAGTAGGCAAGAAAGTTAACAACAGGGTTACAAGAGAAAAAGATTAAATTTCCTGTCATTCATGCACACGCGTGAGGATCCACACTCATATACTCACACACTTACCGAATGCAGCCTCAGACGATCCATAAAAGTATATAAAAACAGCAAGTATTCTCTTGACATATGAACGGTCTAGTCCTTCGATGTCCCGCCCCAGATGTTTGCGAGGTTTTGTTGGTAACAAATATTCTCACTTATCGCAAGACTTGAAGACTAAGAGTTCTTGGTTTTTTATTATATAAAAAAGGAGTCTATGGGATGGCACTGACACAGTTCGGCACAGGGGTGAAAATGAAGTGGTCTCTTTTAATCTTCCGCTATGGTAAAATTCCTTCAATGCGTGATGATGGTAACTGCCCGGAAAGTTTTATTAAATCCAATTGAGGAAAAACTAGGCTCAGTCACAGTCAGGAAAATATGTACTCTTTCACAGTAAACAGTAAATATAATATCGCTACTGGCGATGATTACCTTCCAGTTTATCTTACAGGTTTGTAATGGTAATTTGATGATTGTTCTTTAAAATGTTCTTGGGTGGGCTTTATTTCATTTAATTCTGACAGCTAGGTCGCAAGGACCGCCACAAGATTATATTTAAAAGAAATGTTTCTTCAATATGACTGGAAGTTTATAGGATGATTTCTTTATTTCTTTCTTTATTTAGCTGGGACCGCAGGTTACGATCACTCTGTGTGAAAGAAAAAAGACATGTAACATACCGAAAAATCAAGCGCGATAAATTTCCCGTTAAGCCTATAATACACTCGAGTATTTAATTATGTATTTAATAAACACTGCGCGAATTCTAGTGGTTAAAAACACACATCTATAAAACTAGGACTTAACTGAATTTATTAATTTATAAATTCCTTCGCGACTTTAAAAGTTAATTTAAGCATCTATTATCTTTTGAAATAATATAATAGATAGATCATTATATTTACAACTGGAACTATTGAGATGGTTTAATTTAATAGATTTAAATTAACACAAAATCCATTGAAATAGAATGACTGAACTAGACCACTGATCACTTTACACAATATATTACCGCTTTGCACAGAATAGAAATCACTGCAAATATATATATAAAATCCCGGGGAAAATCTATAACAAGATTTCAATAAAGCTAGTGCTTCTGTAAAGGTCTGGCCAGCGAGTGATAAAATGTCTATTCTTCATGGTCTATTTATCTAAAATGGAATGTAAGTTGAGTGGGACATGATAAACTTGACAGCTTATTTGATCTCATGAACTTTTGGGGATCTGACCGCCAAATCAAGGGAAGAAGCCGCCCCCTGGTCTTCGTATCTCTGTTCGCTGCTGCCCGTTTCGGCTTTCCCCGTTCGCTCGGTTCTGCGATTGACACCGAGACGCGAAAATAGCGGCAAGCAACAGCGTCTCGTATCAGGGACCACTACTGTCTTTGATAACGCCGATAGTCTCCCCTGAAATCCCTCAGTCTGTCTCTTTGATCGTGGTCGCATGATCTGTTTGATTTTGGCGACGCCTTCCACTGGCCAAGTTAATTAAAATAACTGCCTATGATTGTTCAAGAGATGTTAGTGGGCGTGATTTAATCTCTCCTTAAATCAATGCGATGACCAGAATGAACGATAGGTAAACTTTCCGCATATCAATCAGCAAACGTGTTTGCCTTCTGTGTGGAACAGTTGCATAGCTAATGAATCCACATGAAAGAAGTCCCGTTTTACAAGAATTACAACAAAGTTCAGGGTCAGCTGAGTTCGTCCATCACACACATTGCTAAGGATATTTTTGTTTTGTTTTTGTTTTGATACATAGTTAAGTACAATAATGGTTGGTACAGTCATTAAAATAAATTTTTTATCCTACGGATAAATAATTTATTTTTAGAGGAGATAAGGAGATATATGTGGCAGTAAGGGAACGAATCATGAGAATCAGATATGGGAAAGTTCAGATAGAATACAAAAAGGGGATGCGCGAACAATGATGCGCATGAAAGGGGTGAACGATAATCCAGTGAATCACGTTTTCTCAGCAGCAGTCCAGAGGCGTGAGGTAGAGAGTGGAGATCGCACGTACGCTAGTAGCCATGTTGAAGGTAGTATTCAAGTAGTTTAGGTGATGAATAATTCACGGACAAGAAGTAGTTTAGGGTAATGATTAACCCGAAATATTGAATAGTGAGAATTCTTGTCTAGAAGGAGAAACGGTGTGAGTTAGATTTTATTCAGAAAAGGAACGAACGAACGAACGAACTTTATTTTCAAAGGGTTGAGAATTGGGCTCGCAGGCCCGTCTGACATTCTGCCCTTCCTTTCTCTCGTCTTTTATACTGATTTCATTTATTCTCACATACATTTTACCCCTCAATTCAAGGAATTCAATGTTGTAAAGGTAACATAATAGCATAATAGGAAAAGGTATGTAGAGTGAAATCTGATACATACATAGACAATAGTCCTATTCTTCAGTGATGAAAGGGAAAGTAACAACCCCGGAGAGGTCCGGTTCCATCAATAGATAACCTGAACACTGAGATGATATGTAACAATAAAGTAGGAAACTGTTAGGAAGAAAGAACAGAAGTAGAGACTATAGCACCTGAATGATCACGGATGGTTAAAAGGTCAGAAGGTGTAGATTCGATAACGAGAGAGAGAGAGAGAGAGAGAGAGAGAGAGAGAGAGAGAGAGAGAGAGAGAGAGAGAGAGAGAGAGAGAGGGGGGGAAGGAATAAATATTGAGAACGAACTTACACATTGTATATTCTGTGATGGACCAGATGTGGAGGTCAAAGCAGACAGCAACGGTCCACTCAAGTGTAAATAAACAGTATTTCAATTACTATGGCGTTATCGCATTACGTGCTGTGTGTGTGTGTGTGACTGTTATAATTATACAGCATGTCATTGCTAACTAAAGAGGTAAAAGGACCTGGGCAGACATTGCCACATAATATGATTCATGATACAGCGACCAGGCTGTCACACAGTCAACGCTTTAACAAATTGCAAGTGCTCAAGCCTAGGCTTGATTTATTCAAGAAAAGCTTAGCGTACCTTGCTGCTCATCTTTGGAATTGTCTTCCACATAACCTAAGAAACAACCTCAGTCCCTATTCATTAAATCGTAGACTTTTCGAATACTTTATTAGTTCTGATTACATGCCCACTAATCAGATTATCTTTTCTTGTAATATCAACTGTAGGTTCTAATGACGATGTTTGTGCTTTTCAACATATTTTATGTCATGTTTATAAGTAGTTAATGGTAATATGAGTGTGCTATTTTATTTTACTTTACAACGTTGAATTAATTGACTTTGATATGTAAAATGCAAATGGGAATACATGAATTCAGTATGAAAGGCGAG
This sequence comes from Oreohelix idahoensis, assembly GCA_024509875.1. NCBI lineage: Eukaryota > Metazoa > Mollusca > Gastropoda > Stylommatophora > Oreohelicidae > Oreohelix > Oreohelix idahoensis. The sequence continues at coordinate 171,611 of JAMPIV010007664.1, read as the reverse complement.
AGAAAGGAAGGGCAGAATGTCAGATGGGCCTGCGTGCCCAATTCTCAACCCTTTGAAAATAAAGTTCGTTCGTTCGTTCCGCCGAGTGGCTTTTGGCTGTTCTTACTTTCGCTTTCCTTCTGGAGTCCAGAACATGAGAGGGAAATTCACTAACCTCACCATTAAACAATGAGTCAAGTATCGTTTACATTAAAGTTTCTTCTTAAAAAAGTAATCTAAAAAGGCATGAATGTTAGTTAAACTTGAAGATTTTTTAATCTCTTGAGTTTTTTCTATAGTTTTCTGTCTGTGTTCTTCCATTCATTACCATGCTATATTTTGTAAACAAGCCAAAAGTGAACTGCTTACACTGAAGAAGTTTGAGTACACAAAATAGAATAATATAAAAGCAAAGTCATAGTACACATATGTTCACTACTGATGTTGATATTTCAGTGTGCAGTCAATTTCACTGGGACAAGGTCAAGGTCCAGTTGCAGAAAGCCTGGTTAAAACTGCCACCAGAAATGGAGACTGGGTATTTTTGCAAGTGAGTATGTCATTGTGTAGATTAGATGACTTTCTATTTGCTTTTCAACTTGAAATGAGAGAGGAGAATAAGGTTTAGGTGTAGTGATTAGCCAGTTGGTGACTTTGGAATTGTAATATTTACATTTATTTATTCGGTCATTCACCAACGGGCTGATCACCCGTTTGCCAGTCACTTCGATTACGGAAACAACAGCAAATGGATTGATTTGCCGTTGCCCTAAAGACGCCAATAGGCGTGATGGGAAACAATGGCAAAGAAAACCTATCTGCTGTTGCCCTAAGACGCCACTAGGCGTAATGGCCACTGACTGCTTTGACGGTCGGTGGTTAAGGACGGAAGAAGAAGAAGATTCGGTCATTCATTACCCTTCAAATAGTTGGTGAAAAACTGTAATTCATTACTCTTCATCTTCATATGCCTTCAACAGACTCATCAATCCTTCCTGTCTTGTGTCATCTATTCAAGGTCTTTCCATTTTTCTTTATCCCATTCACAGCCTAGTCATGATGTCAGCTGATTTCCTCAGTTTGTGTCATATCAAATGCCAGTGTTTTTTCCTCACCTCATGTTCCACTGGTATTTGTTTGGTTCTTTCCATCAGTTCAACAATTATGTTTTCAGTCCTATTCTGCACAAGCACCCATTTAAATTTATGAAAGTCTGTAACTTTTTGGTCATCATTTCTGTTGTTCTCCAGAGCCATTCAGTAGGGAAGCCTTGATATTTGAATTGAAGGTTCTTTTTTTTATCTTGAACATTGTTTATTTTGATTTTTCCATATATTTGTCATGCAATAAAAATTCCTGTTACCTTTTATGTTCTTATTTTGATATAACTGTCCGTTCCTCTAACATTGCCTGTACACATCATCATCATTTCCCTTGTTGCTCCATATAGAGCTTCATTGCCCCCTGTGCAGCTGCTCTCCTAGCAGAATGCAAGCACAAAAGCATTTATGTGATGTAGCAGCTGTGGTTTCAGCAGCAGTTTGTTTTTCCTGATCAAGTTGCTAGGCTCATGCACAACTTCATATTAGTCACCTTTTATGACATGCCTGACGGAGCACTGGTCATACGCTTCCTTTGTCTCCTCAGAGTTTCCCTGCAGCTATGTGAGGCAACATTGTCTATATAGTGACCAGGATATATGTATGAGTTCACATCTTCTTTGCATAATCGTGCTGGTGCTTTAGGTACATTGTTAGTCCCTAGACCCTGACTTGGGCGGGGGGTCTTCTCTAGAGCAAATATCTTACTTGTTTGTAAGGCGTTAGATTATTGATTATGGCAGTAATCAAAATCACTCGAACATGAATACAATATTTCAAAATTTATATAATGAAAATAATTTCAGTCTTTACCAGGATTAAGGAATAATTAACACTAGAGTTGCTTGCAAAACTCTGCTGAGCTGCTGGATTATAGGATGGTCCGTCCCTAAATTTAATCCACTGTATTTCCAATATGGGAAAACAACCACACTTTTATAATCTGTGTCTAACATGAACAATTATCTGAAGGGAATATGACCCCAAATGCGTTAAGCGCTAATAATCTGTGAGATTGTCTGAGGCCAATCCACCTGCGAGGTTTATTTTTAATTTCAAATTTCACTCACTAAAAGTCATTTCCAGTCAAGCTTCTAGTCCGTAATGGATGGTTATCTGTTAGTCTGTCCGTCTCTCTACTTGTGTTTTACAAAAAATTGTGCTCGTTTTTTGACCCCAACCGTTCTCTCCCCTTCAAAATTTTTGTTTGTAAAAGTTATATTTAGACCAGCTACCACCAATGTCCCTTTCACTTCTATTGCCAAGTAAATTTGAAACATCTGTGTCCAAGGTCGTGTTTTTGTGTGCAATATAACGACTATGTTAGATTCAATGCTGTCTGTGGCTGATGTAAAAAACTACACTGTTATTTTTGTCATTATTTTCAATTTATCTATCCGTCTGTAAAAGTAAGACCATATTCGTTCACTGCTCAGAATAGGCATCTGCCAGCTAAATTTTCTATATTCCTAATTTAATATTAAGAAACAATTTACCTTTGTTAATTTTTTGTAATTTTTTTTTCTAGGACATCTGCGTTCTTCCGCTCAAATTCAAAAACTCTAGCGCTTGGGTATCGCAAACGTACAATTTACGTACCTCGTGTCCAATTTGGGGGAAACGTGGGATTTTTTTTTCTTTCATCCATTTCCCCCCCCCCAATTGCGCCTCTTTAGCCTTTCCAGTCATATTTTTTTTTCCTTTTGTTACTCAGTTCCCCTCCGGTCTAGCAATTCAAACTTATGGAGGGTGTTGACCCGCGGTCTAGGCGATCATGTACCATCAGCAAGCCTTCGCATTAATGTTTTTATCCTTAATGTTATTCCTTGGGGAATGGACCTGTGACAATTTAGGTAGCTCAATGTCACGAAAGGGAGTTGAAGTTATTGAAATCTAAAGTTATCCTGGACAAAAAGATGTATCAGATGATACCAGGATAGTGCCAGATAAGAGACTGGTCTTACAAGAAATACACCCTTTTCTGAAAAGAATACGGGTGTATTGACATCAAAGCTAGAATCCACCTGTATAAACCTCCAGGTGTGATGAGAGTGGATGTCCTGAAAGTCTATTTGCTCCCTTTCACGATTCTCCCCTGATATTATGTGTTATTATTATTATTCTTTATTATGGCTAATTATACTAGGGGTACTGATTATGGTCTATCTATATATAATATGTATCAACAAAACTTGGAACTCAATTTAAATAATTTCAGCAAGTTGTTGGTACATATTTACAATTTATTTAACCTATACCGTTTCTCTTTTCAGTTAGGTAACTTAAAAGAAACTCAAATGTATTTACAACATAAAATAAATAAACATAGAAAATTTAATTATCAAACAGAATCCTGTACTTAAGTTTCTATTTTTCTACACAGATTAATATTATAATTCAATATGGTTTGTCATTAATGTTGAACTGTGAAGGTAGTAATAGATACATTCTGTCCATAAGTAATCATCCTTCACTGTGTTTTTATTTCTTTATATTTTATTTTCTAGTGGTATATGATGAATAGGCTGACCAGTGGCTTTGTGTTGCCACTTAACTTGTATTGTAGAAATCAATCACACTCCCGCCATGGACTAACACGTCTGTGAATTGCCAGGCAGTGGAATCTGGGAATCTGGCTCCAATGACTTCAAGAGCACTCGCTCCTCAGAGTCCAACAAAGATAGATGATTCATATACTTCTGGTAGTTTGCAAGATAAAACCTGGAATACAAATAATCACAACCCCTGTATGGTCCAGCACTATTCTGTCCTCACATATAATGTACATAACAAACAGTGTCAGACATTGTGCTAACATATGCACAGGACAATTTACCTCACTACCACTCACAGCCAGTTCACTGTGACTACAATTTCCTTATAAATCCTAAGTTAGATTCCTTTGTCCATGATCTGCCTCCATACATTGTTTTGGTCTAATATAAAATACTAAGTAATACCTTGATCGATTCATTACAACAATTCCTGTCATCCTTCCTTATGTTCCGGATAAGTGTGTCGTTCCTTTAATAAATACTCCTTTAAAAACTTTATCAAACTTTCAGTTGTACTTTGGTCATCATTCTCAATTATTCTATACATTTCACAAGGCTGGCTTTTGCCGCTAAAAGATTACACATGCTTGTATTTCAGCCTGCAGCACATTCTAACTGTAAGTTTCTTAACACATTCTACACACTTCCTAACGCACAAGTGGATTAATCACAGGAAAAATACATAAACATATATATATATATATATATATATATATATATATATATATATATATATATATATATATATATATATATATATATATATATATATATATATAGATTCATTCTTACCCTCAGGCAAAACACACAAGCTGTTAATCGGCATCTAATGTCTGCTCTACAGATGCGGATGGCAAAGGTACATGACGTTTACTCTTTTACCGCTTCTTCTGTTCAGCTGTGGTTTTTAAATTTTGTGGCCTCAATTTAGCCAAGGGCAAGGTCTTATATACAAACACATCCTCCGTATTGGATGGCATGGGGAAAAAAGGGTGTTAAAAATCTCAAAATGAGGCATAATTTTGCTCTCTGTTCAATTAGTAAAAATTAGCATTTCAAGTATCTTTCTTATTTATGGGGCGATTTTGGTCATCTAAAGCTTGAATTATACTTTGAATTATTCTGTATTAATCTATCTGCTAATTGTGTTAGTTTGCAAAATGCATTTTAATATATGCATGCTTTAACTAGCTAAATTGGGACTAACCTGATGTAACGAAGACCTTTCACTCAATATTTCTATCTTACTAAAATACTATTCGAGAAAGTTTTTACACCTACCTCTAACGTAACATTCCCGTTGTTGAATTATATAATCCTTCCCGGTGATACTTCTTTATTCTTTCCAAAATTAAATGGCATTGTACCATCGGTTACACAAAATGGGCCTCTATGTTCAAGCATAGTACGTTTCACAACACACACCAAGAAGGACGCGTTTTCATTGGCTAGTGTATCAGAGAGTTCTCAACAAATGGCGTGCGGTATGGTCAGATTTACTTCTAAGTATACAGAAGACCGTGTTGTGAGACTAAATCACGACACTCAAAGAAAATAATAGTATCCTACTTGTCCTTTGCTCATTATGAAGCTTAAGCTTTTGATCAGATTTCTTCAAGTCTTTCTATCTAGATTATTTTATATCTTGTATATTCTTTTAATTTTCTCTCTCATTCTCTTCTCCTTGTGCTTTAATGTTTTATTGTCAGCCAATTTGCCTTTGATATCTTTTCTAATAATGTCTGTATCACTGATATTTGTCTGGTCCTTTCCCAGAGCTCTACATTTGTAATCCTGTCATAATACTCTATTCTTCTAACCCATGCAAGCCCCCTTTTATCCAAGTTTTTGTATTTGTTGTCATCTTTGTTCCTGAGTCATATAAGAAGACTGACTTGACATTATAAAAAGTTTTATTTTTCATAGAACTTAACATTAATCTTCTCCTTCACTCTATCCTTGTTTATGTCATTGCCAAAGTACGCCTCCTGTCTGATGTAACATAGTTTATGTATGCTCCAGAACAGTTTACTTACCAAGAATGAACCAGTTTACAATATTTAAATTATGGAGTTCAATAACCTTCTCATTGATGATTTCATCATTGTGTATTTGAGCAGTTGAAGTTCTTCATGGATTGTTTTCAGATTCGGCTGTAAATGATTTCCTTTTGCAGGACTTCACTCTTAAAAATCATGTAGCCATCAGTGCTTTTCAATTTTGTTGTTGTTGGTATGATTAACAATATTTCTGTGGCAGTGTCCGATACAGAACTTTTTAATTTGTTGAAATATACTAAATTAACCCCATTAAACTGTTGTTTTGACCATTAGAATTGCCACCTAGCAGCATCTTGGATGATGTCCATGGAAGAAATTATTAAAGACCTGCAGGAGTGCCCTGGCATTATCCATTCAAATTACTGCCTGTTTCTTTCATGAATGCCGGCTAAACTTAGCATTTAGGACCTACAAAAAGATATATATGACATTAACTATAATACAAAATGGGAAAATATGGGTTACTTGCTTGAGCAAGCAGGAAAAGAATATTTAATAAGAAAAGCATATTTAAGGTCACTTCATTCAGAATCAGTATAATGAGATCTGAGCAAGAGCCTCAGTCTTCTTAACATCCTGCCGATGCTGAAAGATTAAAATGTTGTTTTCACTTCTTCCCCCATTCATTTTTTATTGGTTACCACTAGTTATGATATAATATTTCATCATTGACACAAGCAGGATGGGTTGTATTTGTAATTAGAGAGCCAATTTTTAAGTGAGAATTTTGAACAATTATTGGGCATCGTTTCTTAGAAACATTGAAGATAATATAAAACTTCATTATTTCTTTGTACGATATGAGGTGAAGTAAATAATTTAATTGTTAGAAGTACATAATTAACTATGAGCTATTTTATTTGGCAATAATATTAGCACAGTATTTCTTTTAGACATATACACTAGTGTTTTTATTTGGAAACTTCTTAGCTGTATCAAATCAGTATTTACCTAAATGTTATGAATGCTGGCCTAAGCAGTGCTTTGTAGTTAAAGTACAAAACTGAGAAAATAAGGAATGCCAAAGAAAAGGTCTCAAAAATGTAAAGACAACTTCCTGAATCAGCTGCCTTACTCACATCAAGGATTTGCTGTTTTAAGTCTCTTAACACTTTGCTAGTGCAAACCAGCAGACTTAATTCTATATATCTCTTTGTGTTTCCTTCCTTTCCTACATATCGTTATTATTCTCTTTTCTGTCCTCCTTCAATTTTTTCTCCATTATTGATTTCAGTAAAATGTAAACATCTCTGTGTCTGAAAACATTTGTCTGGTATTTTTATCTCTGTCATTCTCTTTTCCATCAAGACTTTTGCAGACACCCAGTTGTTCCTTTCTGTTTCCATAATATAGGCAACATTCTTCTTAAACTCCACATTTGTGCAGTATTCTCCTTCAAAGCCACATTTATAAACCTCAGTTCTTTCATTCAAGTGCATGTTTTAAGTGTCCATGTTTCTGTTGCATACAGTAATAAGTATACATAGTATTTGCTTATATGCATTTATTATTTTCTTGAAAATTAATATCAGTCTCATATTGTAGAGTACATTTTTTTTTTATATGAAGAACACAAGGACTTTAATAAACAATAGAAATTGAGGAATTTTAAGAGTGATTCTGCCTGTTTTGTCTGCCAGTCATGATGTAGTACATCCAGACAAAATCAGTTGAATTAGATGATTTTCTCTAGTATATGTGACCCTAAACTTGATTTTTCTAATTATTAATATAACCTTTCTGCCTTCTTACTCGTCTGTGTTTGTCACTGTCTGTCTTCTTGTCTATTAGTTTTATCAGTTTTTCTGGGAGCCGCGCTGGTGTAATGGCTACGGCGTTGTACTGGCGACCAGGTGTTCATGGTTCAAACCCGGGCGTCAGCGTTTGAAGAAATGTTTACGGCCGGAAATTTGACTGAATAACCTGAACGGCTCCTGTGATAAACCCTCTGTGGATGGGAAGGAGCGAAACTCCTGACCGGGTTGGAAGGAAATTTTAGGAATAGTACTAAGACATCTTGGTGCATAACTTTAAGTCATGCTGTTTTAAGTACCATTCTAAATAACAGAAGAATGAAAAAAAAAATTACAGTATCTAAAACAAATACAATAACTTGAGCTCTAAACAAAGTTTAGGTGAAAATATTTTTTTATTATTACAAAGAATAAAGTTGTCTGGTGTGTAACTGTAAATATTATGAGAAAAATAGCTCTAAATTAAATAATAGTTTGTGCTGTAAACTTGTACAATCACTGCTCACACAGTATGCATTCAGTGACAGTGACCGAGAATGTGCACTGCTCAACCTGGAGATGTTCTGTGCGGATAAATATATTCCCTGGGACACACTGATTAATATCACAGGAGAGGTAAGTAGTTACCTAGTTTCTTTGTAGAGTAAGAAGTAGGTTACAAGTATCCTGATGGAGTTAAGAAGGTAGAGAGCATGTGGTGTGTAGGGAGAAGGGAGGATAGATAGAAGAAATAAAAAAGAGTACCAATCTCTTCCACAGCGTCTTTTGGCTCGCTGTAGGTGATAGTCCGACACTATTAGGAAGAAATTTTTCAGGAGACTGAAATTTAAACTCTTTTCGGTTAAGTCAAGAAGCAAATCCCATCAAGGATCCTGAGAATATGTTAGGTCTTCAGCCACACTTCTCCTGAGATACTGACATGGCTCATGAGACCCCCAGCTGGTAATTAAGACATTGATTAACACACAGTTAACTACCAAGCGTCGGCGTCTGTGGCCTAATGGATATGAACGCAGTTTCATAATCCAGATATACCAGGTTCGAAACCTGCTGCAGGCGGTTTGGTAGCAGATTGCTTTGTGTGGATTTTTAACAATGGTATAAGCGCCGTACCGTTCAGAAAGCAATGGCAAACTACTGAACGTAAAAATTGCCTAGATAAATCACAAACAGCCAATAAAAGCTGGGGTTGATTGCCACGTCCTGTAAAGGATTAGCAACTAACTTTTTAACTACCAAGCAATACAGAACATTTAGTGAAAAGGAAGAAACAACAGTGAAATTCTTTTCAATGAATATATAATAAAAGCTAAATTGGTTACAGAAAAACAAAAGAAAGAAAAAAATATTATATATGGTTATATGTATGTTGTTCGTCCATCACAGGTGATGAAGACCACTCTGTTCATCCAATTATTAGGATGTTAGGATAGTCTATGAGTACGAAGGTGACTGATGAGCCCGATGCGGGCCTGGAAGGATCTCGGACAGTGTGGGCAGGGAATGTTTGCTTCATGTGAAGGTTTTATTTCACGATCTTTTCTAGCTTGTCTCCGCTGTTCCGCTGCTGCTCTTCTGGAAGATTCGCATGCCACTGCACCTTTACGAAGAGATGTGCGCCAGGCAGTTCGGTCTTGCGCAGCAGCTTCCCATGTGTCTGGGTTTATGTCAAAGGTTTTTAATGAAGCCTTAAGCGTGTCTTTGAAGCGCTTTTTCTGGCCACCATGGGAGCGTCTACCCTTCTGCATCTCACCATAAAAGAGTATCTTTGGCAGTCGATGGTCTGGCATGCGGACTACATGACCTGCCCAGCGAATCTGTGACTGCATCAGAATAGTATCGATGCTAGGGATACCAGCTCTGTCAAGAACGGCGGTATACGGGATCTTGTCTTGCCATTTGATGTTCATTATCTTCCTGAGACAGACTGTATGGAAGTGGTTGAGCTTTTTTACGTGGCGCCTGTATACAGTCCATGTTTCACATGCATAAAGCAGCACTGGAAGCACCGCAACTCTGTATACCTTCAGCTTTGTCTGTAGACTAATGCCACTTCGATGCCAAACGTTGGTGTATAGTCTGCCAAATGTGCTGCTGGCTTTGGAGATCCTGGTGTTCACCTCATCATCAATGACGATGTTCTGGGATAGTGTACTACCAAGGTATGTGAACCTGTTCACAACATTCAGTTTCTCACCATTAACCTTGATGACTGGCTCAGTATAAATTGTGCCAGGAGCTGGTTGGTACATGATTTCTGTTTGCCCCGTGTTGATGGTAAGCCCAAAGTTGGAGCAGGCTTCGGAGAATCTATCAACGCTACGCTGCAGATCAGCCTCTGAGCCAGCACTGAGGGCACAATCGTCAGCAAACAGAAGATCCCTGATGGTGTGTGATTTGACCTTGGTTTTTGCTTGAAGCCTCCTAAGGTTAAACAATTTTCCATCAATACGATATCTGATGTCGATTCCTGTGTCCCCGTCTCTGAAAGCATCAGTCAGCATAGCAGAAAACATGATACTGAAAAGAGTCGGTGCAAGTACACACCCTTGTTTAACTCCATTTGAGACTGGGAAAGGCTCCGATAGCTCACCGTTTTCCTGAACTCTAGCCTGCATTCCATCATGCAGCTGCTGCACTATTGAGATAAATTTCTTTGGGCAGCCGTATTTTGCCATGATCTTCCATAGACCCTCTCTACTGACCGTGTCGAACGCCTTTGTCAAGTCGATGAAAGCTGTGTACAGGTCACAGTGCTGTTCTTGGCATTTTTCTTGAAGCTGTCTTGCAGCGAACACCATATCGGTGGTTCCACGTTCTTTCCGGAATCCACACTGACTTTCAGGTAGAAGACCTTTGTCAAGATGAGCCGTAAGGCGATTAAGAAGGATTCTGGCAAATATCTTCCCAGCGATTGATAGTAGTGAGATGCCTCGATGATTGTTACAGTCTTGGCGATTACCTTTACGTTTATAAAGATGTATAATTGACGCATCCTTGAGATTGTGTGGGATGGTTTCACTCTGCCACATTTGCTGGAAGATCATGTGAAGTTTCTCTATCAGAACTGTACCGCCATCTTTATATACTTCAACAGGAATTTAATCGGAGCCAGGGGCCTTTCCACTAGAAAGTTGACGAATCGCTTTTTGAGTCTCCTCCAAAGTCGGTATATCATCTAGTGCTTCATTTATAGGAATTTGGGGCAGTCGGTTGATGGCTTCATCATTAATAGATGATGGCTGGTTCAGAATATTATTAAAGTGTTCGACCCAGCGTTGGAGAATTTTTTCCTTGTCTGTAATTAGTGTTTTTCCATCTGCATTAAGGAGGGGAAATGATCCTGATGATGTTGGACCATAGACCGCTTTGAGTGCATGGTAAAAATTTTTCAAGTCATGGCTGTCAGCAAAGCCTTGGAGCTCATCTGCTTTATTACTCAGCCATGAATCCCGCATCTGGCGTAGTTTATGTTGGACGATTCTACGCATGTTGTTGAAAGCGTCTTTCTTGGATGTAGATTTTGGATCATTTAAATATGCTTTATGGAGATGGTGTTTCTCAGCCAACATCTTCTTTATATCATCTGAGTTCTCATCAAACCAGTCATTTTGTTTCTTGATGGCGGGACCCAGGACCTCTGTAGCAGTGTTGTAGATCTGCTCGCTTAGGGCTGTCCAATTTGTTTCCGCACTTTGGCCGTCTAACGAGATAGATTTGAGACGGCCTTCTAGGGTGTCAGTGAATGACTGTTTAATTTTTGTCTTCTTTAGTTTGGTAATATCCAGCCTTTTTTGAGTTTTCTTTCCCTGAGGGCGCCTGGCAGGTTGGATACGAATTTTAAGTTTAGGCACAATGAAGCGATGATCAGTCCAGCATTCGGCACCACACATGGACTTGGTCACCCGGACATCTTGCCTGTCCTTCTTCCTAACAATTACATAGTCAATTAGGTGCCAATGCTTCGAGCGAGGGTGCATCCAGGAGGTCCTGTTGCGGATAGGAAGTCGAAAAAATGGTGTTGGTGACAAGGAGGTTATGTTCTGCGCAAGTCTGGAGGAGAAGAAGTCCATTGCTGTTACAGCGACCCACGCCGTACTTTCCGATAGTGCCATTCCAGGAGATGTTATCTGAGCCTACTCTTGCATTAAAGTCACCAAGAATAATAAGCTTATCTGCTTTGGGAACTGATGCAATGACTGCATGTAGTTCTTCGTAAAACATATCCTTGACGTCATCCTGGTTTGTCATAGTTGGTGCATACGCGCTAATGATGGTGGCATGTTTCCTTCCATAAAGCAGCGGGATCTTGACCGTCATTTTTTTTTTTTTTTTTTTTTTTTTTTTTTTTTTTCGTTCGCCCGCTAATACTCGAGGCGAAATCTCAGGTTATCATTTATGTCTAACCTGACATTGATTTTACGTGAGTATCCCTTTATTTCTTGTACAGAGACAAATGTCCCTCGCCATTCAGGCAAATACTCTCCGATTTCGGAGGTACCCATTGCAGCTGGGTCGGCTCAGGAGCCGCCAGTCCCTGGTCGACGACACTCCTTCAAATGTTTTCGCCAGGTCTCGAGTTAATCCAGTCCAATTCCCGGTCGACGAAAAATCCTCAAATGCCGTCGCCCGGGTTTGATCCTGTATCACCCGGTCGCCAGAGCGGTGTTGTAACCACTACGCTAGCGCGGCTCCCTTGACCGTCATGAGTCGGTCATTTATTCCCTTTGGGGGCTCCGCTAGCTTGCCAATAATTGCTGTTTTGATTGCACATCCAACCCCTGCTTCTCGTCTTTCTTCAGTTCCTCTTACGCTCCAATAGAATGTATAACCTGCACCCTTTTCGCAAAGTTGGCCCTCGCCTGCAAGTCGAGTTTCACTCAGTGCTGCTATGTCAATGTTGTATCTGGCCAGTTCTCTCCCTATCAGGGCAGTTCGCCTCTCGGGTCTGTTTGTGTTAAAGTCTTTGTCGAGTAGAGTGCGCACATTCCATGCGCCTAGAATGAGGGGGAAAAATCTGTCCTTTCTTTTTCTTATGTGTCGCCCGCTGAAGTAGGGTACCCACCAACCGCAGTAAGCTGGTTAGGTAATGGTGGAGCAGGCAATGTTTAGGGCACCTTTTCTAGCCCCTTCCTCATGCCATGGAGGTGAGCAGTGCTTTCCTAAAGAGGGCTGCTCAGTCACTCAGGGGGCTGCCGAATCCCACTGCTGCTCCGATCAGTGGAAGACGACCATATGGCCTGAGCCGCCTGTGTGTAGGTCTGCGACTACGACTGCCAGCGCACCCACGCCTGCCGCTTCGCCGCTCGCCCATCGCCACAGGACTTGTTGTGAGTGGATGGATGAGTGGATGAGTGGATGAAAGAGTGACTTGCGCAGTGATTTGGTTTAAAGTGAGGAAGAGTTGCGCAATTCGTCGACCTCACTCTCTCGCCTGGGTCCATCTTAATCCAGTGGCAAGACAAGTCAAGACGACTGGAGATGAAGTCAGGTGCAGTGGATGACCATGGCTTTCTACGTGCCTCGCCATGCTCCTTACGCTCCACAGCGCGTTGCTGGTAATCGCCGTCATGCCCGTTGAACCAACAGGTGGTTTCTTCCGCGCCGTCTACCGAATCCAGTCTTCGCATGCATGGGTAGGCAGACCCTAACTCACCGAAGGTTTATAACCAGTCGGCTACCCTCACCTAGTTTAGCCGGCCTGTCAAAGCCGTTTCCCGGGGGGTGGCCGCTGTCGCATGCTGACAGCTACGAGGAGCCACAGGTGAGAGCTGAATGCCAGGTTTGGACCAAAGGTGGCCGAGCTGCCCTGAAAAGGGCATGACAGCTCCTTAACCAGAGGTACTACCAATACCTCACATCCCAAACCCCCCTTATATGTATACAATACTGAGTAAAGGGAGATAAAAATAGTATACACAAAAAGTATGTTAATTATTAGGGTACCCTTCACGATGGCTGAGGCGTATGTCCTAATTCTAATCACTGACTGGTATGACACAATATCTTTTAATGTTTGGTCCTTTTTTTAGAAACCATTTATCCTAAATGTTGCTGCTGCTGTTAAGACTGTACAATGTCACTGCAAGTTGTCTCTCCTGGCCAAGTTGCTGGAGTAGTTCGTAGCTGTAAACAGCAAGGTTTTACTGCACAACTGAGAGTTCACCTGCCTTCGTCACCACCAGGAGCTAGGAAATACACACAAAGGAACAATCTATTTAGCTCTCTGGTTAGAGGCATTATTGTCCTGAGTGTGGTCTATAAACCAGTCTCAGATATCAGTCATATTATTACATGAATGACATGAACCAATGTTGGGCGCCATTCTTCGAGCTGCAAACATATAATATTAATAGGGTTGGGCATACACATATCATAAACTGTTGCTGGATGCTGCCAAGAAATCATGGAGTTATGCATTAAAGGCATACAAAGATCATTCAACAGCAAATATATGAATTCCATAAAATATACAACCATTAAATAAAAGGTGAGGGCAGAATAGTGCATATGCATTCTATGAAACAACCTGAAGGACATCAAAGGCATACAAAAATCATATAACAATAAATAAATGAATTCCATAAAATATACAACCATTAAATGAAAAGTATGTGCATAAAAGAAGGAACTGCATTAACTGAAAAGCAGTTCAAACATTCAATAAAAATAATTGCATACAAGGAGATATTAACTGAAAGCAGTTCAAACATTCAATACAAATAATTGCATTCAAGAAGATAATGCATTCATTAATGGTAAATAAATAAAGTGCATAAAGTAGTAAAATAAACCTAGTTCAAGCTCACCCGTTTTGTTCCAAAATTGTAGTTTGGCTTCTCAAAGACGGCATATTTATAATGATGCTTTTGTACTCTGGTTTGACAAATTACAAGCTAGAAGCTTCCAGTACTGGACTATCTTCTCCGGGCTTACAAGGTGTGAGTGATGAACCAGCCGATTTCTTCTACATTAATACATTTAACAAAGAGGGCATTGATGAGTCACCGTGTCTAGGGCACCTGGAAATTGCAACAGTCCATTGTTTAGCCCTTCACTGAGTGACCTGCGGGTAGCGCCGGGTCACTGGAAAATTCCTGGCCTTCTGGGGTCATGCCCGCAACACTGGAAAGGGGGGGGGGCAAAATATCAGAGCGACAGAAGAGAGAGAAAGAGAGAGAGAGAGAAGAGGTTGGCGAATAGATAGAGAGAAGAGGTTGGCGAATAGCGAAGAATTTCGCGACAGGGCAAGACACTTGCTTCTGATAGCTGTACATCCATTGATACTCTCACTTGTTTCTGCACTACTGGCTAACACATTATGATACCTGACAAAGCTGTTTCACTTGCTCATGTAGTTATTTCGCTTATTATCCTTCGCCTATTCCCACAGCAAACTTGTTTACTTACTTCATTGATTCATACTATATTTTCATTTGACAGCTGTAGTTATTTTTATACTAAAGCATCTGTTTACATTAATTCCCTTGCTTTTACTGTAGCCCCTGTTTACCACCACATCATATTTTCACACACTCAAACTGAATACCTTACATCATTCTTTACAGTACATTGCCTGTTTTCACTGCTTCATTTGTTTTCACTGCAGCTTCATTTTACACATGTTCACTGCTCACTGTATAAACCCATTTTACACTTCATCTATAATTAACAAGCAGTTGAAAGAAAGAATGGAGGCACTTAAAATGTCAGTACAAATAAGAGTGAGAAATTATCATGGAAACAGAAGAAAACAAACAAAAGTCCCAGAATAACTAGGAGTTAAAAGGCAGTGGAAGAGATTGATATTAGACAAATAAAATACATGCTTTGGACATATAAAGAAACAACACTTTGCTGAAAACTAACAAAAGGAAAAGTCAAATGCAAGTAAGCAAGAAGACAACAGCACTATAAGTGGGAAGATAAAATAATGAGATGGGTGGGAAAAAGCCTATCAAGAGTATACAATCAAGGCAAGAGATTATATGTGGAATACCGCATGTATACATCTGGAGTCATCCTTATATGACCACCAGCTATGCACAACGCTACAATATACGTACGTGGAAGTGAACCTTTGTCTTTGAGGCTAATTACATCCTCATTGACTCTTGAAATCATCCACAAACTTCCAGGAATTCCCTCTGTGGTGAAACTTGTTGAGAACCTAGCATTGCACACTAAGCTTAGAGAAGTCACTTGAGCCCCAGGCGTAATTCTTTGACTTGGTTGACTGCATGCCCCCAGGATTCACCGAAAGTGGGGGAGGATGATGAATCCACAGGCGCCTCAATGGAATCAACCAGACCCGTTACACGGACTTCGAGCTCTGAACAACGGCTGGAATTTCCATTTTCCTGTGGTAGGGAATTCTCTACTCAGAGAGGAATGAAAATCCACAGAACGAAAAAGGGGTGTGGGAGGTCATCAGGGGGAGATAAACAGCGCTCTGTCTCGACGGATAAGACGTTAGAAGAACGCAGCCAGGAGTCAATCCACAGTGCTGAGTACATTCAAGTTGATCTGCCAGATGATGATCTCACACACTTCTTGGACGGGAAGAGAGATGCAATAAAGTTTCCACCTGCCAGTGCAAAAGGGCTTTGGGAACAGCTGGACGAAGCCTTGGCAAAAGAGTTGGATAACAACCTGAAGCAGCTAACTTTGGAGAAGAAGCTGGAAATCTTCGGCGACATAGTATATCTGCACTGTCGCAAAGAGTTCGGTGTGAGGGAGGCAAGGGAAAGTAACCCACCACGGAAAAGTAGAAGACAAATTAAAATAGATGAAATCAGGAAACAGAAGAAGCATGCCCGAAAACTGTTCAAGAACGCAGTTGCCACAGAGAAGGAAGGGTTACGTCAAGTTTGGGAGCACCTGAAAGGCCAACATAATGCCCTTTTTAGAGCGGAAAGGTTGTGCAGGAAGAGAAGGAAGACTCGAAGGATAGGGAAAGATTCTTTAGGGAGCCCTTCAAGTTTGCCAAAGAACTGTTTGAGCAGCCACGGTCGGGTACGCTAAACATCAGGAAAGAAGACCTGGAAGAACACCTTAGAATGACATATTCAGATGGTCGCAAAGATGAGCCGCTCAGCAGCATCTTCTTCTTCTTCTTCGATCCTTAACCACCGACCGTCAAAGCAGTCAGTGGCCATCACGCCTAGTGGCGTCTTGTAGGGCAACAACAAATTGATTCCACTTTGCACGGTCGGTAGCCATCCTTCGTACAGTGCCCCAACTCTGGTTCATTCTTTGCATCTCAGCCTCCACAGTCCTCCGCCAAGTTGTTTTTGGTCGGCTTCTCTTTCGCTTTCCTTCAGGGGTCCAAAGCATAGCTGTTCTTGTGATGGCATCGGGGTCTCTTCTGAGGACATGACCAACCCAGCTCCAGCGTCTGCCAGCTATGATGGTGTGCATGTCCTCTTGCTTGCTACGAGTAAGCAGATCTTGGTTGGTGATGGTATTCGGCCAAAAGATGCGGTGAATTTTTCTTAGGCATGTTGTGTGAAAAGAGGACAATTTTGACATTTCCTTCTCTGTGACTCTCCAGCATTCCGCACCATAGAGAAGCACAGAAAGCACGCAACTCTGGTATAATCTTAATTTTGTGCTTGTGCTGTATTGGGAGGACTTCCAGATGTTATTTAGGCTAAAGAAGGCTGTTCTTGCCTTATTCATTCTGATGTTGATGTCTTTGCCTGCTCAGCAGCATGGCAGGGCTTAAATGGCCGGGTAAGCCAGAAGCTGAATTTAACACCAAGCCCCCAACGGTGCAAGAGGTAGAAAGCATTGTCCAGAAAGCTCGGTGGAAGTCAGCTCCAGGTCCTAATGGTGTTCCATATGTGGTGTATAAAAGATGCCCTGAGGTTCTCAAACGACTGCTCCGTTTACTGAAGAATGCGTGGAAAACCCAACTCGTAAGCAAGGAATGGAGAAAGGCAAACGGAGTCTACATCCCGAAGGAACAAAATTCCACAGACATCAGTCAGTTCAGGCCAATCTCACTACTCAATATGGAAGGGAAGATATTCTTCTCAGTAATGGCGAAAAGACTCACTACATACCTCCTGGCAAATGGGTACATTGACACTACCATTCAGAAAGGAGGTATCCCAGGTACACCAGGATGTCTAGAGCAGCATGCCGCAATGATCTGAGAAGCAATCCAAAAGGCAAAGTCTGACAGAATAAACCTCCATGTAATCTGGTTGGATCTAGCGAATGCTTATGGATCCGTTCCACACCAGATGTTGTGGCAGGCCCTAGAAATGTATCATGTTCCAAAAGAGATTGCAGCAATGCTGAAGCTGTATTTCGCAGGGTTTTCTATCAGATTTTCAACCAGAGAGTACACAACGAAGTGGATTGGCCTTGAAGTTGGAATTGCGATGGGATGTACCATCTCTTCGATACTATTCGTCATGGCTATGCAGGTAATCCTCAATGCGGCTGAAGGAATGGCTATAGGCCCAAAGCTCGGTGGAATGTGTCACATGCCACCGCTCAAAGCATTCATGGATGACACAACATTTCTGACATCAGATGAACATCAGGCCCGGAGGATGTTAGCACGCCTGGATGAACTAGTCAGCTGGTGCAGAATGAGCTTCAAACCCAAGAAGTCGAGAAGCCTATCAGTCAGGAAAGGGAAGATAGCAGAGGTCATATTCACGGTTTCCAGCCAAAGAATCCCTACTGTCATTGAGAACCTGTTAAAAGTCTTGGCAGGGTGTACGATGCCTCTTTAAAAGACTCGAAGGCAGTGCAACAGACAATAGAAATGGCAGACAGAGGACTACAGATCATAGACCAAAGCAGACTCCTGGGAAAGTTCAAACTGTGGTGTCACCAGTTCATGTTGATACCGAAGTTGCTGTGGCCACTGCTTATATATGAAATAAGCACAAGTACAGTGGAAGCTATAGAGCAGAAGGTCAACAAGTTCATGAGAAAATGGCTAGGGGTACCACCAGGTCTGTCAGATGTAGCACTGTACTGCAAAAAGTCAAAACTTCTGCTTCCCTTCAAGTCAGTTGTTGAAGAGTACAAAGTTGGAAAAGCAAGGCTTGCAATGATGCTCCGCGAGTCAGCTGATGACTTGGCTAAGTCCATTCAGCCCACACTGAAAACGGGAAGGAAGTGGAGAGTGGAAGAAGCTGTTGATGCTGCTAAAGAGTCACTCAAACTGAGAGAGGTAATCGGATACAGACAAACGAATAGACGGGGATTTGGGCATGTTGACATCCGCTGGTGGTCCAAGGCATCAAGCAGGGAGCGCAGAGACATGGTAGTTCAGGAGATACGAGGAGCTGAGAATGATAAGAGGTTGCAAAAAGCAGTGCAGCAGGTCCAACAAGGCCAATGGACTACATGGGAAGGAGCCCTGCAGAGGTCCTTGACAGGGAATGATATATGGCATATGGCACCTCTTAGGCTCAGCTTCGTGGTTAGATCAATGTATGACCTGTTGCCGTCGGCCACCAAATGTGAAATGGGAAAAGTCGGATGATGAGCAGTGCCCCCTGTGCGAGGGGAGGCAGACACTTGAACACGTGCTCTCAGCGTGTAAGGTGGCATTAGGGCAAGGGCGATACACTTGGCGCCATAACAAAGTGCTAAATGAGCTTGCTGCGACAATAGATCAGGCAAGAATGAAAGCGAATAGCAAAGTCCGGCCAGACACTGCAAACACATACTTTCTGAGGGCAGGAAAGTCAGCACACCCCAAACCGAGTAAACCTGGTAGCAGTTTACCATCTCTTCTTGACTGTGCAAACGACTGGGAGATGGCGGTAGACCTACCTGGACGGGGGCATATCCAGAGAGTATCAGAAAATCGCGGAGACGGCCGGATATAGTGCTTCATTCTTCAGCAACGCTTCAGGTCATACTGATTGAACTGACCGTGCCATTTGAATCCAGATTAGACGAGCAACATTCATTCAAAGTGGCCAAGTATAGCGATCTGGCCGCGGATCTGAGACACGATGGATTCAGTCCAAGGGTCATGGCGGTTGAAGTGGGCGAAGGAGGGCTTGTGGCTGCATCAGTGTATGATTTATTGAAACAGTTGGGGCTGAAGGGACAGTCTAGAACAAGGGCACTGAAGAGGCTTAGTGAAACTGCCGAAAAGGCATCAGGCTGGCTGTGGAACAACCGCAATGAGCAATGGAAACCGTGACAATAAACGCTGCAGTACAGAAAACACCAAAATTTTTCTGTCCACAACGCTGAGTTTTTTTTGGTGTACTAGTGAAAGGGCTGCGACTCTGGGGCAACAGGCGATGTATACTATAGGGAGTGTCAGGTACAAAATTTCAGTGGCTTGCGGCGCGCAGGGGCTAAGGCTCGTCGGCTGCGCGCTAGTGTCTCAGTGTGTGTCCTTGGTTGTGAAGGGCGACGGAACGAACGGAATGATTTGTCTTCTCTTTGTTACTTTCACAATTGCCTCCACGGCTGGCGTTGTGGATTTAAAAGTTGCTACCATAAGTGAAATGGGGTCAGTTTCGATACAAGACAACAGGAAGCTGAGACGCTTGGGAGTCATTATCCAAGTGAGCCCGCCCCCCTTAGAGTGTAAAGAAGTAATCGGGCCGAACCACTTGTCGGATGGGGAAACGTCTTCTGATGATCAGATTGCTTCCTGTTATATCGCTCTGTAAAGAGTTTCCTATCATGCAGAAGGATCTAACTGTTGGCCCAGTGATAGTCAGGGGAAGTTGAGAATTGGCTCTGTGCGGGACCTGACAATTCATTGAGAGAGCCCAGAACCAGAGTACAGTATTTAAGCTCTGCATAGTTAAAGAGCCCCCTTAGATGGCGGAGAATGCACAGTATTGCACTCACATCTTACTCCTAGCTTGGGATCAGATGACAATCTTTTAAATGCAAGCCAAGCTGGAGAAACTGGAGCTCATGACTTCAACTCAATACATTTTGGAATAGCAAAAAAGCCACAGGAAAAGCCTAGATCTACAGTGTAGATAATACCAATTTGGTATTGGCTGCTAAAGAGCAAGAAGCTCAGCAGCACTAATTAAACAATAGCAACATATCACAATACTTGTTTACATAATTTGCTTTAGCTACAGATCCTGTTTACATTACTCCATCTTCTTACTTTAATACACATTTTTACATTACTTCCCATACTTCACAGTATAGCACATGTTAACATTACTTCACACTACAGCAACTGTTTAATTATCTGAAACAATTACATTGCAGCACCTGCGTATATTAATAATTCTGGTCACACCTACAATGCTTGTCTACTGTTGCAGACTTTCGTCCTAGATAATTGGGCTGATATTATGTCTCAATTCATGCATTCTAAATTCATCTGTTCTGTCTACACGGAGTATCTTTCTGCTGCACCCTTGGGTTTTATCTACGTTATTTTTATAATTTCGTATCAGTGTTTCTTTCATTAAACTTGGTATTCATATTGACTAACAGTGTTTTATCATTGCTATTATTATCAGCTTGTATTGAAGTGTTATATTCTTGAACCAACCTAGAAGGTTAACGGTCAAAAGTCATGGAACGGAATTGCAACTTGTAGAACACTTCAGGGAACAAGTCTCGTTCAAAAGACTAGACATATTTAATAACGTTCATCATTTCATCATGAATACTTAACAAGATATTACACATTAAAGACACTTGCTATCACAGTTCTAGAGTTCATTTCTTTTGCAGACATTGTACGTCTGTCGTGTAACCGTTTTCATATAGTTTATGTCTTTGACCAAATCTAATTAATTAAGCATTCGGTATAACTATTATCTTTCTGATTAATAGTGACATAAAGGAGTGATTCACACATCCAATAACTGTGTCTATTATATTAATTCACTTTCGGCATTCATAGCCGGGCTCTATAAGCCTTACATATTCTATCTGCGATCGTACTTCACGATTTTTGCATTTAATAATTATAATTGTTGCGGTTAAGAATACCGACTTATATAACTCCGGACTTAATGGTCCTTATACTGTACATTATTACTTTATTGCTTTACCATCCTTCCATTAACGGTTATACACTATCATAAGTGGTTATACTAGACGTATTTAAACACTGTTCTCGGCCCGAAGGCTACTCATAGGACTCCTGTTGCTAGCCTAACGCGTCATACAACGCCACACGCGAACTATATCATTTTATTCAGTAGAGGTGGTGCATGGTGCGACCATCTGAATCAGGTTCAAACCAAAATGCTCGCCGACCATGCAACAATCCTCAACATCTACATCCCCTACCTGTTCACGCTGCTGAACATTTGCATATATTAACCTGTTCAGATCACAACACCTGTTACAATACTTCACCTGCATATGCCACAGAGTGTGCTAATCCTATTTCACATGCTCTAAACTGACTGCTGATACTATCATACCTGTATCAAGGTTACTTTCCCTACTTATGCTGTTCCATGCATTCACACAAACACTCCTTTTTAAAACTAGTACACCTATCTACACTGTGTCCCCTCTCTTACACCAGTTCATATGTCTGCACTATACCACCTATTAACAGTGGCACATCTCTTCTCACAATTTTACCTATTCAATCTCTACCTCATTAAAGATTACTTACGGAGGTCGAGTTACTGATGCCCAGGATCAAAGGTGTCTTCGCACTATTCTAAAAATATTCTTCAAGCCTGATACATTGGACACTTACTTACTTAGTCGTTCCCCTTCTACCGTGAGGTGTAGAGGTTTGGAAGAGAGAGCGCCAGACTATCCTATCGGCTGTCTTTCTTCTGGCCTGGGTCCATTCTAATCCTCGGTACTTCAAAGATTGTCTAATGTTGTCCTCCCAGCGGACTCTGGATCGTCCTGGGGGTCTGGATCCCTGTCTCTTTGTCTCCCATGCTTGTCGTGGTAGCCGATCTTCTCCCATTCTGCAGACATGGCCAAACCATCTTAGTTGGGACTGTTCTACTTGGGTCTGCAGGTTGTGGGATTTTAGGCCTTGACGTATCGTCTGGTTGCGGACCATGTCTCTTCTTGTTACTTCAACCACCTTCCTCGGATACCTCATTTCTGTGGTTTGGATCTGGATTTTGTGGGTTGTAGTCATTGCCCATGACTCGCATCCATATGTCAAGACTGGGACATAGGTGGAGCGGTATACAGCCATCTTCGTTTTCTTACCAACCTCTCTCTTGCTGAGGAATCCTCGATTTATGGCCTGAAAAAGTCTCCCAGCTGCTTCTTTTCGAGTGACCAACTCTTCTTTGAAGCCTCCCTTTCGGTCTATAATAGGTCCGAGGTATTTAAAGTGGTCTACCTGCTCCAGGACCTGTTCTCCCAGCTTAATCTGATGTCTTCTTTCTTCTCGTGATATCACCATGAATTTTGTTTTAGAGCTGCTTATGACCATCCCTCTCTTCTCCAGCTCTTCCTTCCAGATTTGCAGGTTGGATTGCAGATGTGCCTCTGATTTAGCAATCAGGGCAACATCATCAGCAAATGCCAGCTCTGAAATACAGACTTGTCTTATCTTCCAGTACTCCACTGAATACTTTCTTGTTCTCTCCTTACATGCCTTGATGACATCGTCCATGAGGAGTATGAAAAGATAAGGTGACAGGATATACCTTGTCTTACACCAGTGGTGGTCCTGAACTCTTCTGACTTATGGTTTGCTGTCCTCACATAATTTCTGCAAGACTTGTAGAAGCTCTGTATAGCATGAATCAGAGGTGCTGGAATGT
The DNA here is from genome assembly GCA_024509875.1 of Oreohelix idahoensis. Taxonomy (NCBI): domain Eukaryota; kingdom Metazoa; phylum Mollusca; class Gastropoda; order Stylommatophora; family Oreohelicidae; genus Oreohelix; species Oreohelix idahoensis. The sequence goes on along the minus strand of JAMPIV010007664.1, from coordinate 148,432 downwards.
TCTTCCTTGCCAAACAGTCTCAAAGTTTGCTCCAGGGGACCCTGTCAAACGCCTTTTCCAGATCTATGAAACAAAGATGGATCTCACTCTTATACTCTATGGCCTTTTCACTCACCTGTCTGTGTGGTGTGTGAAGATTACGTCTTGAGTAGTTCGGTTAGCTCGGAATCCGCACTGGACCTCATCCAATTGTGGCTCAGATAGGCGTCGGAGTCTCTGCTCTAGGATTCTAGAGTAGATTTTACCAGGGACACTTGAGAAGGGATATGCCTCTATGGTTTCCACATTGTCGATTGTCACCCTTTTTTTAAAATTGGTGTTATGATGGCAATCTCATAATCCTTTGGTGTGGTCTTGTTGCACCACGCTGCCTGTAGGGCCATTAAGAGTAATAGGTCGCCTGATGCTCCCATGTACTTAACCATTTCTGGTGTAATACCATCATGCCCTGCTGCGTTGCCCATCTTGATTTTCTCCAGTGCTGCCTTCAGTTCTTCCATCTTTATGTCATCTTCATCACATTGGACAATAAATTCAAGTATTCTGAGTCTGGTAATGGTTTAATATGATGTTTTCAAAATTAAGTTGTTATGGCAGTAATGTAAATGATGGAGGTAATGCACATTCTTTGCTAAAATTGTGTGGACAGAGAATTTAAAGTTTGGCATTTGGAAAATAAAGTCAGAACTGTTTTTTTTTATTTTTCAAACCAAATTTGCTTTTTCCTGTACTGTTTTAAGAGGACTTGGCATGTGTTTGTTGAAGGCCTATGCTCCTTGGGGAGCTAAAGGGTAGTGATTGATTGATTGATTTAAAGTTAACGGTTTGATCATCTAAAAAACTTTTTCATTTTTTTGGGGTCTATCTAGCTCTTTTACCCCCCTCATTGTGTTGGTTTTTCTTTCTTTCTTTTGTTATTGTTGGGGTTTTTTTTCCCCTTGATTATCATGTTATCAATTTTGATTTTTTCTTCTCTGCATTTTAGTTTCTAATGCGTCGTGACAAATTTTGTCATTCTGATGTTGCTACAACATTCAGTTTTATTGTTTTCTTAGCTGTTATTACTTTCTGTTTTTGTTCAGTTCTATTGTTTGTGGGTATTGGTTAAGATGATAAAGGCTTTGTTGAACTTTTCTTTTTAAATATGTTCTTGATAATCTGCACAACAGGCATACATGCCATCTTATCTTCCACAATCATCCCAGTATCACTTTTAATTCAATACTTAACTGAATATAATACTTAACTGGAAAGATGTTGATGACTCACTGATGGTGTAAAACATTTTTTTATATACTTACTTTCAGGAATCTACTATGCTCCTACTTTCAAATCAATACATGCATTTAAAAATGACATTGAATCTCTGCCTATTATTGATGAGCCTGAAATCTTTGGACTCCATGAGAATGCCAATATTGCCTTTGAGATGAAAGAAACTCATACATTACTAGGTAAATAGAACATTCGTCTTTAACATAATTTGTTGTTGTTATTTAGTGTAATGAACATGTTATGCCCTATATTCATGCTGGGCTGCTATCACTACAGCAAGCATTTTTATTCAGGTTTGTTTTGCTTAGCCTTTGGCTGTCCCAGTCCACGTACAAGGCAAGTCAAAGTTTACCTTCTCCTATATGATTGCTACCCAAGGCTTATAAGTCTCATGTTCCCAGAGCACTGTGGTTTTTGGGTACCAGAGACCTGCCTAGCCACTTCTCCTGTTAGTATAAGTGGTTGCACTACTCGAGGGCCAGGAGTTGGGCTTTTACCATCAGAGAATGTTTGAGACACTGGCATGTGGAGCATTTAAATTAAGGTGATAGCTCTTGCTCATCTCAACTTCTTGCTATGACACCTTTTAGAACCTACCAAAATTGTATATCAAAGAAGGAAAATTAAACCAGAAAAAAATTGATCAAAAATTTGATGTGAAAATTCTTTTCAGTTCTGGACTTTTAACTTCATTTTTTTTTAAATTTGTGTAAGTTTTATTACTATTAGAATACCTATTTTTCCCACAAAAACCTTCAGAAGATCTAGTGAGAAACTGTACACTTCTAAATATTACTGTGAATACTTGTTGTATTTATGATCAGTTTGGAGTATTCTGTAAGCTGTGCACCATACACCGTACAGTAGAATCTTGATTATCTAGGATCACATTAACCGGGATGCAGATTAACCACTATGCACAGAAATATGAAAGTAATTTGGAATAGAAGTAGTTGGCTACTGTAAAAAAAGGTACAGTGTGCGACAGTGTAATGCAATGCAGAAATAATTAATTATGACATAATTGTAATCATAATATATAACTTTGGTTCCAAAGGTTGCCATAACCAGGAATTGTAGGAATAAGCTCCCACTACAGATAAATGCTTCTACTTCTACAGCATGTGCATTAAATAGCCTCTGACAGCCGTCCAGCTCCTAGCCTTCACAAATGCTTTAAAACTAGCTGCTTCAGGTAGATAAAGCTCATGATCCTTGGTTGGTAGCCTATCTAGGAGAAGGTAAACTTTGATTTCAAACCTATGCTGCCTCACGAGAATATTCATTTATATGAAAGGCTTCAGGAGCAAACCTTGAGGATAAATCCGGAGTCCCAAAGGCAGTCTAATGTTGAATCAACACTATTCTGGCAACTCCTGCAATGTCACTCGTACCAAACTGTATCGACTGCTGCCGTTTCTTTGGTCCTACCAGCTATGTGGTGAGCGGAAAACAGGCTGTATGGGCAACAGCTTTATCTCCATATAACTGCACCCAAGCTTATGCCGTAAGATGTTTTCTATGAACAACTGGCAGGTGGCTAAAGAACAGACGGGCAACCTTAGCTGAGGTTCAGAGGTATGTGCAAGAGAGACAAGAAGGCACTGAACATAAATCCAGAAACCTGGGAGGACATAGCTGCCGATCGCACCAAATGGAGGTGCTCACTATGGCACAACTTTAGCTTTGACAAAAAGAATCTCTTCCAACAAGCAGTAGAGTAGAGAACCCCCGAAAGGAACACCAGGCAGAACAAAGCAGTTGAGGGCTATCATCTCAAGGACGCATCATCACCATAGTCAGTTATGACTATGCAATATCATTTTGTACAGTATTACTGTGGCGTGAGGTTTTATTTGGCTCTAGGATCAGTATAGTACTGACAATTACAGAAATAGAATTTCTGCAGAAAATGGTGAAGTCCCAGTGTCTGAAAGAACTACTGGTATCACAAATTAGTTACGGCTGTGAATGATCTGATCTCGAAAAATTAGTAGAGAGGAGACAGTCATACATTGTCACCCCCGCTGTGTAACTAACTGTGATATTAAAAAACAAGGAAACAGATTTTACTTAACAATTATTTAAAAATTGACAAGTCGTTCAAATACAATTTCCTTATTATTTATTTAGTATAAACACTATCTACTCTTGTGCTGAAGGGTGAATGTTGAAAAATGGAATGTAATAGATTTGTAAGTTTACAAATGATTTACATATATATATATATATATATATATATATATATATATATATAGATATATATATATATATATATATATATATATATATATATATATATACACTTGTATATTACAAGTCTTCCAATTATAGGAACAAAAATATTATATCAGCTGTGCGGTTACTCAATTATAGTAAATGTATCAGCTGTGCTGTTAATTACATATATATATATATATATATATATATATATATATATATATATATATATATATATATATATATATATATATATATCTATATATATATATGATAGGAAACTCTTTACAGAGCGATACAACAGGAAGCAATCTGATCATCAGAAGAAGTTTCCCCCATCCGACAAGTGTTTCGGCCCAATTACTCCTTTACACTCTAAGGGGGGCGGGCCCACTTGGGTCATGACTCCCAAGCGTCTCAGCTTCCTGTTGTCTTGTATCGAAAATGAACCCATTTCACTTATGGTAGCAACTTTTAAATCCACAACGCCAGCCGAGGAGCCAATTGTGAAAGTAACAAAGAGAAGACAAATTATTCCGTTCGTTCCGTCGCCCTTCACAACTAAGGACACACACTGAGACATTAGCGCGCAGCCAACGAGCTGCGCGCCGAAAGCCACTGAAATTTGTACCTGACACTCTCCCTATAGTATACATCGCCTGTTGCCCCAGAGTCACAGCTCTTTCACTAGTACACCAAAAAAACTCAGCATTGTGGACTTAGAAAAATTTTGGTGTTTTCTGTACCGCAGCGTTTATTGTCACGATGTCCATCGCCCATTGCGGTTGTTCCACAGCCAGCCTGATGCCTTTTCGGCAGTTTCACTAAGCCTCTTCAGTGCCCTTGTTCTAGACTGTCCCTTCAGCCCCAACAGTTTCAATAAATCATACACTGATGCAGCTACAAGCCCTCTTGCGCCCACTTCAACCGCCATGACCCTTGCACTGAATCCATCGTGTCTCAGATCTGCGGCCAGATCGCTATACTTGGCCGCTTTGAATGAATGTTGCTCATCTAATCTGGATTCAAATGGCACGGTCACTTCAATCAGTATGACCTGAAGCGTTGCTGCAGAATGAAGCACTATATCCGGCCGTCTCCGCGATTTTCTGATACACTCTGGATATGCCCCCCGTCCAGGTAGGTCTACCGCCATCTCCCAGTCATTTGCACAGTCAAGAAGAGATGGTAAACTGCTACCAGGTTTACTCGGTTTGGGGTGTGCTGACTTTCCTGCCCTCAGAAAGTATGTGTTTGCGGTGTCTGGCCGGACTTTGCTATTCGCTTTCGTTCTTGCCTGATCTATTGTCGCAGCAAGCTCATTTAGCACTTTGTTATGGCGCCAAGTGTATCGCCCTTGCCCTAATGCCACCTTACACGCTGAGAGCACGTGTTCAAGTGTCTGCCTCCCCTGGCACAGGGGGCACTGCTCATCATCCGACTTTCCCCATTTCACAAGGTTGGTGGCCGACGGCAGCAGGTCATACATTGATCTAACCACAAAGCTGAGCCTAAGAGGTGCCATATGCCATATATCATTCCATGTCAAGGACCTCTGCAGAGCTCCTTCCCATGTGGTCCACTGGCCTTGTTGGACCTGCTGCACTGCTTTTTGCAACCTCTTATCATTCTCAGCTCCTCGTATCTCCTGAACTACCATGTCTCTGCGCTTCCTGCTTGATGCCTTGGACCACCAGCGGATGTCACCATGCCCTAATCCCCGTCTATTCGTTTGTGTGTATCCGATTACTTCCCTCAGTTTGAGTGACTCTTCAGCAGCATCAACAGCTTCTTCCACTCTCCACTTCCTTCCCGTTTTCAGTGTGGGTTGAATGGACTTAACCACGTCATCAGCTGACTCGCGTAGCATCATTGCAAGCCTTGCTTTTCCAACTTTGTATTCTTCAACAACTGACTTGAAGGGAAGCAGAAGTTTTGACTTTTTGCAGTACAGTGCTACATCTGACAGACCTGGTGGTACCCCTAGCCATTTTCTCATGAACTTGTTGACCTTCTGCTCTATAGCTTCCACTGTACTTGTGCTTATTTCATATATAAGCAGTGGCCACAGCAACTTCGGTATCAACATGAACTGGAGACACCACAGTTTGAACTTTCCCAGGAGTCTGCTTTGGTCTATGATCTGTAGTCCTCTGTCTGCCATTTCTATTGTCTGTTGCACTGCCTTCGAGTCTTTTAAAGAGGCATCGTACACCCTGCCAAGACTTTTAACAGGTTCCTCAATGACAGTAGGGATTCTTTGGCTAGAAACCGTGAATATGACCTCTGCTATCTTCCCTTTCCTGGCTGATAGGCTTCTCGACTTCTTGGGTTTGAAGCTCATTCTGCACCAGCTGACTAGTTCATCCAGGCGTGCTAACATCCTCCGGGCCTGATGTTCATCTGATGTCAGAATTGTTGTGTCATCCATGAATGCTTTGAGCGGTGGCATGTGACACATTCCACCGAGCTTTGGGCCTATAGCCATTCCTTCAGCCGCATTGAGGATTACCTGCATAGCCATGACGAATAGTATCGGAGAGATGGTACATCCCATCGCAATTCCAACTTCAAGGCCAATCCACTTCGTTGTGTACTCTCTGGTTGAAAATCTGAAAGAAAACCCTGCGAAATACAGCTTCAGCATTGCTGCAATCTCTTGTGGAACATGAACGAACGAACGAACGAACGAACTTTATTTTCAAAGGGTTAAGAATTGGGCACGCAGGCCCGTCTGACATTCTGCCCTTCCTCTCTCTCTCATCATATATACTATATCCTTTCATCCTCACATTTACTATAAGCATAATTAAGGCATTTATCATTATAAAAGTAATATTACATTTGCAATAATCATCATAATTAAAGTACGTGATACATTTCTAGGGCATGCCACAACATCTGGTGTGGAACGGATCCATAAGCATTCGCTAGATCCAACCAGATTACATGGATATAATTTATCAGCTATGATCTTATTATTGTCTCTTACTACGCTAAATCTCTTTTTCGTCACTGACAGTTAATTGCTCACAATTGCCGACGGAAATGGTACTACTGTGTACTCATCTCTCAAAAGTTATGTCCTTCTTAGTTTCTTGCACACAACACCCGCTGATGATCGTTTCGTTAGCCCACCCAAGACTGAGGGGGACTAAAGATGTAGCTCAGGTACAATCTCTGTGCTCCTGCGAAGTTCCAGGCAGCTGGATTGACTGGACATACGACCTCAGGTTTGATGACACGAATAAAACCTGTAACAAGTAAAAATAGGGGCTAATTTCTGTCCTCAAGCCCACCTATTTCTATTGTATATGAGATGAGCGTGTCTCAGGTGTCTGCATGTAGGATGAATGACAACATGGCTCAGTATGATTTAGCAATAGCGAGACAAGACATGGGTCTACTTGCAAAACATTTTTTTCTGATAAATTAATACACGAATATATCCAACAATATAAATTCAATATATGAATGCATCCAATAATATAAATTCAATACATGAATGCATCCAATAATATAAATTCAATACATGAATACATCCAATAATATGTACACTTAGGTGGGATACAAAAATGTCCTTCCCCCTATAATATATCAGGCCTTCTCTGACAAGTGCTATACTGGCTGGTAACATATATCCTAACGATATTGTTGTGTTCTGATGATAGGAGTTATATGAGACGAGGACTGTTTGGTTATATTTCAGGTTGGAGTTAGATGAGACAATAGATTGAGGAGTCCCAACAAGGACTGTTTTGGTTATATTTCAGGTTGGAGTTAGATGAGACAATAGATTGATGAGTCCTAACAAGGACTGTTTTGGTTATATTTCAGGTTGGAGTATCGTCTTCAGCAATCATACCAGGAAAGGCAATCATTATCCCTAATTCCCCAAGATACAATCGGTAACCTGATACATTCATAGTGAACCAAAATATATTAAATATATACAGGTGTAGGTAGTATAAATGACACACAACAAATACCAACATTATATACCTGCTGTAGGCCTATTTTCCTACAAGTATAGTAAATATATATTTACCCTCTAAGATTTAAACAGGCCAGGTTTTGACTCGACGAGCGAAGCAGTCTGCCAGGTCAATGCACGCAGGTAAGCAATAAATCAAGGTTGACAGCTTCTTTTCCTCAGTCAGTCGTCTATCTGGCTTCGTGTTGGTGTTGTGTGATTATGAATAAACTCCCCCGTATAAATAGGTAGATGTGGGAACTTTTACTGCTATAGGAACGCTTTTGGTTGGTTCTCTGCATGGTAAGCTGATTGGTTGTATGCAGTTTAGTACCATGCTCCGTACCATCCTTGACCGGGACGAGTCCCAGAAAAACAGGGCTTATGGCTAATTTTATTCTGTTTTTTCCGCCATATTGGGTGACAAGATGGCCCCAACCGAGTTCCGAAAAACAGGGCTTAAGTTTAATTTTATTCTGTCTCAGAGACTGGTGAACGGTGCTCGTTGATTGGTTGAAGCAAATATGTATCTCGACGTAGTGATTTAACAAAGTAGTGGGTTTACACACACTCGTTTCACGACAATTACATATTTATATTATTAGGAAATCAGGGTACAGAAATGATGAGAAAAAGACTTACAACCTGGCCATGAAGAATTAAATGTCAAAGAAATTATGTGATGTACTAGCAACAACCTGTCAAAATTGGCAGGTTTTCAATTGCAGCCATCTTATCATTTTGATCCACAATAATAAGTCTGCAATACTTTAAATTAAAATTTTGTCTTGAAGAAACAATCAAAACATTTTAAGCTTATTTTTATGAAAATGATGAATTAAATCCGTTTCCCGAATGAAACTAGACAGAAGAGTATCTCGCTTGTCTGTTGATTTAATCTGTATCTCCGCACCTTCCTGTCTCCAGTTCAAGTACTGTTTATCAATTGTGTTGTTGGCTTCTTTCCATAATCAAACTGTTCATGCACACCGTCATTTGCGCACTTTTCTATTTTCAGGAGAGTACATATAAGGGAAACAATACAATTACTGTCTACTGCAACTACAGTTGCACTCCTTAGCTGTGGTTGAAAGTAAATGTACTCTCTTGAAAATAGAAAAGTGCGCAAATGACGGTGTGCATGATGTGACCGTATAAATGTTTATACAATACCAAAAACCTACCCTCTGTCCTGTACTTACTTTTCTTAGTCTTCTATAATTTACTAGACACAGTATTAAGGTCTTTGTCTTGTGTAGTCTGACCTATACTGTATAATAGGGGAACAACAGAAGTGATTGCGTCATTAATAGGCTGGACTGCCCATAGTAAATTTCCGGTGTTATGTGTTGCGGGTCGTACTAATGACCCGCCATCGAAGCATCATTTTTGGTGATGCCTAGATGGCAGGGAGGATAGTGTGATTCGCTTGCATAGCTAGGCGGTGTTGTCGCACGGAAGGTCCTGGGTTCGAGTCCTGGGTAAGCCACTCACGTCTGCTGTTTTTCTGTTGTCTAGTGTTTTACTTCTTTCTGTCTTACGATTTATTTATGATGTGATCGACCGACGTACTTACGGTGGAAATTATGGTATTGGATTACTGCCGAAGGTGAACCAACAGCTGCCAGTGATTTGGACCAGGAAGAAAACAACCTCATATTAGAATGAAAAATAAACCACCATCGCAAAACAACAAAATAATTTTACGCGGGCCACATTTGGCCCGTGGGACTGCAGTTGGACCACGCTGTTTTAGAGGCATTCACAAGATAGAAAATTGAAATTCTAGACATTAATCAGGCGACCTATTATTCCTGAGGGTCCTCCAGGCAGCTAGGTGCAACAAGACCGTACCAAAGGATTGGGAGATTGCCACCATAACACCCATTTTCAAAAAGGGTGACAACCGACAATGTGGAAATCATAGAGGCATATCCTTTCTCAGTGTCCCCGGTAAAATCTACTCTAGAGTCCTGGAGCAGAGACTCAGATGCCTTGCTGAGCCACAAACGGATGAGGTCCAATGTGGCTTCCAAGCAAACCGAAGTACTCAAGACCTACTCTTCACACTTAGCCAGCTGAGTGAAAAGGTTCTTGAGTATAAATGTGAAATGCATCTTAGTGTCTTAGATCTGGAAAAGGCATTTGACAAGGTGCCCTGGAGTAAACTTTGGGACTGCTTGGCAAGGAAGAACATTCCAGCACCTCTGATCCGTGCAATACAGAGCTTCTACAAGTCTTGCAGAAATTATGTGAAGACGGCAAACCATGTGTCAGAAGAGTTCAGGACCATCACTGGTGTAAGACAAGGTGATATGCTGTCAGCTTATCTGTACATACTCCTCAGCGATGATGTCATCAAAGCATGTAAGGAGAAGACATAAAAAAATATTCAATGAGTACTGGAAGATGAGAGAGGTTTGTATTTCAGAGCTGGCATTTGCTGATAATGCTGCCCTGATTTGTAAATCAGAGGCACATCTTCAATACAACCTGCAAGACTGGAAGGAAGAGCTGACAAAGTAAGGATGGTCATCAGCAGCTCCAAAACAAAAACCATGATGATATCACGAGGCAAACAGGCATCAGATTAAGCTGGTAGAACAGGTCCTAGTGCAGGTCTTACTTACTTAGTCGTTCCCCTTCTACCGTGAGGTGTAGAGGTCCTAGTGCAGATCAACCACTTTAAATACCTAAGAGCTGTCATAGACTGGAAGGGAGACATCAAAGAAGACTTGGCTACCCGAAGAGCAGCAGCTGGGAGACTGTTTCAGGCAATAAATTGAGGATTCCTCGGTAAAAGAGAGGTTGGCTAAAGACAAAGGTGGCTGTATACCATTCCACCTATGTCCCAGTCGACGTATGGATGCGAGTAATGGGCAACGACTACAACCCACAAAAGCCGAATCTAGACTTCAGAAATGAGGTATCTGAGGCAGGTGGTTGAAGTAACAAGAAGAGACATGGTTTGCAACCAGACGATACGTCAAGGCCTAAAAACCCAGCCCCTGCAGATCCAAGTAGAACAGTCCCAACTAAGATGGTTTGGCCATGTCTGCAGAATGGGAGAAGATCAACTACCATGACAAATATGGGAAACTAAGAGCCAGGGATCCAGACCTCCAGGACGACCCACAGTCCGCTGGCAGGACAACATTAGACAGTCTCTGGAGGACCGTGGACTAGAATAGAACCAGGGCAGAAGGAAGACAGCCGATAGAATAGTATGGCGCTCTCTCTTCCAAATCTCTACAGCTGAAGGTAGAAGAGTAATGACTAGGTAAGTAAGACATTAATCTAGGTAAGAATAGTGTGCAAAGAATTAAAGAATTTAGATTACCTATATTTGCTTTAGTTTTAAAAAGATAGCTCATTCGTGAAAATTTACAAACATATTTCAAACACCAGGCACAATACTGGAGGTCCAACCCCGTGTCTCTGGTGATGAAACAGGCCTGTCTAATGATGACATAGTCTATGGTCTGGCTGACAACATTCTAGACAGACTGATGGACAAACTGGACATTGAAGAGGCTGATCCATCAATGTTTACAGTCAGTATGATTTTATATACTTATTTGAGTAGAAGGAAAAATTAAATTGACAGTGAATACATCTATTTGAATAGCTCAATAGTTACCTTCTATTTGTTCTCACATTCACATCAATGTTTCTTGTGAGGCACAGAAAAAAATGGAGAAAAAATAAAGAATAACGAGAATGAAAAAGACAACAAAAAACATGAAGAGAAGTGTTAAACTCATACTGGCCAGTAGTTGTTAAATCACGCTTTATTTGTTAAATGACGTGAATGTCCACCAGTTGATAAATGTAGATGTTGGGACTGGTGTAGTAAAGTGTAACGATTGTCAACTCATTAAACCCAGCACAGTTTTGGTCATACAGATCATCTTGTCCTGGAACGTGATGAGGCTCCGACAAGAATGTGAGTGTAGACAATGAGTGTGTATATGAATGTCAGAACGCGAATGGTAGAATGATTCGATAGAGTTGACAGGTTGGTAGTACATCACTCATACTCACACTGTTCGAATTCAAGAAGTACTGGAACTACGGTGGTCTTTTTATAACATTTAATGAGACGCACACTTGGACAGTACGTGTATGGTTACAGGAACAAATGTCGACATAGACAGCATAATGTTGATCACAGGAATATCATCTTAAGTTAGCATTCATGCTTGGCAAATATCATAATGGAGCATTCGTAAATAAGCATTCAGAGTTCCATCATGTAAATCATCTGGCTTTACTGACTGGGCATGTCAGACCATAACCAATATATAGGAAGGCTCCTAGACCTAACCTCGTCTAGCGAATATCCCTTCACGTAAAGTTCAATATATATATTTTCCATAAAGATATAGGAATCCCAGACATGGGTTCTCACATGTAGCAGTGATCTCTTGGTTCATCGAGCGATAGTACAGGCATCCCTTTTTCTCACTCGATAAATACAAAGTATATGGATTTCAACATGGCTGTGCTTCTCTCGTGAGCTCCACTCACTATTGGATACAGACCAAAATTGGTCATTCGTTAAATGTCCTCATTTCTTCATAGCTTCTATCATAGAGGTAATTGAATAATATCATATAATCTAGTGCTGATACATAGGAATGTCATCTTCCTTTGAATAAATATTCTTTTCAGAAGTACCACTGTGCATCTGCTTATCGACAACGATGGCGAAGCCCAAGTTCATAATAAATTGTGGTTTTACCTTTCTATGCGAAATATAACTTTGCCATTCCTTGGCAAAAGAGAATAAACACTGGGGTAAAGTACATACAACATGTCTAAATGACTATCACTTTTCCCCATTTACTTATAGATCACTTTTTCGGCAAAAAGCCGGCTACAACAAAATTTGACATCCCGACAGGATGACAGCCATGAATCACACCCCCTGCTAGCGATACTTCCGCTGCATAGCCTTTGACCTTTTCTAGCGACAACCAACATAGTTCGACTTAGAAATGTAAAGATATCCATATATAAGACAGACTCGTCCTACTCATACAAACACTACGTATAAATTCAGGCCATAGATATACTGAAGCAAGAACAATCTATTCCTACCCAGCCAAAGAATAAATCGCAGTAGGCCTAAATTCGTCCTCGGAGTCCGATCGAAGATGACGGAACTCCTTTCAAGGGAAGTAACTCAAAAATGACTTCTCCTTAAGCACTTAACAAGGAAATACTTTGTTTACAAAATATTTGCGAACATAATAAGTATATAAATGTATTATATTGCAAGATAGTAAAAATTGCACTTTACAGTCTTACCACACCTCCCGGGAAAAAAAAAATAAATTTTTTTTTTTTAAATACATCTAGGAGCAACGTAGAATAGGCTCACAACGCAAGAATACTGCGCAGATGAAAATATCAGGAATAACTATAATTCCTAATATGACCGGTGAGAATATATCTCAAAATCTGAGAGAAATTGTTTCTCTACGAATAAATGTTTCCAGGAAGGTGTGATCTACGTATAATACAATTCTGGTAATTATACAATGCATACCAAAAATTCACACTATAATCTTAAATTTATGATTTATGAAGAAACAATCATCAAAGAACAGCGGTGAATAAACATCAATAACCCGCTAAGTAGAGATACCATCATTCTATTATTAAATTACAAATGTGTATCTTAGTAAAGAAACAAAAAATAACTGTTGTAAAGTTATACATATTAAAAAATCCAATATTCAACAGTTAAGTGGCATCATGTGGGCATCTGGACAGAATGTCCGCCATCACATTTTCTGAACCACGGATAGCTCGTACCGAGAAATGAAAAGGTTGAAGAGCGATTGCGTATCGAGTTGATCTCGAGCTCTTCAAGTTCTTACTTTGGATAGCCGTAAGAGCTTTTTGGTCAGTTTCCACTACGAAATGCGCGCCCAGAAGGAATCTTTGGAGTTTGAGAATTGACCAAACCATTGCCAATAATTCACGGTCTAAAACCGAGTAATTCCTTTCTGCAGCATTAAGTTTTCTGGATATATACATTACAGGATGCAGAGTTCCAGAGTACTCTTGCATTAGTGCCGCTCCAATCCCAGTGGATGAAGCGTCACTACGAAGAACAAATGTCTTATCTGTTGTAGGTAACACTAAAATAGGTGGTGATGAAAACATAGTTTTGATCTTCTCTAGTGAAGATTGGCATTCATGAGACCAGTGAACCATGTTAGGCGACCCTTTCTTTAATAGTGTAGAGAGAGGTGCCATGATAGAGGACAGATTCGGAATGAAACGTCCATAAAATTGTATGAGACCTAAAAGACTTCGCACTTGCTTTTTAGTCCTAGGGATAGAGATGTTAAGTATCTTAGTGATATTATGGTCTTCTGTCTTCAAGAAACCGTGACCTACTCGATGGCCTAAGAAAGCAATTTCGCTAAAGCCAATACAAGCTTTGGATGGTTTTGCTGTCAGGTTATACTCACGCAGAGTTGATAATAATTCAACTAACCCTGAATAGTGATCTTCCCAAGTATCGCTGAAAAGACAGATGTCGTCTAGATAAGCAATGACATCTGACCGATACGATAGGATTCGACGCATCATGCGTACAAATGTAGCTGGTGCGTTCATAAGGCCGAAAGGCATAAAATTCCATTGGAAAAGGCCTCTGGGAGTAGAGAAAGCGGTAAGAGGTTTGGCGCGTTCGGATAATGGAACTTGCCAATATCCTTTAGACAAATCAAGTTTAGTGAAAAAATGCGATTTAGAAAGACGAGTAAGTAGCTCTTCTAGTAAAGGCATAGGTTCAGCATCGAACTTCGTAACTTGATTCAATTTGCGATAGTCAACGCAAAGACGTATGTTATTGTCTTTTTTTTCGAACAATAACCATCGGCGAAGAATATGCAGAAGTGGATGGTTCGATTATTTGTAAATCTATCATTTCATCCAACTCCTTTTCAACCTGTGTTTGGAAATGTATAGGGATAGGATAAGGTCTAACCCTAATTGGAGTATGTTCAGTTAGAACAATGTCATGCTCAATGACATGAGTTTGCCCAGGGATGTCAGTGAGGACATCCTGAAATGTTTGTAACATAGACGAAACTTGTCGCCGTTCTCCTAGAGACAAATCAGGAGAAACAGTAACGTCTTTCCATGATTCACTAGAATGAAGTGGGATCATTGGAAGCGGAAGATTAACATCCGAAAAACTTGTTTCCTCATCCTGTATTACAGACAGTGATGAGTAATGACCATGTTTGACATGAGAATCGTCCGTTGCCTGGAAAATAGGCTGTAGATAGTCAGGACGTTCATGGAACTCCGTAAGCATATTGATGTGGAAGGTTTTATGCTTCCCGTTGATATCGACGATGTAGTCAACATCTGAAATTTTCGATATTATATCGTACGGACCTTTCCAACTAATAAGGAGTCTGTTTTCACGACAAGGTAGCAAAACAAATGCTTTGTCACCAGGACAAAGTTGTCGTAAAGTTCTCTTCTTATTAGCAAATTGTCTTGCCTTCTGCTTAGCAAATTCAGAAGAGGACGTTGCCAATTTGCATGCTTCGATAATCTTCTGTCTCAGCGCGATGACATACTCGTAAGAAGATTTTGTGTCATCGTCAATATTGTCAGCTGTTATAAGATCATGCAGCAAAGACATTGGGCCGCGCGGTCGCGAGCCAAAGACAAGTTCAAAGGGAGAAAACCCTGTATGTTCATTGGGGACCTCTCTGTACGCGAAGAGGGCCGCGGGTAAAACCCTATCCCAATCTTGAGGATGATCCTCAGTTATCTTCCCTAATAAGTTCTTAAGTGTTCTATTTAGTCGCTCGACCATCCCATTGGACATAGGATGATAGATGCTACTCAAAGATCTCTCCATCTGTAGAGTAGACATTACTTGAGACATGGTATCCGATATCAGTTGGGTGCCATGATCTGATAATATTTCTCCGGGGAATCCCAGCCGAGAAAATATAAGCCAAAGAGCATCTGCAATGTCAGCGGTAGTAATGCTCTTTAGAGGGATAGCCTCTGGCCAACGTGTGCACATGTCTACACACGTTAAGATAAACTGATGTCCTCTAGCAGATTTGATCTTGAATGGACCAATGATGTCTATCGCCATTTTCTGGAATGGACGAATAGGAATATCTGCAGCCTGAATAGGCGCAGCATGACGAGGACCTTTGGATTTGACTTCTTGACATACTTTACAGGATCGACAATAGATCCGTATGTCCTTGTTCACAAAAGGCCAAAAGAAAGCCGCAAGAACTCTTGACTTTGTACGGGAAAAAACCCATGTGACCAGCACACTGAGAGTCGTGTGCATGTTGTAAGATCTTAACTCTCAAATTCTTGGGTACAAGAATCTGAGAATGACTTGACTTAGTGGAGTCTTGCACCATACGTACAAGTACGCCATTCTTCATTGTAATCCAAGATTTACAATTTGAATCTTTATTCGGATCACCTTTCGTTACAAGAGTGAAGAATTTCTTAAGAGTCGGATCTTCTTCTTGTTGTTTTATAAACGAGTCACGAGAAATTACCAAGGGATCATCTTGGTTATGCACTTCATTATCTTCAACAGATGAAGTTTCAGGCATATTGAGAGCTTGAGCTCTAGTGGCTACCGCATTAGCAGATTGCATATTTTGATTTTCCCAAATGGAAATTTGCTCCGGAGTGCATTCTTTGACTCCGTGAATGCGACCGATGATAAGATCAGCGATCGGATTCGGCAAAAGACATGCGTGTACATCTCCTGTGAAGAAAGGAGTAGCAATCCTAATGATAGCGGTAGAGTATTTCTCTATGGTGCCGCCAAATGTTACGCATTTGACTACTTTGCCTGTAGAATGAGAAGGATCTATGAGTGACTGCCTAACCCCAATAGTTGTGCATCCAGAATCAAAAAGTACTGAGACTGGATTGTCATTTACTAAACCTTTGTGTAAGACAAGAGAACCTCTCCCATCATGCGCGATTGACGCAGGAAGAGCGGGAAGAGGATGCCCACAGCTTAAAGTAGACACTGTGGTTGGCTCAAATAATGTTTTGCATTGGGGGCACTGAGATGCTCTCCCAAAATCAAAAGCGGCACATGCCATATTATTAGAGTCATCATTATCTTTATTTTGTTTATAGGCTTCGTGGGACTCTTGCTGTGCAGAGTTCGCCTGGTAATGAGCTTTATGTTTTTTGAATTGTGCTCTACCTCTGTTATTATTGCCTCTGTACTTATCATTGTTTCCACTATTATAACCCCTACTCGGGTTTGAATCATAGCTCCTTTGGTTACTATCATCATATTCATTATAATGAGTATCTCGGTAATTATGATCCTGTTGTCTCCATGAAGGAAAACTTGGATAGTTTCTAGAATGACTTCCTTTGCGAAAGTTCCTGTAATTATGACCACCCCTGAATCGAGGGCTGTCAGCTCTTCTCCAGGTATTCGAAGAAGAACCCTGAAATGATTGGTTACCTTGGTTCTGATAACTGTAATAGTTACCTTTTTTATTAAACCTATTTTGAGGTCCTTGGAATTTGTGAGAGTGATTAGGGTTGTATGGTGTTGCAGAAGCAACTGGCATACCTTCTTTAACCTTACTGTTGCTAATAGCTACGTCCGGATGTGCAGTGACGTATTGGGTACAATACTGTTCCATTTCTTTTAGAGACTTAGGTTTACGCTCATGTAAGAATTCGAGGAAAGGTTTATTTATACTTGACATAATCTTGTCTCTGAGTATCAAGTCCATAAGGGCTTCATAAGTCTTTTCTGTTTTGGATAGCTCAATCCAACGATCAAATGTAAGACGTGTCCTTGCAATGAATTCTGAGAATTCTACACCTGCCTCAGGCACCATTGTCTTAAACAACTTCCGATAACCCTCTTCAGACAACTGATACTTCTTTAATAAGGCTGCCCTAATAACATCATAGTTATCTTTGTCAGCCTCTTCAACCAAACTTAAACTAGTCAGAGAATCACCTTTCAGATTTTCTGATAACTGGTTAGCATATTGTGATTTGTCCACATTATGGGCTCGACACGAGCGTTCAAATCTATTTAGCCAGAATGTTATGTCATCACTGGAAGGGTTGAACGCTGGTACCTTGACCTTGTAAGTAAAGGGTTTACCATTACCACCAGATGCTTGATTACCATCACTTATGTTTGTTAACTTTAACTTTTCTAACTCAAATGCTAAAAGTTCTTTTTGGTGTTCATGTTCTCTTATTGCTTTTTTCTCTTGAGCTTCAGCTTGTAATTTTCTCTCTTCTGCAGCAGCTTGTAATTTTTTCTCTTCAGCAGCAGCCTCATCTTTTCTTTTCTCTTTTTCCATTTCCATCTGGAATCTTTTTTCATCAGTCTGTATCTGCAATTTCTTTTGTTCATACTCTCTTTGTAATTTTTTTTCCTCAGCTGCTAATTTCTTTTCTTCAATCAATGCTTTTCTTTCTTCAGCAGCAGCAGCAAGTTTTCTCTCTTCTCCAGCTAATGCTTTGTCATATTGAGCAACTGCCCATTCTTCTAATTGCTGACCAGTCTTATCAAGAGCCCTGCCTTGTGTGATAAAATAATCTAATGTAGACATCTTGTCTAATAAGATCAGTAATTTGCAAAAGTAAATAAATTCACTTTCTTAGTCTTAATCAAAGACCTTGTATGATAACTTTGTAACCTGTGGAAAATAGTACTTAACTATCCCAATCACTGTGGGAAACAAGCCTTACAAAGGTCTTGTATAAATCCTTATATAATAACAGCTATAAGTTGCTGGTTCACTTTATAATATAAGTGCAGTGCACCAGAAATAGTATTTTATATCATCAACTGTGTACCTTTAGTAATAGCAATTAACTATCAGTTGATTCTTGTACATCAATTTATATGATCAACTATATTTAAAATAGTGTATGTCGATCAGGCACAAAACAAAACAGTTATACAGAAGAACATGAAAACATTTGCGGAAATGAAATAAATCAAATGGGAAAAACAATAAAAGATAAACCGCAAGAGGATAACAAATACAAATAACGCCACAGTATATAAATATAAATTGAGAATAGAACTGAAAGATAGAATAGGGTAGACCAACAAATTACAACAAATCAAAACAAACTAAAGAACAGAGGAATATTACAAAAACAACAATGAGTACAGTCTTCACAGCTAACACTAATAGCAACAGCTGTCGCAGCAAATTTTCAATCAAGAAAATTGCACCTATAGAAACGCACACATCAGACCCTCTATTACGTGGGATACTCTGTTGTGTGACACCGCCCAACCAAAACAACAACCCGCTGGATACAAACAAATATCACATATAAATATTTAAACATAAATACATGAATGCATAAATAGTATGGCAATATGATGTAAATAGAGTGTTGCAGAAAGAATGTGTTGGAATGAAGGCTCAGTTACACTGCCTAATAGTATAGTACTGTGGTACTTTATTAAACAAATACTTCTGGTCTAATTATTTTAAATTCAACACAGAAATAGAAGCTCCATCGTTGATGTGAATGATAACAATCGATGTAGGACTTCTCAGTTCAATAACACTTCCTTTCGCAAACACTGTCAAATATTCTCCAGCCCTGATGTGTAATGTTCTATGTTTCAACCAAGCTTGCTGTGTAACACTGTCAGTTGTATGGCAAATGTCCAACGAACCAAATGTCAACAAACGCTGACCTAGTTACTGCATACTCTCGACAGGACAGGTCACGCTGACATCACTGTAGAGTTGTACTGTTGATGTATTTGTGTGTCGTAACAGACCCCAAGGAACGTCTGGTCTCAGTAGTTTACTTCTCAATATGGTCACTGTGCAGGTTGACCCAGGAAGCTGGCACACCAGTTGTTAAACTCATACTGGCCAGTAGTTGTTAAATCACGCTTTATTTGTTAAATGACGTGAATGTCCACCAGTTGATAAATGTAGATGTTGGGACTGGTGTAGTAAAGTGTAACGATTGTCAACTCATTAAACCCAGCACAGTTTTGGTCATACAGGTCATCTTGTCCTGGAACGTGATGAGGCTCCGACAAGAATGTGAGTGTAGACAATGAGTGTGTATATGAATGTCAGAACGCGAATGGTAGAATGATTCGATAGAGTTGACAGGTTGGTAGTACATCACTCATACTCACACTGTTCGAATTCAAGAAGTACTGGAACTACGGTGGTCTTTTTATAACATTTAATGAGACGCACACTTGGACAGTACGTGTATGGTTACAGGAACAAATGTCGACATAGACAGCATAATGTTGATCACAGGAATATCATCTTAAGTTAGCATTCATGCTTGGCAAATATCATAATGGAGCATTCGTAAATAAGCATTCAGAGTTCCATCATGTAAATCATCTGGCTTTACTGACTGGGCATGTCAGACCATAACCAATATATAGGAAGGCTCCTAGACCTAACCTCGTCTAGCGAATATCCCTTCACGTAAAGTTCAATATATATATTTTTCCATAAAGATATAGGAATCCCAGACATGGGTTCTCACATGTAGCAGTGATCTCTTGGTTCATCGAGCGATAGTACAGGCATCCCTTTTTCTCACTCGATAAATACAAAGTATATGGATTTCAACATGGCTGTGCTTCTCTCGTGAGCTCCACTCACTATTGGATACAGACCAAAATTGGTCATTCGTTAAATGTCCTCATTTCTTCATAGCTTCTATCATAGAGGTAATTGAATAATATCATATAATCTAGTGCTGATACATAGGAATGTCATCTTCCTTTGAATAAATATTCTTTTCAGAAGTACCACTGTGCATCTGCTTATCGACAACGATGGCGAAGCCCAAGTTCATAATAAATTGTGGTTTTACCTTTCTATGCGAAATATAACTTTGCCATTCCTTGGCAAAAGAGAATAAACACTGGGGTAAAGTACATACAACATGTCTAAATGACTATCACTTTTCCCCATTTACTTATAGATCACTTTTTCGTCAAAAAGCCGGCTACAACAAAATTCGACATCCCGACAGGATGACAGCCATGAATCACACCCCCTGCTAGCGATACTTCCGCTGCATAGCCTTTGACTTTTTCTAGCGACAACCAACATAGTTCGACTTAGAAATGTAAAGATATCCATATATAAGACAGACTCGTCCTACTCATACAAACACTACGTATAAATTCAGGCCATAGATATACTGAAGCAAGAACAATCTATTCCTACCCAGCCAAAGAATAAATCGCAGTAGGCCTAAATTCGTCCGCGGAGTCCGATCGAAGATGACGGAACTCCTTTCAAGGGAAGTAACTCAAAAATGACTTCTCCTTAAGCACTTAAAAAGGAAATACTTTGTTTACAAAATATTTGCGAACATAATAAGTATATAAATGTATTATATTGCAAGATAGTAAAAATTGCACTTTACAAGAAGGAAAGAGAGGAGTCGATAAATGTAGAAAAAATATGAATGATTAAGAAGAAAAAGTAGTAAAGAAAAGCTACAGCTAGTCCATGAAATTTTTATACAACAAACACTAACATTCCAACAATCAGTGTTGTATTAGCATTGTTTATTCATGTGTTATCTGCTTCAGAAGGTGTCACATAACTTGGGTCGATCTCTGTTCCTCTCCGGCAGTATTTAGTTACATTTTTGTGTGTGTACATAATCACTCGCAATTTCCATGGTCGGCCCATTTTTTTTCCTCTGTTATCAAGCAGATAGTAGCTATTTTCTTATCAACTTTACACTCCCTTCAGTAATAATTGATCATGTTTGCTTTGCGCTTCTTGGCTTTGCTAAGATTAAGACGCAGGTGAAACCAAGATGGGCCCGGTCAATATTCGTATAGTGAACGTGTGTCATGTTTACATACGAGTGCCCCGCGATAAATTATGGACCTATTGGCATGCACTCGGCGGAAACGAATGACATAATCATTTCCTGTACACCTTGTTACAAAAACATTACTTTAAATGAAAGTAATATCTGTGATGAAGTGTACTGAGATTCTGTCTTTCAAATGGCCCATGTCTTTTTCTCCTTGCAATTTGTTCACTTTTTCTAGGAGGGATTACAGGTAATCCACCCCATATTTCTTCTCCTTCTATTATTTACGTTTTTCAGAGTGAGATCACGATGGAGTTTTATCTCATCTGCTTTATGTTCTTCTCTATGACTAGTAGGTGGAGTTTAGAGTTGGTGTGTAGGAAATTGTTGCAGTATTTTTCTATAGGGAGGACGATAGAGCCTAGATCAGATTTGCACCAGGTTTAGTCTTTTTAAAGATATTGCGTGGCCATAGACGTATTTTCGGGAGTTAAATTATTTTCGGCCATTTTTGCTTCATTTAACAGTAGAGGGCTGAACTTTAATCTCGTTTCTTTGTCTAAACGGGGGATGGGGGTTACCCATGCACGTAACACGTGCTGGCAGTAACCGGATGAGCCAGAGTTGTTTACAATTCTGGTTGGCTGAGATTTAACTGCTTTAAATGGCAGCGCGTTCATTGGGGCTTAGAACAAAGCCACGCATATGACGTCAAGAGGTCAGCGTGCTGATCTATGATGATAAAAAGGCCCGTAATTCATAGCTCGGTCTCTTTAATGTAATTGCCAGCCGCGTACCTCAGTAAAGTCGATTTGCCTTCAGTGGGAAAATTCGAGTTTTGGTAAGCATTATTTATTAGCGTGGTACTTTATTGATTTTAATTGCGAGTCCCAGCCCGATCAGTTAAGTTTTCTTTGGGCAGTTTAAGTTTAACGTTAATCTTTACTCCAGAGCCATCAATACTATCGTAGTGATAAACTGGGGAAAACTTAATAGGTCCATTTATTTCCTTATTGAAGGAATAGCGGTATTTAAGATGGTTTAAAAGTTGAGATGTTACGGGCGTGCTTTGTATTATTTCAAAGTAGGTCTGTAGAGAAACCCGCGTCTGCGAATTACATTAGTTTACAGAATGGCGGGAGCGTGTGTATTTGTGATTTTATTGAGAGTTTAATGCTGCTAGTTATTTATATATTTACACATCTACATGTGAACGGGAGTGAAGAGGTGAAATTTGTAAGCACGTGGGTGCGTTGATTACTGAATATTTAATTGAGACGATGTTCAGAGGGATGAGGAGGAGTGGAGCACGTGGGTGCTATCATTTAATGAATATTTATGCAGGAGCACGTGGTCGTAAGAATTGTAAGTATGTGTTTGTAACTACCGGGATTTAATTGGTAACCTGGGGTTTATGAATATTTTTTGGCAGTAGGCAGATGATAGCGTAACGGGTTATATGTTATTGACTGTGCATTATTGTTCTGTGTATTCAGAAGACGGGAGATGTAATTTTTGGGGAAATTATTTTGTATTACATTTATTTTTTCTGAACGGGAATCGAATTCCTAGAGAGGGCTATTTTAATTGTGGTAAACATTTGCTATATTTAGTGTCAGCGTAGAAGTGGGCCACAGTATTTTTGCACAGGTAGATAGGCCCTCAGTGTAAAATTGTTGTGATTGTAAACCAGTCACGCAGAACCCTAGGTCAGCCGGTCTGCGCGTTGTATTACCGGGTGATGTTTACAGTGGACTCAGGTAGAGAAGGGAACAGTGGGGGAGCGGACTTTGTTGGCATGATTACGTTTGTATGGTGGTACATAACGGGAAGAGAGTAGGGGAGTTACGTGTTGAAGACTTGGGACTTAAAGGTTAAAGTCAGGGAGTTATTTGTTATATAGGAATGTATTATTAATGGGTTTTTTAGCTGTTGCATTTTTGTTCTGTCTAAACAGCAGGAATAGCGGCTCTGTGGGATAGAGCGAAAGTGCCAATAACTTTCCCCACGGCAAGAGTTGGCATCTCAGACAGAGAAGGGTTTGAGATTTTGCCAGAGGCGGACGAAGAAATAGAGAACCCGTTTTTCCCAGGCAGGAGAAGGCATTTCTCGAGTGGAATAGGATTTGGTGGATAAATCCTGAGCGCTGAGCTCGTTGTTGTTACACACGCAAATTTGGCATGCGGCCAGCGTTGTCGTAATTATTTCACGTCATACTACTTACATAGTCGTTCCCCTTCTACCGTGAGGTGTAGAGGTTTGGAAGAGAGAGCGCCAGACCATTCTATCAGCTGTCTTCTTCCTGGCCTGGTTCCATTCTAGTCCTCGGTCCTTCAAAGATTGTCTAATGTTGTCCTCCCAGCGGACTCTGGGTCGTCCTGGAGGTCTGGATCCCTGGCTCTTTGTTTCCCATGCTTGTCGTGGTAGCCGATCTTCTCCCATTCTGCAGACATGGCCAAACTATCTTAGTTGGGACTGTTCTATTTGGGTCTGCAGCGGATGGGATTTTAGGCCTTGACGGATCGTCTGGTTGCGGACCATGTCTCTTCTTTCGGTAAAATAAAGGTGTTATAGCGGCAGAAGGAGAGTACACACGAGGGCAAGTTCGGGCATTAACCTCATCTCGTCGGTACCGATTATGAGATGAACTTAAGTATGCAGGCCAGCGCTGCCCCGAAGAGACCGTGTGTGGCCCCGGACGCCGGGTCCTCCCAGTCCAGATGGGGCAGAGCTCTGTGTCCGTCCAGATGGCGTCTTTTCGGCAGACCGGTAAATGCAGTGGCTTCGCCACCGCAGCACGTCCCCGGGCGGATAGGGGTGGTGGCTGTGGCACTAGAGCCCCTCCGGGGCAAGGTACACACGCCTAAGCAGTCTAACAAAGCCCATTACTGGCAGTTGACTGACCGCCTCAGAAGCCCTAATCGATGGTTGTCTCGGTAATCGTCCGGAAGCTATGACCTCCTCTGCAGGGTAGGGAGGCTCAAACCTCTTGGCAGCGCACACACGCCATAGTGGGCCTGGTGTAGAATGTCTGAGAGTCTAGGAACTCCCTGGGGTTGCAAGAAAGCTCTGCATAACGAACCCTCTGTGGATGGGAAGGAGCTATGATGCTGATTAGCTTCTGACCGGGTTGGTAGGAAAGTCCACAGACACCCCAGCTTTACAGTGCCAAAGGGCTTTGTCCCATGGCCGCTGGTTATGTCATCATCATCATCATCATCATCATTCTCCAGCTCTTCCTTCCAGACTTGCAGGTTGGATTGGAGATGTGCCTCTGATTTAGCAATCAGGGCAACATCATCAGCAAATGCCAGCTCCGAAATATAGACCTGTCTCATCTTCCAGTACCCCACTGAATACTTTCTTGTTCTCTCCTTACATGCCTTGATGACATCGTCCATAAGGAGTATGAAGAGGTAAGGTGATAGGATATCACCTTGTCTTACACCAGTGGTGGTCCTGAACTCTTCTGACTTATGGTTTGCTGTCCTCACATAATTTCTGCAAGACTTGTAGAAGCTCTGTATAGCATGAATCAGAGGTGCTGGAATATTCTTCCTTGCCAAACAGTCCCAAAGTTTGCTCCAGGGGACCCTGTCAAACGCCTTTTCCAGATCTATGAAACAAAGATGAATCTCACTCTTATACTCAAGGGCCTTTTCACTCAGCTGTCTGAGTGTGAAGATTAGGTCTTGAGTACTTCGGTTTGCTCGGAATCCGCACTGGACCTCATCCAATTGTGGCTCAGCTAGGCGTCGGAGTCTCTGCTCTAGGATTCTAGAGTAGATTTTACCAGGGACACTGAGAAGGGATATGCCTCTATGGTTTCCACATTGTCGATTGTCACCCTTTTTGAAAATTGGTGTTATGATGGCAATCTCCCAATCCTTTGGTATGGTCTTGTTGCACCATGCTGCCTGTAGGACCTTTAAGAGTAATAGGTCGCCTGATGCTCCCATTTCTGGTGTTATACCACTCTTATTTTCTCTTTGACTTCCTCTGTCCACCAAGGTGTCCTCTTTCTCTGGTTCCCAAGTCGGACTTCACCGCATGCTTCTGCAGCAGCTGTCTTTATGATATCCTTGAATTTATTCCAGAGGGTTTCCAAGTCATCAGGTCGTTCTTCTGTATTTTTCACGTCATCCGGGCCATAATAAAGCCGAAGGCCCATCACCCAGAGAGGTAATCGGGCAGGTAACGTCAGAGGTGTTAGGAGAAGCCAGCTACAGTTCCAGTCCAGAATCCAGTGGGGTTCTTTTAAACCGTAGTCATTAATTTTCAGAATTTGTAGAGAGAGAAAGTGTGAAAATACTCTCTACAGAAGTCAGCGCAGATAGGCAGAACTGATACAGTTTTGTTCCAAGTATAGCAGATGACAGTTGCTGAAGTTTAGTCTACAGTTGCTATAGCAGATAGACAGAACTGAGAGCAAGTTTATTTAAGAGCATGGCAGAGGTCAGCTGCTGAAGTTTTAGAAGAGTTAGTTGTGTAGCAGTGTTCGGGAGATTTCAGGATAGGTTGTGTAGAAACGAAGTCTGTGCAGAGTTGGTGTAGATACTTCGTAGTCGTTCCAGCTGACTGTGTACTTAGAGTTAAAATTAGAATTTAGAACAGCTAGTTTTGAGTGGAGGCTCGACATCCGAGACCCCACCAAGTGCAGTGTGGTTTATTCTGTTAAATCTTAACTTCTTTCCCCATACAGGTTGAAATTGTGGGTGAAGCATTGGGGTTGATGTTGAATCATTTTAACTGTGCTTGATTTTGTTCCAGGTGTGCACACACGCACTTGATTTTTAACATGTATTTGAGTTTTCTATATGTGTAAATAAAACTTGTACATTATAGCTGGAATCAGTCACCTTATTTACGTACAGTAGCTATCTGTTGTCTGTATCGTTGTGTATGTGAATCTAAATTGAACCTTATCACCTTAGGGTAGTTAGAGGTGGTTGAGGCCATAGCAATTAAGACGTCCGGAGTGGCGAGGAAGAGTCAACTTCGGTTCTCAACCTCGGAGCCAATGGTCTCAACTTTCACATTTGCACTGTCATTTTTCATCTTAATCTATCCTTTCAGTCTTTCTTCTCACTAGTGTCTTGTCACTATATGTAGACAGCCTCTAGTCGTAAAAGCATTTCGTGACAATATCCTATTTGTAAACATTGCCGAGAGAGTAATCGGATGTTTTCATTCTATATTTAGAAGACATGACCTTTATATGAATGCACTGAAATTTCCTAGTGGAAATATTTTGAATTACCCCATCCTAAATACGCGTTTGAAATTATTGGCCGCCACTCGTGATGCAAACATAACTAAATTTCTGATTGGGGCCAGGTCTAATAGTGAGCAACACATGCCAGGAACGAGCGGGGCAATATAACCTGACATTTTAGTTGGTTGAAAGTACTGTGAAAATTCACTCGCGCCATAACGACAACAAGACTTTGCCAGAGTTAAGAATAGATGAACGAGAATGGGGAACTATTAGCAAACTTCTGTGCTTCAAATCAACTAGCTATAGGAGGTAGCATATTTCCACATAAGGGAATACATAAAGCAACATGGATATCACCAGACCACAGAACTGAGAATCAGATTGATCACATATGCATAAGTAAGAAGTTTAGGTCATCATTGCATGATGTCAAAGTATGTAGAGGAGCAGATGTTGTATCAGACCACCATCTTTTGTTGGCTAAAACAAAATTAAAACTCAAGAAATTTACAATAGCATATAGCTATAGACAACAGTACAATGTGGGATATCTAAGAAATCAGGAAATCAGAGAAAAAATTTCAATCATAGTATCCAACAAATACCAAGTACTCCAACAGCTGGAAGATGAAACAGATACGGAAGACCACTGGCAACAAGTAAAAAATATATGGAACGAGACATGTGAAGAAGTACTGAGAAAAAGAGAACATCGGCACATAGCATTGATAACAACAGAAACCATTAGTAAGATAGAAGACAGGAAAAACAAGAAAGCAGATTTAAACAGAAGCAAAACCAGAAGCTCCAAGACCAAGGCTCATGAAGTGTACATAGAAGCAAACAAAGAAGTAAGAAGAAACATCAAAAGAGACAAGGTGAAATATATTGATGATTTGGCAAGGGAAGCAGAGGAAGCTGCAGCCAAAGGAAATATGAGGGACCTGTACAACAACACAAAGAAGCTAACACAGGGAAATATAAGCAAGCAAATGGCCTCATAAAAGATAAGAATGGAAAATTGCTGAGTAATATAAAAGAACAATTAAAGAGATGGACAGAAAATTTTGAGGAACTTCTCAATAGACCATCTCCAACTAATCCCCCAGACATCCAGCCAGCAGAAGAGGAGCTACAAATCAGTTGTGAACGACCAAGTAGAGAAGAAATAAAGAAAGCCATAAAACTTCTGAAAGATGGAAAAGCAGCTGGTCCAGATTGCACTCCAGCAGAGGCCATCAAAAGAGATATTGATACCTCTACAGAGATATTATACAAACTACTTGGCAAAGTCTGGGAAATAGAGGAAACACCAGTAGAATGGAAGGAAGGTTATCTGGTCAAGTTGCCTAAGAAGGGAAATTTGCAAGAGTGCACAAATTATAGAGGAATAATGTTACTATCAGTGCCAGGAAAAGTTTTAAACAGAATCATCCTTGAGAGATTAAAAGAGTCCGTAGACAAGCAACTGAGAGATGAACAAGCAGGTTTTCGACAAAATAGATCATGTACAGACCAGATAGCCACATTGAGAATAACAGTTGTACAAAGTCTGGAATGGAATCCACCGCTATACATCGGATTCGTGGACTATGAAAAGGCATTTGACAGTGTAGACAGAGAATCACTTTGGAAATTGATGAGGCATTATGGAGTTCCCATGAAGATCATTAACTTAATAAAGAAGACATATGAAGACATGACATGCAGAGTTCTTCATAAAGGACTACTTACAGAACTGTTACGGATTAGAACGGGAGTGAGACTGGGATGCCTCTTGTCTCCATTTCTTTTCTTACTAGCAATAGATTGGGTTATGAAAACATCGACATCACACAACTATTTACTTACTTACTTAGTCGTTCCCCTTCTACCGTGAGGTGTAGATGTTTGGAAGAGAGAGCGCCAGACTAACCTATCGGCTGTCTTCCACCTGGCCTGGTTCCATTCTAGTCCTCGGTCCTTCAAAGATTGTCTAATGTTGTCCTCCCAGCGGACTCTGGGTCGTCCTGGGGGTCTGGATCCCTGGCTCTTTGTTTCCCATGCTTGTCGTGGTAGCCGATCTTCTCCCATTCTGCAGACATGGCCAAACTATCTTAGTTGGGACTGTTCTACTTGGGTCTGCAGGGGGTGGGATTTTAGGCCTTGACGTATCATCTGGTTGCGGACCATGTCTCTTCTTGTTACTTCAACCACCTTCCTCAGATACCTCATTTCTGAGGTTTCGATCTGGCTTTTGTGGGTTGTAGTCATTGCCCATGACTCGCATCCATATGTCAAGACTGGGACATAGGTGGAGCGGTATACAGCCATCTTCGTTTTCTTACCAACCTCTCTCTTGCTCAGGAATCCTCGATTTATGGCCTGAAAAAGTCTCCCAGCTGCTGCTTTTCGAGTGGCCAACTCTTCTTTGATGCCTCCCTTTCGGTCTATAATAGCTCCGAGATATGTAAAGTGGTCGACCTGATCCAGGACCTGTTCTCCCAGCTTAATCTGATGTCTTCTTTCTTCTCGTGATATCACCATGGATTTTGTTTTAGAACTGCTTATGGCCATCCCTCTCTTCTCCAGCTCTTCCTCCCAGACTTGCAGGTTGGATTGGAGATGTGCCTCTGATTTAGACATCACACAACAGAAATGGAATTCAGTGGAATCAGACTAAACAGCTTGATGATCTCGATTTTGCAGATGACTTGGCTCTTCTGTCCCATAACCATAATCAGATGCAAGAGAAAATGAAAATTCTCGATGAGAGGTCACAACAAGTGTGCCTGAAAATACACAGGGAAAAGACAAAGATTATGAGAACAAATGCAAGAAATGATAACAATGTTGAACTTGAAGAAACACCACTAAAAGATGTAGAATCGTACATTTATCTTGGAAGTAATATAGACAAAGTTGGAGGGACAGAGAGTGATATCAAAATAAGAATACAAAAGCAAGAGGAGCTTTCATTGCATTGGGAAACATATGGAGAACAAGAGAAATCAAGTCCAACACAAACATAAGAATCTTCACCTCAAATTTGAAGTCAGTCCTATTGTATGGCTCTGGGACATGGAGAACAAAAAAACAACAAACAAAAAGCTACAGACTTTTATAAACGGTTGCTTGCGTAGAATAGAACGACTGAAATAGTATGACAAATTCACAAATGTGGAATTGATGACAAGAACCAGACAAGTGCCAGTAGAACAAGAAGACGATGGCGATGGATAGGACACACATTGAGGAAACCTGTTGATAGCATTACAGGGCAGTCCTGGATTCACAGGGAAAGAGAGGCTGAGGTAGACCCAAAAAACACATGGAGAAGAGAACTAGAAACAGAGGTGAAAATGATGAGGAAAACATGGAAAGAACTTGAGCGGTTGGCACAGGACAGGAAGACTTGGCATGTGTTTGTTAAAGGCCTATGCTCCTTGGGGAGCTAAAGGGTATTGATTGAATAACACTCCAGATCAAGTGTAAGAGGCCTCTACAAAGTGCCTTTATTTCTCGGAGCCAGCCGTCTGTGAGCATAAAGATTGGCGTAAGTTTTACATTTTTGAATTCTATATTTTCTCATTATTAACATGTGAACTAATACGTATATATTGCCATGTGAATATTAGTATGTGAAAATTGCTAGTGGATGTCCAAGTCATTTGAGACTAGCAACCTCAGCATATAGAATGATGATTTTATGAACCACCACTGCCAAGGCAGATGACTGCTTTATTGCGAGTTTCTTATAAAAAACCAAAAGCAGAGGTAGTCACAAGTTCCATATGGAGCAGGGATGGAATGATGACAGAAATGATGTACATACTTGTTATATTATTAACCTTTGCAACCAGTGTAAATATAAAACATATTCACTCTAACTGTAATGAAAGTTTACAACCTTTTCAACCGATGTAAATGTAAACATATTCAAACTATATTGTTACCATTGTCAACTAAAGTTAAATATACAACTATTCATTTTAAATGTAAAGATAGTTTTTTGCCCACTGGGGTTAAAATTAATTCTCAGAGATGGTGAAAGTTCTGAGATAGATGGGATGGTGAAATGAAAAGAGGGGCCACGTAAGTATGTGTCGGGAAACTCAATACTCAGAGGGTTTTTGTTTCTGTTCTTTTGCCATACTAGTTGGTGGTACCAGTTGAGGGTACTATTTATGGAACAAGTGAGGGTATAAGTGGCCTGAAGTCGACGCTAGAAACATCATCAGACGGGTCTTAGAGACGCAAGACCAGCTTTGCAGTTACTTCCTGATTCTACTTGGAACGTGCTGCAACTCTTAAGTCTTGACTAGGGACGCGTGTGATCCAGTCATCTATCTGCAAAGACCCAAACATCAGCGGGAGCAGAAACAACTATTGGCATCTAAGTAAAACTTAAAAGTTGCCAAGTGAACAGTCCATTTTCGAAAACTATAACATCACACTGTGATGAATACTTTGTTTCTAAACAGTTATTCATTTTTTATAACTGTTAAACATTATTAAATTTGTTACTTGTATAAAGACAAATCTAAAGTTGATTTAATCATTTTGAATGTACTACATCCGTATGTCTCAGACAATTTCTTAAATACACCGTAAACAGAGCTAAATAATAATAAGAGGAAATTTGCTAAATTAACTCAGCTGGGGGCTTGAACGAGCTAACGAATTATAAGATAACTTTATCCTTCACAAAAGTTGACGATATATACTAGAGTTAACGTGCTCAGCCAATGCAGCATTGATCTCGCTTTTCTGAATATCTTGTGAAGACTCCTTGGAGGCAGAAACATCATTATCCTTCTATCTACAACTCTACCAAGAGTAATCTTGTTCAAAGGTAGACACTTTTGAAGACCCACATCAGTTACTCTTGAGTTTTTGCCACTGTTGGACCGCGACTGCAGAGCTAAGGGGAGGCAACCCATGACAGAAGGTAAAAGATCTTTAGTACATCTGTTTTCCCCCTTGAAATCATCTTAAGCATTGTTCACAGTTTAATTATTGATATTCTCTGGGACATTTTTTCCATACATTCTGACATTACTTTATATCCTCAATTTTAGTCTCTGATTTTCATAACTAAAGTATCATTTATTCATAAACCTTCAGCTGCCCAAGGAGCATAGTCATTCAACTACTTCACACCATGAAGTCATGTCAAGTGCTGTCTGATCAAGGTTTTTCCTCGACTTCTTTATCCCTTTCATTTCGGTCTCCCTATTCTTTTCTCCACGTGATTTTTGGATTTCCTCTACCTCTCTTATCATGGGTATTCCAGAACAAGGACTGCCTTGTAATGATATTAGCAGGTTTCCTCAGTGTGTGTGTCTCATCCGTCACCAGTGTCTTCTTTATCTTTTGTGTCATTGGCACTTGTCATCGGCTTCACATTGGTGATCTTGTCATACAATTTCAATCCTCCTGTTCTATGCAAGCATCCATTTATGAACTTCTTGGTTGTTGATGTTTGTCCTTCTTCGCGTTCTAGAGCCATGCACTACGACAGGCTCGAAATTTGAGTTTAACAATCTTATTTTCATGTTTTACTCTATTTATTTTAGTTTCCCTATGTTTCTGAAAGCAGTGAAAGCCCATCTTGCCTTTTAAGGTGTAATGGGCGACACATATTTAAACAGCACCTAAACCTGTGCTGACTCTGTAACTGTAATTTGTAATGACCAAATCAGTTTGAGCTGTAATGACCCTGTAACTTTCTAGAATAGTGACTTTGTCTTTCAGCTGTTATATACAATGTTAACAATCCCATGGACGGCAAAGAAAATAAAAAAAATTTTTTTTTTTAAATTTGATGATAAGAAATATTCCGTTCAACCTCTGATGGGCTATAATTAAGAGATATATTGTTTTCAATTCCCAATAATATGAATAATTTCTGATACGCCAAAGTGGCATCACATCTGTCAAATCATTGTAAATAGCTTACTTACTTACTTAGTCGTTCCCCTTCTACCGTGAGGTGTAGAGGTTTGGAAGAGAGAGCGCCAGACTATCCTATCGGCTGTCTTCCTCCTGGCCTGGTTCCATTCTAGTCTTCAGTCCTTCAAAGATTGTCTAATGTTGTCCTTCTAGCGAACTCTGGGTCGTCCTGGGGGTCTGGATCCCTGGCTCTTTGTTTCCCGTGATTGTCGTGGTAGCCGATCTTCTCCCATTCTGCAGACATGGCCAAACCATCTTAGTTGGGACTGTTCTACTTGGGTCTGCAGGTTGTGGGATTTTAGGCCTTGACGTATCGTCTGGTTACGGACCATGTCTCTTCTTGTTACTTCAACCGCCTTCCTCAGATACCTCATTTCTGACGTTTGGATCTGGCTTTTGTGGGTTGTAGTCATTGCCCATGACTCGCATCCATATGTCAAGACTGGGACATAGGTGGAGCGGTATACAGCCATCTTCGTTTTCTTACCAACCTCTCTCTTGCTCAGGAATCCTCGATTTATGGCCTGAAAAAGTCTCCCAGCTGCTGCTTTTCGAGTGGCCAACTCTTCTTTGATGCCTCCCTTTCGGTCTATAATAGCTCCAAGGTATTTAAAGTTGTCGACCTGCTCCAGGACCTGTTCTCCCAGCTTAATCCGATGTCTTCTTTCTTCTCGTGATATCACCATGGATTTTGTTTTAGAGCTGCTTATGACCATCCCTCTCTTCTCCAGCTCTTCCTTCCAGACTTGCAGGTTGGATTGTAGATGTGCCTCTGATTTAGCAATCAGGGCAACATCATCAGCAAATGCCAGCTCTGAAATACAGACCAGTCTCATCTTCCAGTACCCCACTGAATACTTTCTTGTTCTCTCCTTACATGCCTTGATAACATCGTCCATGAGGAGAATGAAAAGATAAGGTTACAGGATATCACCTTGTCTTACACCAGTGGTGGTCCTGAACTCTTCTGACTTATGGTTTGCTGTCCTCACATAATTTCTGCAAGACTTGTAGAAGCTCTGTATAGCATGAATCAGAGGTGCTGGAATGTTCTTCCTTACCAAACAGTCCCAAAGTTTGCTCCAGGGGACCCTGTCAAACGCCTTTTCCAGATCTATGAAACAAAGATGGATCTCGCTCTTATACTCAAGGGCCTTTTCACTCAGCTGTCTGAGTGTGAAGATTAGGTCTTGAGTACTTCGGTTAACTCGGAATCCGCACTGGACCTCATCCAATTGTGGCTCAGCTAGGCGTCGGAGTCTCTGCTCTAGGATTCTAGAATAGATTTTACCAGGGACACTTGAGAAGGGATATGCCTCTATGGTTTCCACATTGTCGATTGTCACCATTTTTGAAAATTGGTGTTATGATGGCAGTCTCCCAATCCTTTGGTATGGCGCTAATCAAAATTACCAATTTAACATATATTTAAAAATAAAAAACCAACCAAACAAAAACGAGATGAAACAATACAAAACCAAATAAAAATAATATTTAGGCGGAGGGGGTTAGCCTAAAGGCATGGTGTTTGCAGTTAGATATTTAATTGACTTTTACTTGCCATAAGTCATATGTATAAAGAATGCTTGAAAATGATTGCAAGTAAACAAAGAAATATAATTGTATAGATGAGGAGAAGACAGTCAATCTTTTATTTTTGTTTAAACAAGGCATGAGTACTCGAAACATCGAAAACAGGAAGGACAAATAAAGCAAGACAGAGAGCGGAAACATAATGGGTCGCTTGACACAAGGCATGGGATGAGAACAACAACAGAACTGATAGAGAGGATTAAAATAAAATCGAGATCTTTGGAGGGACATAATCGCTTACACCTCGCTGTAGGAGCACTGCTCTAGATGAAGATTCTATGGTCATTGAAATCTGACTAGCCTTGTTAAGGTATGTTTGCCATTTGCGTTGATTTTAACTGACATTTGCTTCTTAAGAGCTGATCTTCGCATATCTCGTGCGTTACGTTGAGTGCTTGTGTATGTAATAGTGTTCTTGTCCATTCAACATTTCTCATCAAGTTTTACCAGAGTGTCAATAACGAGTTCCATTATGGTTCGTATTATTGGGTTTTTTTTTTTTAATAATGCATTCAGAATAGCTAACTCTGTTTTCGTTAGTCAGTCCCTGATGAAGACCGTAACGTCGGCCATTTTGTTGTCCTAGTTATTTGCCTTTATCATTACCTTTCAGCTCCCAGAGAAGCATACACCTTCAAATAATCCGTGCCACGCCTTCCTGTTCTATACCATCATTCAAGGTCTTTCCATTTCTATATGTCTTTCATGTCTGTTCTCCAGTCTCATTCTCCGTGGGGTTTTTTTTTCTACTGTCTTTCTTACTATAAATTCATTCATTTCGCTTCAGCTCTTGATTTGGAATTGATTTCTTTTGATTTCCATCTATGTCCTAATACAGTTAATTATTAGCTCATGCCTTTTTTGTATTCCTTTTTTTTATATCACCATGTGTCTCTCCAACATTGTCTATATTACTGCCTGAATCATCATCATGTGACGTATTCTCTCCAGAACGTTGTCTCCATTACAGTTGCTCTGAACGCATCACGATTATTTGCAAGTCGACCTGCATTAACCAAAGTTCAGACTCTCTGTGATGTCCTGGGTCCACCGTCGTCTAGATCAACCGCTTCCCCTTTTTCCATGGACCATGCCTTTCATCACTAATTTTTCTAGACTATTATGTCTTTTTATATGACCAAAAAATTTCAGCTTCCTTATTGCGATGGTATTTATGAGCCACTTTTCCTCTACGTTTAGTAAGTGCGGTACTTCTCTGTTGGTCTTTTTTCTGTCCAAGGTATTCTCAACATCCTTCTGTAGCATTTCATTTCGAATGAAGTAACCTTTTTTGCAACTGTTTTATTGAGTGTCCATATGTTGCTACTGGGATTATACATGCTCTGATCAGTTGTAACTTTGTTTCTCTGCTTGTGCCTTGCCCTATGTTTTTCATCTGTATTAGTTTATGTGAGGCAATTGCAAGTCTTCTTTTAATTTCTACTGCACAGTCGCCAGAGCTGTTGATATTGATCTTAAGTATTAGAATTCATTAACACCTTCCAGTTCTTCGTTATCAATTTCAATTTCTGGTTTGGTCTTTACTTTGTCTGTTGTCAATACTTTGGTCTTCTTGCCGTTTAGGTATAGATTCTGGGTCTCGCTGCGTTTTTTGGTGGACAGAATTAATTGTTCAAGTCCTTCTGGGTTGGTCGACAGGAGGACTGTGTCGTCAGCGTATCTGATTTCTGGGATATGGTACCCGCCGATGTTAAATGGGTCAAACTCTGTGTGTTCTTGGTCATCTCTTACGTTTCTCATGATATTCTCGGCATAAATGTTAAACAGGTAAGGGAAAATGGTACAGCCTTGTCTTACTCCTTTCTGTACTTCAAACCATTCTGATGTTTCTCCCTCTATTCATACGGCTGCCTGTTGTTCTTGGTACAACA
This sequence comes from Oreohelix idahoensis, assembly GCA_024509875.1. Classification (NCBI taxonomy): domain Eukaryota; kingdom Metazoa; phylum Mollusca; class Gastropoda; order Stylommatophora; family Oreohelicidae; genus Oreohelix; species Oreohelix idahoensis. Next base: position 112,461 of record JAMPIV010007664.1, on the reverse strand, counting down.
GTGCGATGAGACTGTAATATTAAGCGGCCAGAACCATCCAGAAAGCAATGGCAAACTACTGGGTGTACAATGTCAAGAAATCCATAATGGCTAAACTGCCCGAATATGTGGATAATTTTACATCTTGCAGGTATGTTTCTTCAAGTTTAATTTTGCTGTCATTTGCTGCTTTTGTTCTTGCAGTGTTTGTCTTTTCCTTGTGTTATTTTCAGACCCAATGGGTATGACTTCTATTCTAATAGTCTTTAAAGCGGAATTAAGAACCTACAATCTTTAAAAGGCATAGAAGAATGTGCAAAGTATTACAAATTGGCAAACCATACTATTGTTGCTGGCACAGTGCGCTGGAAGAAGCGATGATGCTTGCCTATCTGCCATCCCGATAGGTGAGCCTTTCCTGTTGTGGGAATGACTAAAAAGACCCAGAAGGGAACCGGCGAGAGTTCAAATTCGTAATTGTCAACTGGCCTGTCGCCCAGGACCCTGACTGTTTGCGCAACGCTGTCCTCATCAGTGGATACGCTGGAAACTTTGGCATTATCGGCTGTAACGTAGAGGGTACCACTGGATGAATCGAACTGAATAGCCATGCGAAGTGCAGCTGATTTCAGGATAGCGTTTTTAACGTTTACTTTTTGTCCCCATATGACTGCACCTTTGTCGTTGATCTTAAGAATCGTCTCCCAAGGCTTCACATCAATCATCCAAGAAATGGTTTGTTTGGTAAGGCTAGGACTGACCGTTGTGGATGTGTTCCGGACAAAGTGTCCGTATTGTCTGTAAGTACCGGTTGTGTGAGTTGTGCTGAACTTGTAGTAAGTGTCTGTGGTGAAGTCAAACTGATCAAAACCTTGACCTCCTTTACTTGAAAGCTCGTCTATAAAGTATGCGCTGACGTGGTTATTTTTTACTCGGATAAATGCCGCCTCCATTGCTTTGTTGTCCAGCACCACTCGAACACGGTGACCATCTTTGATAGCTGCGACCAGCGACTCTCTGGATCCTCGAAGTTGGTTACCACTGCTGTCGTGAGTGAACACATGTCGCCAGCATGGGTCAGCAAACCACTTAAGTGACACGTAATCTGAGCCACGCCCCCGGTTGGTGACTCCCCCCACAGCCCACCTTGAGCTGTCTCTGCGACCAGTGATAGACCAAGAAGAGAACCACATGTAAGGGGTCTGTGTATTGAAAACAATATCATTTCCCTGGTATTTCTGAGACAGGTGTTTGTTACTTTGTCCACACACTCGCTTGTCTGTATCTGACCACATAATTACCTGCACAAAGAAACAGTAGAGTATTCAGTCATTCAGTGGCATGCCGCATAACTACTGTACAATGTAAAGAGGCCCCGGACATAAATTAAGTGGGGCTCTTTTTATATAATGGCCTCAATAGTTCTAATCAATGCAGGGCAAATCTGTATCAAAATATAACTACTTACTTTATCTTCATAATCATCATCATCATTCTTCAGCTTCCCAATGACCACAGCCTTCAACAAATTTGTGCCACGTCTTCCTGCCCTATGCCATACACTCAAGACCTTTCCATGTTTATTATCTCTTTCATTCCTGTCTCCAGAAACTGGGAAATGTGATGGCGTTTAAACAAAGTAGGAAAAAAAGAAAATTCAACAAATATATAAAGGACACCACTACTTTCCAGGGTCCAGCAGTTGTTGGGGCCCCTAGGACATATCCGGTCCACCTGGGTGGTAGTTACGCCACTGTAGCAATAACAACTGGTGCTACTTCACTGTGGAATAAATACGCATACTGTTGTTTAACTAGGACTGCTGAGCTTCTCTCTCCCTTTTGCAACCAATACCAAGTTGAAGACTCCTTGATATTATTTACATTGTAGATCTAGGCTTTTCTTTCATTCCGAAATGTGTTGAGTTGAAGGATTTAGTTTTGTGCATGGGATACTCAGTTAAACCCCATATGGGTTATAATTTGGGTATACAGTGTACCTTTTTCTACATAGTACATTACAATTTTGTTTTTCTAGACTCAAATTCTCTGGCGTTGGTGTGACATTTTCTAAGATTTGTTGGTGTATCTCTTCCCTGTTCTTTTTTTTTAACGTACGCCCGCTATTACTCGAGGCGTGAATTTCCAGTTAGCATATCTAAAATGAGACTGATTTTTACGTGAGTATCCCTTTTTTACCTGTACACTGACAGGTGTCCACTCGCCATTCAGGCAGATACTCGCGGTCTTCGGAGGGTAACCATTAGAGTCCCTGGTCGACGACACTCATTCAGATGTCTTCGCCAAGGCTCGAATTAATCCAGTCCAAGTCCCGGTCGGCGACACTCATTCAAATGTCCTCGCCCGGGCTTGAACCTGGGTCACCTAATCACCAGCGCAGTGTGGTAACCATTACACTAGTGCGGCTCCCTGTTTTTAGTACATATCCCGTCATCCTGTTGAGTTTTGAGATGTTTGCACTTTGATATAATATAGGCTACCTTCTTATTTATTGCCCTTGCTATTCACATTTCTTGCATGTTAGCACATAAATGTGCTATGGTATTTTTCTCATGACATGCTTCACATTTGTCTTCCTCTATCATAAAATATCCTATTTATAGTTGTAGTCTAAAAGGTTTTTACTGCATTTAATTTTTGGCTCTCTATCTGACATGTTCGTGTTGGATCTTTCAGCAGCTTAAAAGCACGTCTACCTTTCTGGCTTTGTTTCCAATTTTCTGTCCATTCCGTTGCTATTGGACTTTTTATTATGCTTTTGATCTTTGTGGAGCCCAAACCTGTGTTCATGTGGTTAAGACCGCTCCTTCCTGTGTTAGCTTCCTAGCCCGCTATCTCATTTCTATTTATTCCTACTTGTGAGGGTCTCCATGCTAATAGTACTATGCAGCCCCTGTTGTTTACGTATGTGCTAAGTTGAAATATTTCTTTCGCTAAGTATGGTCGGCTACATTCATGTGCATTACTTAGCTCTTGTTTTGCTGATAGAGAATAGTTAAGATCGTTCGCTTATTGGGGAGCTTGTCAGTAGTTATTGCCAGCGCTTTTGCTATTGCCACCATTTCTGCTGTGAAGATAGATGTATGTGTGCATTCCCTGCCATCCAGGAGGGTCTCAAAAATGCAGCGCTAAAATACTATGCTCTGGCTCTGGGCTCTAACAAGGAATTAATACTATCAGGAAAATTGCCTTTTTAAGGCATACACTTTTTTGGGGGGTGGGGGGGGTGGGGGGGGGGGGGGGGTTATGACTGTTTTTTTAATTCGCCAGGACAAGAAGCGTAATTCATGAGGTTTTCAAGTGTGAGCAGAATGATAAATATTAAGATAGTCAAATAGCAGACATTGTCGAAAGGGAGGGAAGTGTAGACACTTTACACTTTATTATATTATACTAGGTTTAGCTTTATGAGGAGGAGGGACCAGTTCTCTTCTTTGCCTTCCTAACTCAAGATCAGATTCAGGTACCCTATTTGCAGCTAGGTAAACTGAAACGTCACGGTACTTGGTTTTGAACCTGATAACTTTGCCTCGAGAAGTACGTGCTCTAACTACTCTGCCACTCAGTGATTTGACCCGAATGATGCAAGGTTTTAAAAAAAAACGTTAAAACAAAGTTGTGTATATTCTAAATAAAAACAAAGCAGAAAGTCAGTCACGAAAGTGTTTAATAATTCTTATAGAATTGTTGAATTCTTTGAACTACCTTCTTTCTTCCTCTTGATTTCTACCAATTGTGTCGCTGAGGAAAACACGTTTTCTGTAAGCAGTATATTTAATGTATTGCAGAGTAATGATTATTTTATTTCACTTCCAATTTAGTTTTTAACAGCCAAGCTATTTTTATCTGGCAAGTATTATATAGGTCACGTGTATTTCCTGGAGGTCTCCGAGGAGACAAAGGAAGATCAGGATTACTGCTGCCTCGGGGTATTCGTCAGAGGTGAATAATATAAGGCTGGGCAATCGCATCATGCACAACAAATAGCAGCAAAACCACCGCTACAAGAGCACATCAACGATTTCCTGCTAGCTTCCTGCGAGATTTGGCTCCCTTGCTCCTTGTTACGGGCCTCGGGACCCCAGTATATTCTGGGTGCTTCGATGACTTCTAGTATTTGAGGATGACCAAGTTATTATATGCGTATTCAGTTTATAGAGTCAAAGTCCCTCGGGTTCTTATCACTTTTGTAGGATTCCGTAATACTGTCCGTTGGTATCGATAATGTCTGCTTTAACCCTTGTGATACATTATGTGCTGAATATGTTTCATATTAAATATTCGACCCTTGACTGACCTGTATTAGTCTCTTGTCTTATTGATTATATTGGCAGTGTGAGATGCAGCGTGTTAAGACATTAATCATCACTGGTCATGATCAGTTGAAGATGAACAACATTTAACTCAACTCCGAATACGACAGTTGATAAGACTGTGATTTTGACGACTTAAAATATTTAATTAGTAATTTCATACCATGAGCAGACACCAACTACATGGGAACAAAAGTCACATCACATTCATATACGATCTGTAAGAGTTCTCATTATTTCATAAGCACATGTTCACAATCTCTATCTAGAGTTCTGGTTAGAGGTCAGTTCCTTTTAACGGCCAATGTCCTTTGGCATAAATTCAGAGGCTAACTAGACTTGCTCCCGTCGCAAGTTGATACAATAGCCTTTTGCACTAGACTTAACTATCCTGCTAGTTCTGCAATACACTTATTATGCTAGGCTTACGTCTACTGCTAGTCGTTTAATATCCGTTACACTAGGCTTGCGCTTGCCGCTAGCTGTACAATATCCATCTATACTAGTCTTACACTATTGCTAGTAACATAATGTTCCTTTGGCATACCACGCCAGGCTAATCTGCCATAATTATGCAAACTGCGTTATTCATACGACGACTTACGTTTGGTTCAAGAAATACACTGCTCAAATGGCTTCCCAGCCACACAATTAAAAAGTGGACTACGCCACACACTTTCCAGTGGTTATCCCACACAATATAAGTGGCAATGGCCACACTTCTGAAACACACTGCCGTTCGGGTCAAAACCCACAAGTCGAATGACCTTACAAAGACATACGCGTCATGCATAGTGATATGTATACTACGTCGTTAATATATATTCAATTGCGATGTTCCATGGTGCAGCAATCCGAGTTGGCCAAACTCAAATGCATGCACACATGCAACAATCATCGACATCGGTCGCGGAGATATATCTCTATTCGATTGAGGTGTTCCATGATACAGCCATTCGGATCGTCGACAAATCCAAATGTCTGTAAGCATGAAACAATCCTCAACATCATCCCCCTCACTTCCAAACGTGACACTTGTGGCACGGATGATAGTGATGGAGAAGACGCCCGTCTCCCGATCATATCAATATTAGTACTACCTACTTATAAATATCATAATAATTAAGTAGACACATTAAATTTTATAAAATTAATAATAGCACTTGTCAACATGGTGACTAAAGAGTTAATTCAATTTCTTCTCAGAGACGTTGCGCGATAAAAGATCTGCCAAGTTATTGTCTGATCCAGCAATAGGCAGGATCGTAAATGAAAATTCTTGAATCAACAAATACCATCGGTGTATTCTAGCGTTACGCATTGTTCTAGCTGTTATGTAAGTAAGAGGACTATGGTCTGTCATAATGTAAAAGTGCGTGCCGATGAGATATCTTGACAGCTTCTCCAGGCACCAGACCATCGACAGGAGCTCACGTTCACCTGTCGCATACTTCTGTTCAGCCGTAGTCAGTTTCCTCGACACATAGAAACATGGATGGAGTGTTTCCTTGTAACATTGCAGCAAACAACCACCCATGGAGTAACTCGAGGCATCTGATTGAAGTATGAATGGAATACGTATATTCGGTAATAACAAAATTGGTGCATTACTAAATAATTTCTTAATTGTTACCAAAGCGCTTTCGCAATCTTTGTCCCAACGTACCTTATTAGGACTACCTTTGGTCAACAGTGCGGACAAAGGTGTAGATAGTTGTGCGAAATGCGGGATGAACTTATGGTAATAGTTTATCAAGCCTAAAAGGCTTCTAACTTGTTTCTTAGTTGAAGGGGTAGAAATCTCTAGAATTCTTTTGACTGTATTGTCGTCAGGATACAGTTTGTGGTTACCTATGGTGACCAAGAAAAGAAATTTCCTGACAACCAATTTGGACCTTTGAAGGTCGCACAGTCAAACCATGCATACGTAACGTATGTAGAAGGGAAGTTAAACCATCAATATGGTCTTCCCACGAGTCATGAAATAGGCAGATGTCATCGATGTACGTGATGACATCTTTACGATCGCCAAGAAGGCGGCGCATCATGCGCACAAACGTCGCTGGCGCATTCACTAACCCAAAACACATATAATTCCATTGGTAGAGCCCAAAAGGAGTTGTGAAAGCTGTGTAAGGTTTGGCATTTTCGGCAAGAAGAATTTGCCAGTAGCCTTTGGAGAGATCTAGTTTGCTAAAGAAGGTAGCATTAGATAATTCTGACAAAAGATCATCTAAAAGTGGCATAGGCTCACCGTCTGTGATTGTAATTTTGTTCAATCGCCTAAAATCAATACAAATACGTAAAGAATCATCCTTCTTTTTAACTATCACCATTGGGAATGCATATGGTGATTCCGAAGGAGATATCACACCTAAACGTATCATCTCTTTTAACTCTTTCTCCACCCTATCTTTGTGGTGTAAAGATATAGGATAGGGTCTAAGTTTGATAGGTTTATAATCAGTAAGAGTAATATCATGGGATATAAGCGATGTCTGACCTGGAAGGTCGGTGAGAACATCATTGAAAGAAATAAGAATATCCCGAACTTGATCTTGTTGTGACGAAGATAGTGACGAAGAAATAGTCACGTCTTTCCAAGATTCCGATGATTGCAAAGAAGGTAGTTGGAATTGTAAAGGGATAGACGAAGTAGTATCTTCTTCATGAACAACTGCAAAAGAAGCAGTATGATGTGAAGAATCATCAATAGAGTTAATAACAGGAATTAATTCCTGTGGTCTTTCAACTGCTAATTTTAGCATGTTGACATGGAAGGTTTTGATTTTACCTCTAACGTTTACCGAGTAGTCAACATCTGTGACTTGTTTGATAATATCAAATGGACCTTGCCATGATATCAGTAATTTGTTATCGTTATGAGGTAGCAACAACCAATTTTTTCCCCCTGGTTTGAATGATCTTAATATTCTCTTTTGATTATGTAATAATCTTGATCGTTGAGTGGCTGATTTTATACTCTGGGATGCATAAGTGCACGCATCGATGATTCGTTGTCGGAGATCAATCACTAACTCGTAGCTGTTTCGAGTGGCTGTATCAATTGACGCTCCAATCAACAAATCTTTGAGTATCATCATTGGTCCGCGAGGATTCGAACCATAAACCAATTCGAACGGAGACCATCCCGTGCTCTCGTGAGGCACTTCACGAAAAGCGAAGAGGGCCGCCGGCAGAAGCCGATCCCATTCACGAGGGCATTCTTCAGTTATCTTAGATAACATCTGTTTTAGAGTGCTATTGTAGCGCTCGCACACACCGTTTGATTGAGGCCTATACGCACTACAAAACGAGTGGTGAACAGATAGCATGGATTCTAAATCCCTCATGATGTTGGAAGTAAATTGTGATCCTTGATCTGACAATATATCCTCCGGAAAAACCGATTCGACAAAATATCGAAAATAATGCATCAGACACGGATGCAGTTGTGATGGTTTTCAACGGTATGGCCTCTGGCCAACGCGTGCAAAGATCTACGCAAGTTAAAATATAACGAAATCCATTATTTGAAACAATTGATAACGGACCCACTATATCTACTGCAATCTTTTTGAAGGTCTCTCAGGCACGTCTGTAATCTGTAAGGGTGCCGTATGGAACCTGCCCTTACGTGCTATACCTTGGCATGTTGTACATGATTTGCAGTATAACTTTGTATCCTTATTAACCCCAGGCCAATAAAATTGTGACGTAACACGAAACAATGTTCTTTTGATCCCCATATGCCCTGCCATAGGGGAGTCATGACCTGTTTGTAGGACCAATGGTCTGTATTCTTTAGGTACTATCACTTGATGTATAATTGTTTTTCCATCATCATAATATCTAGTGAGTATTGATTTCTTTATCTTGAACCATTGTTTAGCCCCTCTTGTGTATTTAATCGTTTTTTGTTCTGCTCGGCTAAACAATCCTTGTAAAGTTGGGTCACTCTTCTGTTTTTCTGCAAAAACAGAAGGTGTAACAGTGCCAACTTGAGACATAATTGTATCTATTATAGGAAGAGGTGGTGTAGCCATGTCCGTAGCTAACTGTTGTGCTCTCGTTACAACAGCATTTGCCACCTGTGGGTGAGATTCAACCCACATTGCAATCTCCTCAGGAGTGCAATCTTTAACTCCTGGTATGTTTCCTATTATAATTTCAGTTATGGGTGCTCTCAAGCCGCAGGCATAGACAGTGCCTGTGTAAAAAGGAGTATCAATGTATACTCGTGCCACAGGGAAAGTTTCTATATTCCCACCAAATGTGACACACTTAACTGATTTGCCTGTAAAAGCAGAGGGCTCGATAAGCGAGTGCTTTATGCCTATCGTTGAGGACCCAGTGTCACGCAAAACTCTCACTACCTTACCATCCAATATTCCGGGATGAAATGTAAGATAACCGACATTTACACATGCCGACATTGTTGGCATACAATGACCACAATCAAGTGTAATTGTAGACTTTAATCTGTTTTTCGACTGACACTCATAACATGTATCATTCATTACCATACATGCGTTCGCATGATCATTATCATCATTACCTTTTTCCTTTTTAACACTGCAACTATTTGCATGTCTCTGTTTATTTTTTGTCTCTCGACGGAGATCTGGCATTACCTTTGTTATTATTGACTGACTTTTTATTGCTATAATAAAAATCAGTAGAGTCATCCTTCCTGGCATCTCTACCATAAGATGATCTCTGTTTATAGTATCCTTTTTGATGTGAACCATCATAATCCCTGCCTCTGTGATACCCACGATCATGAGGTGAATATCCTCTATAACCTCGTCGATATGAATTCGAAGGAGAGCGATGACGACGGAAGTTATAAAAACCTCTGTCGGATTGATAATAATCTGAACGACAACGTCCATCAAAGCTCTTCGATCGAGGTCTCTGATCATGTTGTGCCGCGCACACAGGCATAGGATCTCGAATAGTTGATCTATGAAGATCTTTATTCTGATGTGCGGTTTGATACTGTCTTCCGAGTTTTTCATACTCATCGATAGAATTAGGATGTCTTTCTTGTAAAAATGCTTCTAATTCAGTGCTGCATGCGGATAAAACTTTATCTCGCAGCATGAGATCTATAACACCTTCATATGTTTTATTTATACCAGATAGATCAATCCATCTGCTAAGGAAATGTTTAATAGATGCAATGAATTCACCAAAATCTGCATCCTTGCTTGGTTTAGCCGCATGAAAACGATCTCTGAATCCAGACTCAGTTAACTGGAAACGTCTTAGTAATACCTCTTTTACGACATCGAAATCGCTTCTGCTCTTTTCATCAAGACTCATGAAACATTTAAGTGAGTCACCAGTCAAAAAATCAAGTAAAAGACTGCTCCATCTTTCCTTGGGTATGTTCAGAGCTGTGACCTTGATGATGAATCTAGATATGAAAGAGTCAACACAATCGCGAGTTTGGTCAAAATGTGGCATTTTTAACTTAGGATAAAAAATATTTGTACCAGCCGCAGTCTTAGTCTGTTCAGACTGCACTTTAGCTAATTCTAAAGCTTTTTCTTTTTCTGCATGAAGTTTTAAAGTTTCCATTTCCATGGCGTTTTTATGGGCTTGATCCAGTTGCATAAGTTCCATTCTCCTTAATTCCATTTCTTTATCTCGTTGTGCCATTCTTTCCTTCTCAAATTCTCTGTCTTTTTCTTGTTGAGCTAATTCTTTATCTCGTTGAGCCATTTTTTTCCTTTTCAAATTCTCTGTCTTTTTCTTGTTGAGCTATAGTCAATCGTTCTAATTCCAATTTCATGGATATTTCTTTTTCCTTCTGAGCCATCTCTTTTTCTTTCATTTCCCTCTCTTGGGTTAATTCAAACCTCCTAAGCTCATCAGCTCGTTTAGTCATTTCGCGCTGTTCCATTCTTTCCAGACGCGATAAATATTCATCATATTTTGTATCTGCAAAACTTTGTAGTTCTGCTCCTGATTTTCCATAACTTTTTCCAATATCAATGAATTCCTGTAGTGTAGACATGATAATAGGTTTCTGAGTACCTTCAATAGTCTATAATATACACCAGGACTATAGAACTCACTATAATATGTACATGAATATATTAATCAATAACAAACAAGTTACAAGAACATGTGACAAAGACAGTGAAAACAATCAAATGAGTTACAATGAAATGATTTTTCAGTTATACGACAACACTTTACACTTATAAAGTAAATAAAGGAGACTTATACTCAGTAATCAGTAAAAGAAAGAAAAGAATTTACATCACACAAAAATATAACAAGACAAGTCGTCTTAAACAAACGTGTAGACAAAGAAGTTTTAGATCACACACGACAACAATTGTCAACAGTACTGAAATTAGGTTACGTAAATAAAGAGGACGTAACTCACTTGACGCAACTGCTAAGTACACAAAATATGGTTATATTGCGAACTGAGGAAACATTTATATCCTGACTCGAAAGAAAAAATATAATCAGTCAGATCCTCAGTCGGCGAATATAAGCATGCAAATCTAATAGAAGTTAACATTCACTGAAGTTTTCCTGGGAAAATTCCAGTCAATATTAAACACGACGAATATACGAATATACGAAAAACATGAATGGGGGAACACAGATGATAGTAAAAAGTAAGCAAAGTGATGATGAACTGTAGACCAAAGCTAATGCAAGGACAATATGATAATGTTCAAGCGCCCAAGTAAAATCAAGAACTTATCTGTTTAGCTGTCCCTCTGAGAAATACATGAATGCATGTAATTCTAATCTAAGTTCCGAAACGTGTCTTCAACAGCTGAAGTCCATTGATGGTAGACCTTGACCTTCGCAGCAGGGAACCGTTTGAAAGTATTGCTTCGGTCTTCGAACGTAGTTTCTTCAATCGATCTGCGTCGCAGCCTCAGATGAATTTGATGAAGAGATACATTCTCCACTGGTTCATGTTCTTGAGTGGAAGATTACCGTTCTATCTGCGTGAATCAGTCTCTTTGGTGGAAGAAAATTCGGATATTCTCAGGCAATGTTGTCTGCTACCGTACTTTCTGACACCAGTATGTTACGGGCCTCGGGACCCCAGTATATTCTGGGTGCTTCGATGACTTCTAGTATTTGAGGATGACCAAGTTATTATATGCGTATTCAGTTTATAGAGTCAAAGTCCCTCGGGTTCTTATCACTTTTGTAGGATTCCGTAATACTGTCCGTTGGTATCGATAATGTCTGCTTTAACCCTTGTGATACATTATGTGCTGAATATGTTTCATATTAAATATTCGACCCTTGACTGACCTGTATTAGTCTCTTGTCTTATTGATTATATTGGCAGTGTGAGATGCAGCGTGTTAAGACATTAATCATCACTGGTCATGATCAGTTGAAGATGAACAACATTTAACTCAACTCCGAATACGACAGTTGATAAGACTGTGATTTTGACGACTTAAAATATTTAATTAGTAATTTCATACCATGAGCAGACACCAACTACATGGGAACAAAAGTCACATCACATTCATATACGATCTGTAAGAGTTCTCATTATTTCATAAGCACATGTTCACAATCTCTATCTAGAGTTCTGGTTAGAGGTCAGTTCCTTTTAACGGCCAATGTCCTTTGGCATAAATTCAGAGGCTAACTAGACTTGCTCCCGTCGCAAGTTGATACAATAGCCTTTTGCACTAGACTTAACTATCCTGCTAGTTCTGCAATACACTTATTATGCTAGGCTTACGTCTACTGCTAGTCGTTTAATATCCGTTACACTAGGCTTGCGCTTGCCGCTAGCTGTACAATATCCATCTATACTAGTCTTACACTATTGCTAGTAACATAATGTTCCTTTGGCATACCACGCCAGGCTAATCTGCCATAATTATGCAAACTGCGTTATTCATACGACGACTTACGTTTGGTTCAAGAAATACACTGCTCAAATGGCTTCCCAGCCACACAATTAAAAAGTGGACTACGCCACACACTTTCCAGTGGTTATCCCACACAATATAAGTGGCAATGGCCACACTTCTGAAACACACTGCCGTTCGGGTCAAAACCCACAAGTCGAATGACCTTACAAAGACATACGCGTCATGCATAGTGATATGTATACTACGTCGTTAATATATATTCAATTGCGATGTTCCATGGTGCAGCAATCCGAGTTGGCCAAACTCAAATGCATGCACACATGCAACAATCATCGACATCGGTCGCGGAGATATATCTCTATTCGATTGAGGTGTTCCATGATACAGCCATTCGGATCGTCGACAAATCCAAATGTCTGTAAGCATGAAACAATCCTCAACACTCCTTATGGAGCGAAACATGAAAATAAAAGATATTATGGCCTAGACAATTCCCCAGGGTAAGAGAAATATATGTAGAACACACCCCCCTTCCCTAACCCTTCAAATGGATAACGGAATTAAACACGGATGTAAAGAGGATAAAGAAGGCTGCCACAGGACAGGAGAGGTTGGCTGTTGAAGTTCTGTACTCCGCAGGGAGCAGAGAGGTAATGAATGTGATTGTTCCAGTAACTTAATCAAAGCATAGCTTAATCTATCTTTATCACGTGGCTTTATATACCTGTAGTTTCCTTTAGATTGTGTTCTTCACGGGATGAAGCGGTTCGGGTAAAAACAGGCGGGAATTAACATTGGGAACTCTTTTCTGTTTGATTTAACATGCTTATTCCCCTTGACTGCATTGACAATTTTTGTTTTCCTTTTGACCTAATATGCTAATTCCCTCCCGATTCCATGTCTGTTCCAGTGTATGCTTTATGAGTTATCTCCTTTACCTCGTTCCCGAATACTGTCGCTCTGTTCATCTCATCTTCCATTGCTGTTTTTATTGACTGCTTGGTCGACCCACCATACTAAGGCATAGCAGCTATATTGTCACGAATCTTCCTGCGAGTGTAATCTGTCAGTTTCCTCGACCTCCCCTCTTTAGCAGCATCAATGAGATCTTCCTTCTTGCCAATAGTAGACCCTCCATCCAAGAAATGAGCAAACAGCGGTCGGTTATTATACAGGTCGTGCTGCAGATACAATCCTACTGTTTGGTTATTGGTGCAAAAAGGTTACTCTTGCATAAATAAACCTAAAAAAAAGGTTGTCCCATAGCACATACTACCGTAGGGGAGTTAAGTATTAAAGACTTAAAGGTCCAACATCGAGAGGTGAGGTGACCAGTTCCCTTCCTCGCTGCCTTTTCCTTCCCTAACTGAGCCAGGTACCCATTTACAGCTGGTGATAGCCCTCAGCTGCTTTTGTTCCAATCGGACGCTCCTACATGCCTGTAAAACATTTACAGTATTTCTCGACTTCTTCTTGAGCCTATCATTCATATACTGAAATTATATAAAGATCTTCAGCTAATGCTGAAAAGGGGTCCAAACATGCATCCTATAAATTAACCAAAAACAGAATTATGGCTATTGGGCTATACTTCTCGACTTTGTTTGTTTGTTTTTTTTTTTTGCCTGTCAATCCTGTTGTCGTGAATTCTGATTCACAAGTCATTCATACCACAACTGCATGCCATACTTTATAACAGTGTATCCTTAACGGACCAATGAAACGGCGTCCTTATTTGTTTGTTTACAATAGTATTCGGCATTCAAAATGGCTAGTTTCAAATCTGTGTAAACCAGTTGGGGATGGAATTAAATTATAGGACTATGAGCGAAGTACCGCATGGAAGAGGTCAGTAATTTAATAATAGGAATGTTTCTTGATAAGTAGGTGTAAAGACTTCCACGAAAAGCATTATACGAATGGAGAAATCTAGAGTGGAATGCATCGAGACATTAGGCAAGTCGAAAATTTTGCTGTTTAGGCTACGCCTATGAAAAGATGGATTTATGTAAAGTAAAGACAAGTATCTAGGAAGATAGAGAATATTCCAGGGCGTATTTTAAGCCTACGATGAAGAAAATCGGTCCAGGACTAAGGAAGATATTTAAATTCCTAGTTTTCCATACACGCGCAAAAAGTATGCAAGTGTTTCAGTATGCAACACACTTCAGCATTATTGCTTTCCGTGTCGTTCGGCCATGACCTATATAAAGACTTGCCCTCGTTCGGAAGGAGGCCATACACTTTTCAAACTACAGTAAGAGCGACAGTCTGTCAGTGAGACTTCCTTTGCCTTCTGCATCTGAGAGCAAACTGTATGACCATTAACAGCTTGACTGTGTGTACTTGAGGGTAAAAAAGAATGTATAAATATATATATTTCTAATAACTTAATCAAATTGTGAGTTGGTAAGTGTGTAGATGTGTTTTAAACCACTGTGTAATTTTTTGAGGCAAAACCAATCCTGTGTATATTCAAATAAATTGAGAATGGCAGCGGAAAGTGTGTTCATAGTTTTAGAAAAGCATTTAAAGAATTATTTCTTGAAGGAATGGAACACACACCACTAACAAAGGAAAGGATGAAAGGAATTGCATTACTGTATTGTTTAAGATATCACATAGTATTTTCCACAAAACCTATTAACTGTATGGAGGCGAATCATAGACAGATAGCTGTAACCAAGGAAATGGAGAAGGATGGTATTCACGATGAAATAAATTGTGTTATTACTGGTCTATTATGTCCTATGCGTCTACATGCACCCTGTCTGAAACTGTCTCTTCTCACCTACATCTGGGATAGAGAGATAGATATAGACAATACAGTGGTTTACAAATTGTGTTTCAGGTTACATCCTGTAATAAAAGTATACCTGAAAGGAGCCCTCCACAACTATAGGAATAGTGGTACGAGCGCCCTTTAAATCTAGAGGGACAGCAACCCAGTATCCACTGCCTGGAGGAAACTCAGTTGACCTTTCTTTCCAGAACAGAAGTGTGACAGGCTACAAAAACCAGCAGAAAAGATAAGTGGCCAAACAAGGCTACTGTCCAGTGTAGAACCAGATAGACCACAATAACTAAGTCATCTAAGACAGTAGATAATGATGACAATTTCAGTGTATCTAGATAGGAACATTCAGATTCAATAATTGACTGTAATTCAGTAATTGAAGAACTATTATTGATCCTAAAATACAGACAATCTACAACCAGGTTGAGTTCAGCCAGGAAAGAAGAACTATCAATATAAATTTTAAAGACTGTAGATATTTGTGAACATTTTACAAGTGATTTTAATAATTTAATGTTGTAATCAAATTTTGAGTTCAGTGAAAGATTTTCACAAAGAAAAGAAAACTTGTACAAAATAAATTGTAAATTTTAACCAACAGATTTAATTGGATTATTTAAGTTAAATTACAGTTCTTGTTGGTTAATATTTTAATTTAATATCCCTAGCAGAGCTTAACATTATAAACAGTGAAGGATCTTGAGAGGAGCCTTTAGGAACCTAGGATAATACACTATCATCATACCTAGGAACGTATAAAGCTTCATCTTACCTTTGATGTCTATACACCCTTACTCTTTTCAGAGAAGGGGGTATTGTTTATAAGACCAGTCTCTTATCTGGCACTATCCTGGTATCACCTGATACAACTTTGTGTCCAGGATATCTTATATTTTAAACAATGTATTAACCCCTCTCGTGACACCTGTACTAAAATTATATAAAGATCTTCAGCTAATGCTGACAATGGGCCCAAACCCACATTCTATACATTCTTAAAAACACCAAAAGCTGTACCGTACCTGGATCTCTTTGGCGTACCAAGCGATCTGAACGCGTTGGGTCTCTTCTGACAAGAAGTCTGCACTTTCAACGAGGTATTGTGCTACGTGTAGACTGCCAGTGGTGCAAGGTAAGAAGTGACGCCAGTGGGCGTCCGCAACAACTTCAAACCCGCTTGTAGCCACATGAGACAGAATCTGCGTTCATAATCAAATTGAAAAACACTCAGTATTTATCATCATCATCATCATCATCATCAATTTCCGTTGCGCTCCTATCGGAGCCAAAAGTGTTCTTGACCCCCTTGCATGAAACCTCCACAAAGCATTCACATGCTCTTTCAGCGGAAGTTCTGTGACAGTTTTGTACAGGATGTGGTAGCCATCACCAGCTCCACATAAAACCTCGTATTAGACCAGCCTGAGGCTGCAGTAGTTGTGATCTTTCTTTGTCTCTTGAGAGATCCCAGGAACTACACGGGACACTCAGTTTTTATATTGTACATCACCTTTTTTTTTTGTTTCATTGTTCTTCATGGATCTACCGCCGCAGATGGTCTTCTTCATGAGGCTTACATCAAAGCACATGCTTTTGCAGCAATAGTTATTGTTGCAGTTTGTTTTAGAGAACCAGGATGCCAGAACCATGGACATCCTCATATTAACATCACCTTATAACCTGACTCAGGACGCAGTAAGCTTCTATTCAGAGATCCCAGGAAACTACACGGAGACCGTCTAAGTGTAATGGTTACACTTTTTCTAGGTTTTGTTAGCTTTTATTATTCAAGCCACACATGCGAGCGCACGGACACACACAGGAGCGCACACGAACACACGCTGCACTGGGGCATCGGTGTTCAAAATACATTGCGGTTAGGGAAATAATTATTATTCAGTTAATAAACTTCTGCTTTCAAGGCATTGTGAAATATTTGGAGATCAAGGCCAACACAAAAACAGGAATCTTCAACACCAGTGTCAAGTCAGTCCTATTGTTTGGCTCTGAAACATTGAGAATAATAAAAGCGACCCCGAAAAAGCCACATATTTTCATACGTGGGTGCTTGTGTAGAGTAGAAGGACAGAAATGTGCGACAAGGTCACCAATGTGGAACTGATGACATGAGCCAGACAAGTGCCAGTGGAACAGGAGATGGGAAGAAGACGCGGATGATGGATATGACACACTGGAGAAACCTACAGTTAGCATTACAAGATAATCCTTGTTCTGGAATCCCCGAGGTAAGAAAGGCAGAGGTAAACAATAATAATAAAAAAAACATACATGAAGAAGATAACTGGAGACAGAAGTGGAAATGATGATGAACATGCCAACTGCTCATGCAGACATTCCTACGAGGCACCTCATTTGAGGTTTTGTATAGGACTGACAACGGCATCATGACAAACAAGTTAGTACAAAAATAACTGCCATAAAAACACGTGAATGTTTTGGTGCTAGCTTCCTGTGAGAGTGGCTCCGTGCTCCTTAAGGTGCGGACAAGTAAATGAAAGATATTATTGCATGTTTGATTGCCTAGGATGAGAGAAATAGAGGGACATCGAATTAACAAAACAACATGCACAGAACTTGAGATGATGAAGTTCACGCCGAGCCTTCCTGTCCTGTGACAACTGTTCAAGGTTTTTTCATGTACATCTTTATTCCTTTTAAGTCTTCCTCCAGTTCCTTTTTCCGTGTATGTTATGTCTCCCCATATTTCTTTCACAAGCTGGGTTCCAGAACAAGCACTACCTTGTAATGCTATCAACTGGTTGCCTCTTTTCTTATTCCACTGGCATTCGTCTAGGTTTTTCCCATCAGTTCTATTTTTAATATGATCTTATTGTACCATTTCCATCCTTATATTCAGCACAAGAACCCATTTATGAAAGTCTGTAACTTATTGGGTGTTGCTTCTCTCTCTCTCTCCCCCCCCCCCTTTTCCCCTCCCCATCCCCCAAGTATAGCCATTCAGTAGGAATGGCTTGTTATTTGAATTGAAGATTCTTATTTTTGACTGGATTTTGTTTCTTTTCATCTCCATATCTTTCCTAAGTCACTATGACAACTCATCTTGTTTTATATTACTTTGATATCACTGTTTATAAAACTTTCTTTGTGTTCACGTTTTCTAGTGATGTTTCTTCACGTGCCATTTGGACAATCCCTACTATCGTCGCGATCATGTCTCTTCACAACCTCGTGTCTCAAGTGCTGTTTATCAATTCTGTTGTTGACGTCTGTCTATGCCACGGTGCCAAATTGTCCATTATCTTCTCTCTGGTGTCATCCTCTATCTTTTTAGTTTCTTCTGTCTATTTTGTTGTCACGAAATACATTCCTGTTTTCTTTTTCTCATTCCATGTCCGCAGTAATTAAACTGAAGGCGATAAAAAATAAATAAATGCTTTAATTGTATTTTCTTTCTTACATACGATTTACAACTACTTTATTCATTTATATTTTTAAATTTATCAGAGCCTGAACTGCACTTTCACTTAACGTTTTTAACCATCTATGTTTCTTCTACGTGCAGGTCATGAGGCCATGGCCACTGATTTAAACAGTTTCTCGGCTAAAAAAATAGATGAAACACTGACATAGAGAGGGAGAAACTATTAGCCAAGGTGATCGTCCCGGTACACGATATGCTATTAATGGAGGTAATAGTAGCCCTAATGGATATGAACGCAGTTTCATAATCCAGATATACCAGGTTCGAAACCTGCTGCAGGCGGTTTGGTAGCAAATCGCTTTGTGTGGATTTTTAACAATGGTATAAGCGCCGTACCGTTCAGAAAGCAATGGCAAACTACTGAATGTAAAAAACTGCCTAGAAAAATCACAAACAGCCAATAAAAGCTGGGGTTGATTGCCACGTGACCTGTAAAGGATAAGCAACTAACAATAGTAGCTCTTTTATAAAAATCAGACCTAAAGATCTTTATTTTTGGACTTACTTACTTACTTAGTCGTTCCCCTTCTACCGTGAGGTGTAGAGGTTTGGAAGAGAGAGCGCCAGACCATTCTATCAGCTGTCTTCTTCCTGGCCTGGTTCCATTCTAGTCCTCGGTCCTTCAAAGATTGTCTAATGTTGTCCTCCCAGCGGACTCTGGGTCGTCCTCGGGGTCTGGATCCTTGGCTCTTTGTTTCCCATGCTTGTCGTGGTAGCCGATCTTCTCCCATTCTGCAGACATGGCCAAACCATCTTAATTGGGACTGTTCTATTTGGGTCTGCAGCGGGTGGGATTTTAGGCCTTGACGTATCGTCTGGTTGCGGATCATGTCTCTTCTTGTTACTTCAACCACCTTCCTCAGATATCTCATTTCTGAGGTTTGGATCTGGCTTTTGTTGGGTTGTAGACATTGCCCATGACTCACATCCATATGTCAAGACTGGGACATAGGTGGAGCGGTATACAGCCATCTTCGTTTTCTTACCCACCTCTTTCTTGCTGAGGAATCCACGATTTATGGCCTGAAAAAGTCTCCCAGCCGCTGCTTTTCGAGTGGCCAACTCTTCTTTGATGCCTCCCTTTCGGTCTATAATAGCTCCGAGATATTTAAAGTGGTCGACCTGCTCCAGGACCTGTTCTCCCAACTTAATCTGATGTTTTCTTTCTTCTCGTGATATCACCATGGATTTTGTTTTTAGAGCTGCTTATGACCATCCCTCTCTTCTCCAGCTCTTCCTTCCAGACTTGCAGGTTGGATTGGAGATGTGCCTCTGATTTAGCAATCAGGGCAACATCATCAGCAAATGCCAGCTCCGAAATATAGACCTGTCTCATCTTCCAGTACCCCACTGAATACTTTCTTGTTCTCTCCTTACATGCCTTGATGACATCGTCCATAAGGAGTATGAACAGGTAAGGTGATAGGATATCACCTTGTCTTACACCAGTGGTGGTCCTGAACTCTTCTGACTTATGGTTTGCTGTCCTCACATAATTTCTGCAAGACTTGTAGAAGCTCTGTATAGCATGAATCAGAGTGCTGGAATATTCTTCCTTGCCAAACAGTCCCAAAGTTTGCTCCAGGGGACCCTGTCAAACGCCTTTTCCAGATCTATGAAACAAAGATGGATCTCACTCTTATACTCAAGGGCCTTTTCACTCAGCTGTCTGAGTGTGAAGATTAGGTCTTGAGTACTTCGGTTTGCTCGGAATCCGCACTGGACCTCATCCAATTGTGGCTCAGCTAGGTGTCGGAGTCTCTGCTCTAGGATTCTAGTATTTTTGGACACGCGCCCTAATATACTACTGGACAAAAGTTAAGGGCCACCAAGAAAAACTCCACTATGGACCAAATAAATGGAACCAGGTGTAAACAATTTATTACAAAATAAAGTTGATTCATCCATAGAAAAGATCAGTCAAGTTTTTTAAAATAATGTTTGACTTACTAACAAAAAGAAATTCAACTCACTTTTTCACCTTTTGAACTAGTGGGGCGTGTTGCAAAAACCACGAGTTTTTGCAGCAACAATGGCAATTTTCACGTGCGGGTTAAAGTGACCCAGTTTTTGGACATTTAAAAAAAATTAACCTAGTGCACACAGAAATGTATACACATTTCTCTGAGCTCAGTTTTAATGACATTTTCACTTGTCTTTACAAATTGCCAATCAATTATATAAACCTTGTCTAAACTGAATCGTATATAACCGACAAGATTGAACGGGACACGCCTCGCCAAAACGAGGCAAAATTTTATTTTAGGAAAAAAAAGGAGCCCCTTCATTCATGACTGACTATAAGAATGTGCCCCTGAGGTAATGGATGGGTATGAAAAAAAATCGAAAAAGGTGATTCGTCTTGCGAGGACAAAAGACAAAGAAAATGGCAAACGTTGCGACCACACGGCCTTCATCAGGGAAAGGAAAGAAAGTGAGGGCTAGATAAGACACATGCCCCTGAGGTGATAGCTCTCAGCTGCTTTTGTTCCTAGTGTTCCTTTCGGCGTGTTATTTTCTCTTCTGCTTGTTGTGAGAGTTTCTTTTCTCCCAATCTGAGGTGGCGTTATAGGCAGCACCGCCACTCCATCCTACTGCAGGATTTATGTCCGGTACCTTCATATCTTTGAACCTCATCTGCGGTAGCCCAACTGTTCTTTTGCCATCTGCCAGTTGTCCGTAGATGGTATCTTCGGCATGCAATCATCTTCCATGTGGCGGACATGGCCAAGACATGCTATTAATAACTATTAATTTGTGCTAGGTCCTCCTGTCCTGTGCCATCTGCTTAAGATCTTTCCATTTCTTCTTTATCTCTTTCATCTATGGCCGCATGAAACTAGGACATGCTATGTCGTTTAAGCGTATGAAAAATGAAATTAAGAGGATATATATAAAGATGAACGTCCCCTCCGATCATTTCTTTCCGGGATCCACTCAGTGCTGGGACCCCAGGAAGGTGCCCGGTCCACACGTGGATAGTTACGTCACTGTAACAGTGAGAGAATTGTGAAAACGACTAAAGACAGAAGATGTAATTATAATTAAGAGATGACAGAATTGGTTGACTTTATGTCACAAGTGGATCAGGTCTTACCTCACAACAAATATTATCACCTCGGACATTGATGTTGTCTACGCTGGCAGAAAATGTGTGTGTGGCAATTGAGGAAGGATCTACCATTGTGTCCTTCAGCAGAACTCGAAGCTCAGCTCCGCGCAGTACTGCTTGCTTCAGGTCCTCTTTGCTGCCAAAAATGGGGGCCCCGTTGGCGTCGTTCTCAAAAATGAGTGTCCATGGTCTGTCGCAAAGACCTGTTACATGATTGAAAGGTACATAATATTAAATCTCTGTGAATGTTCATGGTCTGTCGCAGAGACAAGTTACACGGTTTAATGGTGGCATTAAATCTGTGTGAATGTTCATGTTCTGTCGCAGAGACGTGTTATATAGTTAAATGGTATATAATATTAAATCTCAGTCACTGCCCCACGATCTGTCGCAGAGACCTGTTACGTAGTTTAATGATATGTGATACTAAATGTCTGCACAAACAAACACAGATCATATTTCTCTCTCATCTCCTTTATCAGCCCCTCTATCACTCGTTTTCATATTCTCTCTCCTGTCTTCTCTCTCAAATATTCCTTCTCTCCTCTAGTTCATCTCTATTTGTCTCTCCCCCCTTCTTGATCCTCTCTCTCTCTCGTTTTCTGAATGCCCCTATTTCTCTCTACCAGTCCCCCTGGCCTCTTTCTTTCTCGAACTCGTCCACATCCCATTTAGCTTAGTCAGCATACCTGGGTAGACCAATGTCTTGAGTACTAGGTAAATTATAACGGTAATGTTGGAGAAAACCTTTAGAATAAACATCTAAATTGAAGACTCATGAGTGGAACTAGGAAAAAGCCGAAAATGGACATTCATGGAGTACAATTATTGCAGTTCCTTGTTCGAAGGGGAAAGATCAGAATGAAAATGGACATTCACTGAGAACAATTATTGCAGTTCTATTTTCGTCTGGGAAAGAGCAGAATGAAAATGGACATTCATGGAGTACAATTATTGCAGTTCTATGTTTGAAGGGGAAAGGGGAAAGATCAGAATGAAAATGGAAAGATATTCTTCAGAAAAAGCATGCGAGACAGCACCAGTCGATGGTCTACACCCGGAAAGAAAATAAATGGTGTAAGTGAAAGATACTAACTGACAACCACGTGGAGAAGGGAGAGCATGAAGTAGGCATCACAGGAATACATAAGACATGGAATGGCCATGAACTGATGACACGGGACTGGAAGGCTTTGTGTCGGCCTATGCTCCTCATGTAGCTGAAATGTAATTATGATTATGATGACAGAGATTATACTGAATCAGCACAGCTCAGTGATATTAAAGTTTAAAAAAACGGTTAATAATTAAAGTATCACACTGGAGGTATTAAGAATTTGGTAAGGTAAAGGTAAAGGATCCCGTTACACGCACATTGAGGCATATTGGGAATATGGTGTTTGGCCCATATTTTCTTGACCATACGGCACACTAGGGGTGATGTGGTCAGCATCGCACCGTATTAAGAAGTTAGTGTTCTAGTAAATCTTTTACGCAGTTTATCTCACAGCTTATTTGTAATGTTTTTGTGTCAAAGAATTGTGACTGCACGGGGCTGTTTCTTATAAAAATCTGACAGGTCAAATTCAATATAAACCCAGGAGTTTCGTTCTTCCGGAGAGCAAGTGCTACTACCTGTATGATGTTACTTGACACGTGATGTATGAAAGGTAGTATTTTCTTACATACGTAAACGCACAGTTCACAGTCAGCCGCACTTGCAATCATTGATGACAACCAATGTGGTTATATGCATTTATTAGGAAAAAGGCGAACATCAATATTAAATGTCGACATGTTAATGAATATTTGAAACTCTCCTTCACCATCAAAGTTATAACAAATATCAATGTGTTCAAACACGCTATATACAGGCTGTACAACCAGTCTTTTCCTCAATAATAGTCAGCATCAGCATTTCCTTCTGGTGTATCTAGATGGTATGGTAGACCTGCCTATCGCAGGAGATGAATATTTAGATCCCATTAAATTGCTGCTATAGCTGACACGTACCTTTACTTCTTGTGCACAGTTTGCTTACTTACTTACTTAGTCGTTCCCCTTCTATTGTGAGGTGTAGAGGTTTGGAATAAAGAGCGCCAGACTATCCTATCGGCTGTCTTCCTCATGGCTTCGTTCCAATCTAGTCCTCGGTCCTTCAAAAATTGTCTAATGTTGTCCTCCCAGCGGACTCTGGGTCGTCCTGGGGATCTGGATCCCTGGCTCTTTGTTTCCCATGCTTGTCATGGTAGCCGATCTTCTCCCATTCTGCAGTGATAGGAAACTCTTTACAGAGCGATACAACAGGAAGCAATCTGATCATCAGAAGAAGTCCCCCCATCTGACAAGTGTTTCGGCCCGATTACTCCTTTACACTCTAAGGGGGGCGGGCCCACTTGGGTCATGACTCCCAAGCGTCTCAGCTTCCTGTTGTCTTGTATCGAAAATGAACCCATTTCACTTACGGTAGCAACTTTTAATCCACAACGCCAGCCGTGGGGGCAATTGTGAAAGTAACAAAGAAAAGACAAATTATTCCGTTCGTTCCGTCGCCCTAAACAACTAAGGACACACACTGAGACACGAGCGCGCAGCCGACGAACCTTAGCCACTGCGCGCCGCACGCCACTGAAATTCTGTACCTGACACACTCCCTATAGTATACATCGCCTGTTGCCCCAGAGTCGCAGCCCCCTCACTAGTACACCATATAAACTCAGCGCTGTGGACTTAGAAAAATTTTGGTGTTTTCTGTACCGCAGCGTTTACCGTCACGATCTCCATTGCCCACTGCGGTTGTTCCACAGCCAGCCTGATGCCTTTTCGGCAGTTTCGCTAAGCCTCTTCAGTGCCCTTGTTCTAGACTGTCCCTTCAACCCCAACAGTTTCAATAAATCATACATTGATGCAGCAACAAGCCCTCTTGCGCCCACTTCAACCGCCATGACCCTTGCACTGAATCCATCGTGTCTCAGATCCGCGGCTAGATCGCTATACTTGGCCGCTTTGAATGAATGTTGCTCGTCTAATCTGGATTCAAATGGCACGGTCAGTTCAATCAGTATGACCTGAAGCGTTGCTGAAGAATGAAGCACTATATCCGGCCGTCTCCGCGATTTTCTGATACTCTCTGGATATGCCCCCCGTCCAGGTAGGTCTACCGCCATCTCCCAGTCGTTTGCACAGTCAAGAAGAGATGGTAAACTGCTACCAGGTTTACTCGGTTTGGGGTGTGCTGACTTTCCTGCCCTCAGAAAGTATGTGTTTGTGGTGTCTGGCCGGACTTTGCTATTCGCTTTCATTCTTGCCTGATCTATTGTCGCAGCAAGCTCATTTAGCACTTTGTTATGGCGCCAAGTGTATCGTCCTTGCCCTAATGCCACCTTACACGCTGAGAGCACGTGTTCAAGTGTCTGCCTCCCCTGGCACAGGGGGCACTGCTCATCATCCGACTTTCCCCATTTCACAAGGTTGGTGGCCGACGGCAGCAGGTCATACATTGATCTAACCACGAAGCTGAGCCTAAGAGGTGCCATATGCCATATATCATTCCATGTCAAGGATCTCTGCAGGGCTCCTTCCCATGTAGTCCATTGGCCTTGTTGGACCTGCTGCACTGCTTTTAGCAACCTCTTATCATTCTCAGCTCCTCGTATCTCCTGAACTACCATGTCTCTGCGTTCCCTGCTTGATGCCTTGGACCACCAGCGGATGTCACCATGCCCAAATCCCCGTCTATTCGTTTGTGTGTATCCGATTACCTCTCTCAGTTTGAGTGACTCTTCAGCAGCATCAACAGCTTCTTCCACTCTCCACTTCCTTCCCGTTTTCAGTGTGGGCTGAATGGACTTAACCACGTCATCAGCTGACTCGCGTAGCATCATTGCAAGCCTTGCTTTTCCAACTTTGTACTCTTCAACAACTGACTTGAAGGGAAGCAGAAGTTTTGACTTTTTGCAGTACAGTGCTACATCTGACAGACCTGGTGGTACCCCTAGCCATTTTCTCATGAACTTGTTGACCTTCTGCTCTATAGCTTCCACTGTACTTGTGCTTACTTCATATATAAGCAGTGGCCACAGCAACTTCGGTATCAACATGAACTGGAGGCACCACAGTTTGAACTTTCCCAGGAGTCTGCTTTGGTCTATGATCTGTAGTCCTCTGTCTGCCATTTCTATTGTCTGTTGCACTGCCTTCGAGTCTTTTAAAGAGGCATCGTACACCCTGCCAAGACTTTTAACAGGTTCCTCAATGACAGTAGGGATTCTTTGGCTGGAAACCGTGAATATGACCTCTGCTATCTTCCCTTTCCTGACTGATAGGCTTCTCGACTTCTTGGGTTTGAAGCTCATTCTGCACCAGCTGACTAGTTCATCCAGGCGTGCTAACATCCTCCGGGCCTGATGTTCATCTGATGTCAGAATTGTTGTGTCATCCATGAATGCTTTGAGCGGTGGCATGTGACACATTCCACCGAGCTTTGGACCTATAGCCATTCCTTCAGCCGCATTGAGGATTACCTGCATAGCCATGACGAATAGTATCGGAGAGATGGTACATCCCATCGCAATTCCAACTTCAAGGCCAATCCACTTCGTTGTGTACTCTCTGGTTGAAAATCTGACAGAAAACCCTGCGAAATACAGCTTCAGCATTGCTGCAATCTCTTGTGGAACATGATACATTTCTAGGGCCTGCCACAACATCTGGTGTGGAACGGATCCATAAGCATTCGCTAGATCCAACCAGATTACATGGAGGTTTGTTCTGTCAGACTTTGCCTTTTGGATTGCTTCCCAGATCATTGTGGCATGCTCTAGACATCCTGGTGTACCTGGGATACCTCCTTTCTGAATGGTAGTGTCAATGTACCCATTTGCCAGGAGGTATGTAGTGAGTCTTTTCGCCATTACTGAGAAGAATATCTTCCCTTCCACATTGAGTAGTGAGATTGGCCTGAACTGACTGATGTCTGTGGAATTTTGTTCCTTCAAGATGTAGACTCCGTTTGCCTTTCTCCATTCCTTGCTTACGAGTTGGGTTTTCCACGCATTCTTCAGTAAACGGAGCAGTCGTTTGAGAACCTCAGGGCATCTTTTATACACCACATATGGAACACCATTAGGACCTGGAGCTGACTTGCACCGAGCTTTCTGGACAATGCTTTCTACCTCTTGTACCGTTGGGGGCTTGGTGTTAAATTCAGCTCCTGGCTTACCCGGCCATTTAAGGCCTGCCATGCTGCTGAGCGGCTCATTTTTGCGACCATCTGAATATGTCATTCTAAGGTGTTCTTCCAGGTCTTCTTTCCTGATGTTTAGCGTACCCGACCGTGGCTGCTCAAACAGTTCTTTGGCAAACTTGAAGGGCTCCCTAAAGAATCTTTCCCTATCCCTTCGAGTCTTCCTTCTCTTCCTGCACAACCTTTCCGCTCTACATAGGGCATTATGTTGGCCTTTCAGGTGCTCCCAAACTTGCCGTAACCCTTCCTTCTCTGTGGCAACTGCGTTCTTGAACAGTTTTCGGGCATGCTTCTTCTGTTTCCTGATTTCATCTATTTTAATTTGTCTTCTACTTTTCCGTGGTGGGTTACTTTCCCTTGCCTCCCTCACTCCGAACACTTTGCGACAGTGCAGATATATTATGTCGCCAAAGATTTCCAGCTTCTTCTCCAAAGTTAGCTGCTTCAGGCTGTTATCCAACTCTTTTGCCAAGGCTTCGTCCAGCTGTTCCCAAAGCCCTTTTGCGCTGGCAGGTGGAAACTTTATTGCATCTCTCTTCCCGTCCAAGAAGTGTGTGAGATCATCATCTGGCAGATCAACTTGAATGTACTCAGCACTGTGGATTGACTCCTGGCTGCGTTCTTCTAACGTCTTATCCGTCGAGACAGAGCGCTGTTGATCTCCCCCTGATGACCTCCCACACCCCTTTTTCGTTCTGTGGATTTTCATTCCTCTCTGAGTAGAGAATTCCCTACCACAGGCACATGGAAATTCAAGCCGTTGTTCAGAGCTCGAAGTCCGTGTAACGGGTCTGGTCGATTCCATTGAGGCGCCTGTGGATTCATCATCCTCCCCCCCTTTCGGTGAATCCTGGGGGCATCTATCGTTTTTGGGTCATATAGCAATTGAATACAGCTTACGGGGTGCTAACCCGGTCAGCCGGTTTCTAGTCTTTCCCAGTGTCATCTGTCTTTCCAGAAGTCAATCGGTCTTTTCCCGATCGTCACTGGTTTGACCATGCAACTATGATAGGAAACTCTTTACAGAGCGATACAACAGGAAGCAATCTGATCATCAGAAGAAGTCCCCCCATCTGACAAGTGTTTCGGCCCGATTACTCCTTTACACTCTAAGGGGGGCGGGCCCACTTGGGTCATGACTCCCAAGCGCCTCAGCTTCCTGTTGTCTTGTATCGAAAATGAACCCATTTCACTTACGGTAGCAACTTTTAATCCACAACGCCAGCCGTGGGGGCAATTGTGAAAGTAACAAAGAAAAGACATGACCAAACCATCTTAGTTGGGACTGTTCTACTTGGGTCTGCAGGGGATGGGAT
This sequence comes from Oreohelix idahoensis, assembly GCA_024509875.1. Taxonomy (NCBI): domain Eukaryota; kingdom Metazoa; phylum Mollusca; class Gastropoda; order Stylommatophora; family Oreohelicidae; genus Oreohelix; species Oreohelix idahoensis. The sequence continues at coordinate 84,333 of JAMPIV010007664.1, read as the reverse complement.
TTTAGGCCTTGACGTATCGTCTGGTTGCGGACCATGTCTCTTCTTGTTACTTCAACCACCTTCCTCAGATACCTCATTTCTGAGGTTTGGATCTGGCTTTTGTGGGTTGTAGTCATTGCACATGACTCGCATCCATATGTCAAGACTGGGACATAGGTGGAGCGGTATACTGCCATCTTCGTTTTCTTACCAACCTCTCTCTTGCTGAGGAATCCTCGATTTCTGGCCTGAAAAAGTCACCCAGCTGCTGCTTTTCGAGTGGCCAACTCTTCTTTAATGCCCCCTTTTGGTCTATAATAGGTCCGAGGTATTTAAAGTGGTCGACCTGCTCCAGGACCTGTTCTCCCAGCTTAATCTGATGTCTTCTTTCTTCTCGTGATATCACCAAGGATTTCGTTTTGGAGCTGCTTATGACCATTCCTCTTGTCGTGAATTCTGATTCACAACACGTCATTCATACCACAACGGTACGCCATACTTTATAATAGTGTATGCTTGACGGACCAATGAAATGGCATCTTCATGCATAGTGTTTACAAACGTATTAGCCTAACAATGGCCGAGCTCAAATCTGTGTAACCTTGTTATAATTGGAGGTAAACTACAGAATTATGAGCGAAGTACAGCATGGAAGAGGTCCATAATTCACAAATGGGAAGGTTCATCTATAAGTCTGTGCAAAGATTTCCACGGGAAGTGATATATTAATGGAGAAATCTCGAGTGGAATGCATCGAGACATCAGGCAAGTCGAAAATTTTGTTGTTTAGGCTACGCTTATGAAAAAAATGGATGTCGGAAAATAAAAGACAATTATTTAGAAATATAAAGAATAATCCAGGGCATACTTTAAGCCTAAGATGAAGGAAATCGGTCCAGGAATAACGAAGACATTTAAAATCTTAGTTTTCTGTAACTGCACATCTCTGCAAAATTATGACTGGACTTGAGTATGCAACATACTTCAGTTTTACTGCTTCCCGTGTCGTTCGGCCATGACCTATATAAGCAATTGCCCTCAACGGAAAGGAGGCACAGAAATTTTCAAACTACAGCGAGAGCGCCATTCGGTCAGAGAGAGACTGCCGTTGCCTTCTGCATCTGATAGCAGACTGGTTGACCATTAACAGCTCGACTGTATGTACTTGAGGGTTACATCCTGTAATAAAAGTACACCTTTAACGAGCCAGCCACAACGATAGGAGCTAGTGGTGCGAGCGCCCTTTAATTCTAGAGGGACAGCCACCCAATACCTACTGCCTGGAGGAAACACAGCTGACCGTTTCTTTCCAGAACAGAAGTGTGACAGGCTTCAAAAACCAGCATTGAAGATAAGTGGCCATACAATGCTACTGTCCAGTGTGTAACATCATTACCACAAATAAAGAAAAAAAAACATAATGATGACAATTCAGTGCAGCTAGATAGGCAAATTCATAGTCAGTGATTGCCTGTAATTCAGTAAACTGTCCCTTTTTGATCCTTAGCCGCCTACCGTCAAAGCAATCAGTAGCCATTACGCCTGGTGGCGTCTTGTAGAGCAACAACAAATTGATTCCACTTTGCTCGGTCAGTTGCCATCCTTCGTACAGTGCCCCAACTCTGGTTCATTCTTTGCATCTCAGCCTCCACAGTCCTCCGCCAAGTTGTTTTTTGGTCGGCCTCTTTTTCGTTTTCCTTCAGGGGTCCATAGCATAGCTGTTCTTGTGATGGCATTGGGGTCTCTTCTGAGGACATGGCCAACCCAGCTCTAGCGTCTGCCAGCTATGATGGTGTGCATGTCCTCCTGCTTGCTCCAAGTAAGCAGATCTTGGTTGGTGATGGTATTCAGCCAAAAGATTCCGTGAATTTTTCTTAGGTATGTTGTGTGAAAAGAAGACAATTTCAACATAGACTATTTGCGTAACACTTAACATATTCTTTGTCAGCAAGTCCTAAGGAACCCAAATATATATGTTTAATGGGGCTAAGTGGCTGCTTTCAAAATATGCATTTTCTTCTAGGATAGTCGTGCTGTTACCACCTCCTCACTTCCAAACTTTTAGGGTGTCTGCTGTACTGTCAGGCTTTCAAACGTAAACCAGTATAATGTCATGTTTCCTAATAAGCGTTTTTCAGGTTTTTAAACCTAACTCTCGTATGGGTAGTGTTTTTTATCACGGTCTATTTGAAAAAAAGTTAGTGCCTCTGGCCTTTCGCGCGGGGAGGGTGGCATTAATTGTATATCGCGAGACGCGTGTTGGTGTTGCATGCGTTCCTGCTTTCAGCCCTCCCTCTCTCTATCCTAAGTTCATCTGTCTTTCCGTTTATGTTAACGTAGTGTATAAAATGAAATTAATGGAAGTATTAATTTAGGTCATTACGCAGTGTGCCTAGCTCAAGGTTTTCTTAGAAATACAGTACACGTTTTATTGTAGAAAGCGTGTAGTGATGCAGTAGGCTTTACTATCAACGTGAAACGTTACAATTTGCAGACGAAGTAGAAAACAAGGGGGATTTTTGTACGCCATTGTGACAGCACTGTACTTTTACCATTTCTCTTTCCTTTTATTGAATTTATGTGTTAGGCTTTACATTTACCTTTTAATTTATATATGTGGATTTAGAATGTTTCACGACAATAAAGACAGTCTGCAACCAGATTGAATTCAGCCAGGAAAGAAGAACTATCATCATAAACACAAAGACTGTAGTTAGTTGTGTACATTTTATAAATGATTTTATTAATTTTATGTTGAAATCAACTTTTGAAATCAGTGAAAGATTTTCACAAAGAAAAGAAAACTTGTAGAAAATAAATTGTACATTTTACCAACAGACTTAATTGGATCATTTAAGTTAAGTTACAGTTCTTGTTGGTTAATAGTTTAGTTTAATACCCCTAGCAAAGCTTAACATTATAAACATAGGAGGATCTTGAGAGGAGCCTTTAGGAACCTAGGATAATACACTATAATCATACCTAGGAACTTATACAGCTTGATCTTACCTTTGATGTCTATACACCCTTACACTTTTCAGAGAAGGGGGTATTGCTTATGTCCAGTCTCTTATCTGGCACTATCCAGCTATCACCTGATACAACTTTGTGTCCAGGATATCTTATTATTTTAAACAGTATTAACCCCTCTCGTGACACCTCTCTTCTCCAGCTCTTCCTTACAGACTTGCAGGGCAACATTATCAGCAAATGCCAGCTCTGAAATACAGACCTGTTTCATCTTCCAGTCTCCTTACATGCCTTGATGACATCGTCCATGAGGAGTATGAAAAGATAAGGTGACAGGATATCACACTGTCTTACACCAGTGGTGGTCCCGAACTCTCCTGACTTATGGTTTACTGTCCTCACATAATTTCTGCAAGACTTGTAGAAGCTCTGTATAGCATGAATCAGAGGTGCTGGAATGTTCTTCCTTGCCAAACAGTCCAAAGTTTGCTCCAGAGGACCCTGTCAAACGCCTTTTCCAGATGTGTGAAACAAAGATGGATCTCACACTTATACTCAAGGGCCTTTTCACTCAGCTGTCTGAGTGTGAAGATTAGGTCTTGAGTACTTCGGTTTGCTCGGAATCCGCACTGGACCTCATCCAATTGCAGCTCAGCTAGGCGTCGGAGTCTCTGCTCTAGGATTCTAGAGTAGATTTTACCAGGGACACTGAGAAGGGATATGCCTCTATGTTTCCACATTGTCGATTGTCACCCTTTTTGAAAATTGGTGTTATGATGGCAATCTCCCAATCCTTTGGTATGGCCTTGTTGCACCACGCTGCCTGTAGGCCCCTTAAGAGTAATAGGTCGCCTGATGCTCCCATGTAATTAACCATTTCTGGTGTTATACCATAATGCCCTGCTGCTTTGCCCATCTTGATTTTCTCCAGTGCTGCCTTCAGTTCTTCCATCTTTATGTCATCTTCACCATCATTGGTTTTCTCTTCTGTGCTAGTGGTTATCATTTCTGGTGCTTGACCTTGCTCACCATCAAGGAGTTCTGAGAAATATTCTTTCCATCTTTCCATTACTTCCTTCGGGCCAGTAAGCAATTTGTCTTGCTTGTCCTTTACAAATTTGAGAGGGCATTGTTTTTCCTTCCTCATGTTCTTTTAGGGTCTTATAGAACAATTTCTGGTTTTCTTGCGCATCTTTTTCTAGCTTTTCTCCAAATTCTTCCCATGACTTCTGTTTTGCTGCTAGCACCTTGTTCTTTGCTTCTGTTCTGAGTGTCACATATTCTATATATTTCCCCATTTGTCCTGTTGTGTTTTCAGCTCCTAAGTATTGTTTCCATGCCATTTTCTTCTCTCTTATTTTCTTTTTGACTTCCTCTGTCCACCAAGGTGTCCTCTTTCTCTTGTTCCCAAGTCAGACTTCACCACATACTTCTGCAGCAGCTGTCTTTATGATGTCCCTGAATTTAAGCCAGAGGGTTTCCAAGTCATCAGGTTGTTCTTCTGTGTTTCTCACCGCTGCAGCAATAAGCCCCTGATATCTGGTCTTAATTTCTGGCTTTCTCATCTTGTAGGTATTAATGCTCATTTCTACCGTTCGTGTACTTAGTTTCTTGCGTGATGTTGGGCAGTTCCTAGGCTGTGCAACTCTTTCAGTTGTTTTTTTTATTTTATTGTAAGCAGGTAGTGATCACTTCCAATCTCTGGCCTCCTCCACACTCTAGCATCCCGGACATATTTGAATGAGCTCCTCCTAACAATGGCAGAGCGATCACTGACTTCTCATTCTTTGTTGGTTCACATCTAGTGTATGTATGCATGCGCTTATGGGGGAACTTTGTGTTTGTAATGATCAGATTCTGCTCACTGCAGAATCTAAGGAGTCGCTTTCCATTGTCATTGAGAGTATCTTCTCCATATCTTCCGATAACTCCACCCCATCTAGCATGGTCATTTCCAACTCTGACATTGAAATCTCCGAGCATGATAATTTCATCAAGGCAGTCATCCACTGTCCTTTGAAGCAGCTCGAAGAATTCCTCCTTGACCTCTGCTCTCTCATCCTCGTTTGGTCCATACACTATGACCAGGTTGACTATGGTTTCTCCTTCTTTTAGTTTTACATCCATAATGCGCTCCGAGACAAAGTTCCATCCCTTGATACTATCTTTTTGGTGTTTGGCCACAATGCAACTCACGCCCTCTTTAGTTGTACACCACTGTAGAGCAGCGTGATGCCATCGAGATCCATGACTCCTTGTCCTTTTTTTCTTTGTTTCCGTTATAGCCGGGATTTCTAGTTTTGCTTTCCTTATCTCTTCCACCAGCTTCTCTTCTTTCCCATTTATACTTCTTGTGTTCCAAGTTCCATAAGTCGTAGTCCGTTCCAGTTCGTCGCCTTTAGAATCAGTTCGATTTTCTCTCTTATATTACTCGTAATCATAGTTTAAAGCAAACAGGTGATTGGCCTGTTGTGGCTTTGCATGGTGGAGGGGCTGCCTCCTTACGGCCTCCATGCATGCCGCCCTCCTCCTTTTTTAGCCGGGCTTGGGACCGGCCTTGGCGGAGCTGCACAGTTTGCACCAGTGAATAATTTAAGAAATGATCCTGTCTACATTTCCTACATCAAGGTTAACTGCTTGAGGATCATTGTCTTAAGTTCCTAACAATAAACTGTTACAAACGTTTCTGTTCCTTTCTATATAAAATGAATTACTACTAATGGTTCTCATCATCTCTCAGAATTCATATCATATCGTAATTATATCATATCTCATGGCATCTTAATTCTGCAATCCACAACACAAGGTAGGTACTTTTTGCAGTCCAAAGAGTGAAACTGTAACTGTCTCCATTCTTTCATAATCCACTTCTTAAGAACCACTGTCCTAATGCCCTTTATATATGAAAATATGCTGTTGCTAATGTTTCTCCTATAACTCAAAATATATCTACAGGGATTCCTTCTTTTGTGAAACGTGTTGAAAACCCAGCATTACACACTAAACTTGGAGGAATCATTTGAGCCCCAGACGTAACTCTGGATTTTTGCCTGGTTGGCTGTATGCATGAGGATCTCTATATGGGCCTTTGATGGGCAAAGGACGCTGAGAAGTGGCTCTGTATGTCATAACCCTCCACTCCCAAACGAGCATAGACCTTCAACAAACACATGCCAAGTCCTCATGTCACGTGCCATCGTCTCAAGTTCTTTCCACGTTCTCCTCATCATTTTCACCTCTGTTTCCAGCTCTCTTCTCCATGTGCTTCTTGGTCTACCTCTGCTTCTCTTGCCCTGGGGGTTCCAGAACAAGGACTGCCTTGTGATGCTATCAACAGGTTTCCTCGGTGTGTATCCTATCCATCGTCTTCTTCTCATCTCGTGTTCCACTGGCACTTGTCTAGTTCTTGTCCTCAGTTCTACTGTGTAGGAGGTGACAATTCCATGAGGGAGCACAGCATTTTAGCAATGCATATTTGGAGAGCCCACTTGGATGGTAGGGATTGCACAGTGTCAGGAGCTAGTAATGTTGTGGATTTACCACCAACATCATATGGATCATACTAATAATACTATCAAGGCTCATTATCCAAGAGTATGACCACAACAAAGACTAGCTGACAATAATTAACTATAACACCTTGAGCAGGCAAGTTTCCCCTTTAATCATAATGCACTCACAGCAGCCACACACGGCAAGCAATCAATATGATGGATGCAAACAAATAGAAATGCCAATTTCGACAACTCAATCTAGCATTATCACAATAAACTCGCAGGTATATATCCTACCAAATCACCATCGCTATGACTTTCGCTCACTAGCTCAGTCTTACACTATGACAAAGCCATGCCTAAATGCAACTGACTTATCAACGATGGTCTAAGGAAAAAACCACTAGAAAAACTGCACCATCACTTAGAATTATGCAAACTAATCCTTACCACAAGAATAAAAGACAAACTCTGTCAATGAACAACCATGGCATCCAAATCCCAGCAGAATGCTGACAGGGGAACATACATACGACCTCCTTGGTCAATGGTCAGTAACACACTCCCTTATCGCGCCAAAATTAGCGTTCACTTCCCCTTCCGGTCAGCTGACCAAACGGGTTTTAAATTCATAACAGGGTTGTCAGTTTCAGCGTGACCAATATAAAATTTCGCAGAATATATATGCTGTGACAATGTGGTACTGGGTGCAAAAGAGTGAGAAGCTAAGCAGTCCTAGTTAAACAACAACAGAATTTCTACACAAATGTGTATCTTAAACTATCACTAACTTTCTCTGTCGCACAAGTGCTGAACGCAGTTTGGACCTAAGTCTACTTCTTTCTACATCTTCGTTCAGAATTCCTCGAGAAATCTCTCTCCTCGCGATACAATATTTCTGGTTTTTTCAACGCCCTTCAACTTCCTCAGGTCGGTCAATGTCCTGTTGTTCTCAAAGTTGTGTCCTATAAAACATAACAAAATTATTCACTTATTTATATTCTACTTTGGTCAAAGTCTTGTCGTACATCTTACTCGGCGTTCTAGTTAATTCGTTTGCCATCGTTTTCTCAGGAAATTGAGAACATTTTTCTTAGCTAAGGCTGAACAGGTTTACTCCTTTCCTAACCCACGTTAGACTATAAACCACCTGAGCTTTACAAGATCTTACTGAGATGACTAATGTTCGCCCTGCCTACCTAAATCACCTAGGTCATTAATAAAATTATAGTTAATTCTCGTCACTTTCTGGTATTCCTTAGTTCAAATTAGGACAAAATCACGTCTTTCTCAGATAAATATATCAACTGTTAACTGGACGTTAATGAGCCCGTCAGCAAACATTACACCGTAGTAACTTGCTTCCCTTCAACAAGTAGTTAACCTGGAGGTCACTCTCTCACGCACTAGATTAATATGCCAATGAACTTATGTGTGTGCCGGTGTAGGAAGCAGGAAGTACTGAACCGACAACACGCACTGTACAGTGCATCCTACAGTAATTATTGTCTGAAAATAGCGTACTATCTCTGGAACAAGTGAGGGTATAAGTGACCTGAAGTCGACGCTAGACACCATCATCAGACGGGTCTTAAAGACGCGGAACTAGCTTGGTAGTTACTATGTGACACTTCTTGGAACGTGCTACAACTTTCAAACTTGACAAGTGAAGAGTGTGAATCAGTTATCCATCTACAAAGACCCGTACATCAGCTGGAACAGAACAGACAAACTCATTGGCAGCTAATTCGAAACATAAAAGCTGCCGAGTAAAATATCCAATTTTTAACGCCATAACATCACTCAGAGATGATAACTTTTCCTATAAGGAATTATTTATTTTTATAACTGTTAAAACATAAGTGATTATTAAATGTGTTACTTGTTAAAGACAAATCTAAAGTTGACTTAATCATTTTGAATGTACTACATTCGTATGTCTCAGACAATTTCTTAAATACACTTAAACGCAGCTACATATATTAATAAGAGGAATTTCGCAGATTCAACTCAGCTGGGGGCTTGAACGAGCTAACGAATTATAAGATAACTATCCTTCACAAAAGTTGACGGCAGACACTAGAGTTAACATTTGCTCAGCCTCATGCAGCAGTGTTCTCGCTTTTCTGAATATTTTGTGAATAGTCCCTTGAGGTAGAAGCATCATTATCCTTTTGTCGACAACTCTGCCAAGAGTAATCTTGTGCGAAGGTAGACATCTGTGAGGACCTACATTTGTTACCTTGGAACAAGTGAGGGTCTAAGTTTCTGCCACTGTTAGACCACTACTGCAGAGCTAAGGGGAGGCAACCCGTGACACCAAGTAAACCCAGAAGACGAAGTAAACCGAGACGACGAAAAAAAAACCCAGTACTGTTGCAGGCAATAAAACTTGATTAATAATCTTTATTTATACCCAGCAGATGCCTTACCAAGTAGAAAAAACACATTTATGATGTATTATTGCCTATGTTTTACTGGCACATACCGTCATTGATGTCTAATAACGTGAGAAATATATCTATTTTGAAATGTTAACAAAGCTATTATTTATTGTATTTTAGAAATTAATATTGTTTTGTATTGTATTGTATATAAAATAATCACATATATTCTTCAGACCTAAATGTCTTTTGTATTTGGACATGTGCCCTAATATAACCGACTAGGTTGAACGGGACGAGCCTCGGCAAAACAAGGCAAATTTTTTTTTTTTTGGTGTGGTTTAAATTGTATATTAGCATTAAGTAAACTGAATTATTTTTTTTTATAAGTGAAACTTCATCAACAAATAAATATAAAGATCACTGCAAATCAGATGTGAAACTTGTCAACTAGAAATGTGATTCTTTTAACAGTTTTAATGAAGATTCGTGTATTTTAATGTGCTCTTGTATTGTAATTCAAAACAGCTACTTACATACGACAACTTGAACTCGATTACAATTAAACTTATTACAGACGAAAAAAAAAATATGCTTCTGTCGTTGTCCGCACGCGATTAAGTACGTTCTGGCCAATAAGAAGGTTTATTTCACAAAGCGAGCAGATGACGTTATAAATTATTTGACTTTTTATATTACAGTAAAAATTGTTTTTAATGCTCTTTTGGTAATAGTAGTTACTAAATAAGCAATATACATATGTTTAACAGATTTTTAACTGACGCATACTGTTTTTCGTTGGTTAGATCCATATGTCGAAAGTTAGATCTATATGTCGAAGGTTAGATCTATATATCGAAGGAATGTCATCTATCCAGTTTTACTTTACTAATTTTCTTTATTTATACACTGTCAAGTAGAAAAATAAACGCAATTATCATATATTATGGCATTGGTTTTCCTGGCACATCCATTTCTCAATACATACAATACAGCATTAATTATATTTTATGTACGGGTTTCCAATTTATTTTTACCTTTAAAACGTGTAGTTTCCGGGGGGTTCTTGTGAGACAAATAAGGGAGGACTACTGCTTCTACATGCATGTCGTACAAGGCAACTAATTATCAGGTTGTGCTTAAGGCTGGCAACCTCATCATGTCAAACAAATTGTCACATAAACCACTGCTGCAAGTTTCTGTGAACTCTTAGTGCTGGCTTCTTGCAAGGGTGAAGCTGCAGTTGTGGTTCTATGCTACGTAAGGAGCGCAGAGGAAAATGACAATAATAAAGCACATAGTCACGAACGTGGCAACCATATTGGGTCAACATAATCACAAGGGCAAAGCTTTTCTCTTCACCACTTGATAGGACTATGCTTAATATCTCAGTCAATCGTGTCCCTATGAGATGGAAAGGAGAAAGAGACAGAGACAGAGAGAGAGAGAGAGAGAGAGAGAGAGAGAGAGAGAGAGAGAAAGGGGGGGGGGGATAGAAACACACCCAGAGAGAAAAAGCGAGAGATAAAACATAAATCTTACTTATAGACGAAAATGACGGAAGGCATTGTCCAGCATGTCCTCCAGCATGACTGTATGCAATGTAGGTTGCTGCGACCAGGTAGAGAATGACAGGAGTCGCCATGTCTGGATGATGCATTACTTCCTGTGGATATATTTTTCCCTTTCAGATTTATTGAATAATTTGCATGCGTAACGTCAAAACAAATATTTATTGAGTGTGTTGAAAGATCAAGGTCAAAACCAACCAATACTGAATGTGATACAAATGCAAGGAAAACAGGCAGAAGTCAGTTCCAAACCTCACTCTTGTGCGCATCATCATCACTTTACGTCTTGCTCCTTATGGAGCGTGGAGCCACCACTGTAGCCTGTTCCCTTGCAAGAATCCTTGCACCAAACATTCACATGAACTTACAAGCGGGGGTTGTTGTAGCCAATTGTCTTCACGATGAGGTTGCCAGCCTCATGCACAACCTCTTGTTTAGTCGCCTTTTACTGCAATCCTGAGGGACGAGTAATCCCACTCGCTCTCTGCCTCATCACATACCCCCGGGAACTATACGGGACTTATGAACACAGAAACAGTTGAGTTTGGTCTGCTGTAGTTGTCAAGTTTGGTCTGCTGAAGTTGTCAAGTTTGGTCTGCTGAAGTTGTCAAGTTTGGTCTGCTGAAGTTGTCAAGTTTGGTCTGCTGAAGTTGTCAAGTTTGGTCTGCTGAAGTTGTCAATTTTGGTCTGCTGAAGTTGTCAAGTTTGGTCTACTGAAGTTGTCAAGTTTGGTCTGCTGAAGTTGTCAAGTTTGGTCTGCTGAAGTTGTCAAGTTTGGTCTGCTGAAGTTGTCAAGTTTGGTCTGCTGAAGTTGTCAAGTTTGGTCTGCTGAAGTTGTCAAGTTTGGTCTGCTGAAGTTGTCAAGTTTGGTCTGCTGAAGTTGTCAAGTTTGGTCTGCTGAAGTTGTTAAGTTTGGTCTGCTGAAGTTGTCAAGTTTGGTCTGCTGAAGTTGTCAAGTTTGGTCTGCTGAAGTTGTCAAGTTTGGTCTGCTGAAGTTGCCAAGTTGGCATGACTTATTTAGCGTCCGAATGTTTGCGTAATATGCCATAAATACAGTGGTGAAAACAATTAGATTTAGCTGAAGGTGAAAGAAAATAGTGCAAGTCTTGAATGGGACAAAGAACAAAGAAACTGCTTAACTTACGAGCACAAAGTTTTCGCCACTGACAAAGGCATAAAAACAATCGAGAGAATAAATGTATATGTAATTTAACTGCATAAATAATAATTAACAATTACACATATAGAAATGTCATAAAGACAAGATTAGGACGATCGCTGTATCCACTACGGCAAATCCAAGACAGAAATAGCACAACAAATTAAAAACTAAATTAAAAGAATAAAAGAGAAGAAGCGAGCATAACACCGAAGCAAGTGTGGGAAAAGGATGGTGGCGGAGAAATAAATAGGAATATAAATCGAAAGATAAAACAGCAATAAAAATAAACTATAAATAAAATAGAATTAATATAAACATAAAAACATATGAATAAAAATAATAACCACACAAGTAATTAGACTGTCTCTAAAACTGAGGTGCCTATTATTTATATTGGCAGTGTATTCTGGAAATGTTACTTCGAGAAGAGCATTCTTCTTCAAGTATCATGCCTTGTAGTGTCGGTGATCATGTCTCTCCGTAACTGCTTGTCTCCTAGTATTGTTTATCAGAAGTATTATCGAGTTCTTTCCATAATATCAAACTGTCCACTATCGTATCTCTTTGATGTCATCTGTTTCTTTATTCCTTCAATCTTTCTTGCGTAACAATACAGTCCAGTTTTCTTCTTCTCATTACTTCTTTTTCTTTGATCCTTAGCCGCCGACTGTCAAAGCAGTCAGTGGCCATCACGCCTGGTGGCGTTTTGTAGGGCAGCAACAAACTGATTCCACTTTGTTCAATCGGCGGCCATCCTTCGGACAGTGCCTCAGCTCTGGTTCATTCTTTGCAACTCGGCCTCAACAGTTCTCCGCCAAGTTGTTTTTGATCGGCCTCTCTTTCGCTTTTCTTCGGGTGTCCATAGCATAGCTGTTCTTGTGATGGCATCGGGGTCTCTTCTGAGGACGTGGCCAACCCAGCTCCAGCGTCTGCCAGCTATGATGGTGTGCATGTTCTCTTGGTTACTCCGAGTAAGTAGACCTTGGTTAGTGATAGTATTCGACCAAAAGATTCAGAGAATTTTCACTGGCAGATTGTGTGGATGGAGGACAGTTTCGACATTTCCTTCTCTGTTACTTTCCAGCATTCCTCACCATAGAGAAGCACAGAAAGTACACATCTCTCATACAGTCTTAATTTTTGTGTCTGTGCTGTACTGAGAAGATTTCCAGATTTTATTGAGACAAGCAAAGGCTGTTCTCGCTTTATTCATTCTGTTCTTGATGTCTTTGCTTGTTCCGCCGTCTGGTGTTACTATGCATCCTGGGTATGTAAATGTGTCCGTCTGTTCCAGCTTCTGGTTCCTTATTGTTATGGGCTCAGAACTGCCCACATTGAGTGTCATGACCTCTGTCTTCTTTAGACTGATGTTCAGACCCACCTGCTGACTATACTTATTCAGTCTATCTGTTTTTTCTTGGATGTGTTGATGTGAATGGGCGAATAATGCAATGTCATCTGCATATTCTAGATATTCCAGTGTAGAAATCGTTGTCCATCTAACTCCTCCTGGACTGCCCTCTGTTGTCTGGCGCATCACCCAGTCTATGACTGTCAAAAATAAAGTTGCTGATAAAGGGCATTCCTGTCGTACTCCGGTCTTCACCTCAAAAGTTAAATTACTCAACCCAACACTGCATGTAAAGTTAGCATAGAGGCTTTTTATGATGGAAACAATGCATCTTTCTTGCGTAACAATACATTATAATGTTCTTCTTCTCATAACATGCCCACACAAAAAGGATTGCTCCACGCGACCGTCTTTTTGCTATTTTTGCTAAGTCCTTTATGTTTACTTTATGCCACAATTGTATTAATCATTTCCTGTAACTCTTTTTAACTTTTCGCTACTACGACTATTATCTCGGGGTAATTAAAGTTGTTTATATTATGTTCTCTAATTAATACTTCCAGCAAGTCTTTTTATTTATCTGCTGACATTTTCCTAATTGGTCGACATTTCTTACAGCTGCTGTTTCTTTCCAATATGTTTTTTTTTTATTCTTTATTCTCAGGTATTTGCCATAAATGTTTATACTTTCTAACGTGTCGATAATTTTTTTAATGTGTTACCTTGTCTGCTGTGTTAATGTATTCTATAAATTACAAGTATAGATTGTTTTTTCTTCTGTAGCTATTTTTTTTATTAATGTTATAATTATATATATATATATATATATATATATATATATATCTATATATATATATATATATATATATATATATATATATATATATATATATATATATATATATATATATATATATATATATATATATATATATATATATATATATATATATATAGTGCGTTGTTTGTATATTTGTCTTCTACAAACCAACCCACACTGTTCGTCACACAAATTTCTGGTTTATTTTACTGCCTACTCTTGTTGTCGCGGGTTGTCTTCCCTGCTCTACAGTAGTGGTCCACTGAATGCCAAAATTCGAGTATAAGGATGAGGTTTTCCCGTGGTATCAACCTTCGCTGAAGTAATTACTCTTGGCTGAGATATAAATAGAAGAATAATGCTTCTATATGAGGGAGTCTCACAGGGATTTATAGAATGGCAAGTACAACAACTGTGTCGTCTAAGTTGTCATAAACTTAGTATTCTCCGCCCACCTCTGTGAGAAAATATGTTTTGACTCGTATTTTATGAGCCCCCAGCTGAAGGTGATTTAGCTACATATTAATTAGAAAGCTCTATATATGTATATATATTTAACAAAATTAGTCATACGGGTGCAGACATCAAATTCATTCAACTAATTGATTAACTCAACAAATGATTTATATTTACATACAAAGGAACGAAATTTTTTTCGTGAATTATTTGGTTAACAGGGCTAAAATAAATAAAATTGATTTTGTCAGAAAAAAAAAACAGTTACCTTTATCTTCATGGGAAGATATGGTGACTTGAAAAAGTTGAAGTGTTCGTAAGCTGAGCCAGTACTGGGTACTTAGCATAAAATGTAGTGACAATGGTTGTCCTAGACTTCTGGTTCAGTCACTGCTGGTTCCCTGGACAGTTTTGACTATTCCTTCTCTTCAGAAGTCGAGTTGTTATCAGCAGCATGTCCCTTGCAAAGCCGGAGTAACAGCTCAGCTTGCCTCGTCAAGTGTCCTCAAGACCCGTCTATTGTAGTTGTGTATTAGCGTCGACTTCTGGCAACTGGTACCAAAAACCCATATATATATTGTGTGAATTATAATGATATTTCCAGACTTTGTTGCACAAGATGGCCGTAATAAGTACTGCAGCTGTTTAAGATGTTGATGTCCCTCTGAGAGTTAGGTTCCTTACTGTTGACACGTGAGGAAGGTTCCTCGGACTTGGGACGCTAAGTATTAAACTGAAGTGTACTCGTTTTTAATTTTAAAAGGTATTCATATTTCTTTAGCCTGTCCTCTAATGTAAGGGTCGGCAACCCAGGAGCTTTTGGGATTTACTTTAGTAACACTGAGTACTTTAAAGATCTACCCTACCCACTCACACACACACACACACATATATATATATATATATATATATATATATATATATATATATATATATACATATGCGTGTGTGTGTTTGTGTGTGTGTGTGAGCGTGTCATTTTTAAGCGGGGGGAGAAGGTTGGGATGATAAACGTTACGAAGAAAAGATCGGGTTCCTATCTCATGCAGTTTACTAATATATTTTAGTAGCCATCTAGAGTTTTTATTGGGAATGCGGAAAAAGTCTCTGATCCCGGGGACAAAGCAATAACAAAATACCGGCGGAAGAGTTCTAGTTAGAAATTTCTTTCGATATATTTTTTCCTCTAACCAGCGGCACTCGAGCTTTCCAGCCCTTTTGGCCCAATGACATGTCATTGCGAGGCTGGGGGGTCAGTGGACTTTCCTTCCAACCCAGTCAGGCGCTTCGCTCCTTCCCATCCACAGGGGATTTATGTGCAGGAGCCGTTCAGGTTATTCAGTCAAATTCCCGGTCGTAAACATTCTTTCAAACTGGGAAAACCGGGCTTGAACCTTGAACACCTGGTCGCCAGTGCAACGTTGTAGCCATTACACCAGCGCGGCTCCCCATTCTCTAGTTTAAAAAGGTCTTTTTTCCGCCGTCCCCTAAAGATCTACTAAATCATCCACTTGGATCTACAGGTAGATCGGGATCGACTGGTAGCCGACTACTGCTGTAATGGAATCCTTAGTAATACTTCTAATCCTGCCTGTCTGTGATCTCCTGATGGAGTTAAGGACGTGCAGTGGGGAAATCTTGCAATGAGCTAGGCTTTAAGTTTGAATTTCTGCCCGCGCATAAATGTCGCATTGTGAGGTTTTGTTGGGGGAGACCCAATCATAATTTTAGTTTACTTTAATTTCTAATCTTATACCAACCCCCAAGGTAAGGTGTCTTATTTTCTAGTAAAAGTTATCCCTACCCCACTCATTCTGAACATTACTACCTGACCATATAAGGTATTGCCCATTAAGTGCTATGTGTACCATAGTCATGACATCACGCGACCTGCATTAATTATTAAATGTGACAGATCATTTCTAATGCTGTTATAATCCCATAGTTGCTTATTACAACAGGTCATCTGCCGGAAAGCGTTACGTGGTATTTTTGTCGTCCAGATTACACTGACAAACAACATTTTTCTTTCTTATATAAGAATAAGTGTTCTTAGGTCAGTTTCTTGCGCTGATTTCAAATTTGAAATCCGTTTATCTCTATCACGTCGGGTTCTTAAGATATTTGTGAATAAATATATTTTTGGGAAACCGTTATTTGCTCCATTTCATTTTTACTATATAACTTTTTAAAAATTAATAAAATGCAAAATAATTCTACTTTTTATACTGCTAAAAGATGCATGACATATGTTACGTTATATTTCAAATAGTTACTGTATTTTGAAATAATTCTGAGTGAAATATGGCTTCTAGAAGTTGTAGAAATTCGGCTGATCTGTTCTGTTACGTGTGCGGATATTTTACCGATCGTGTTCACTAGAAAAACTTTACACCATTGCTAAAGAAAGCATATGAACTTTATTTCGATTCGAAAGTTGATGATGCAAATAAATCTTGGATGCCAAATGCAGTTTGTTCGACTTGTGCAAATACATTGGCAGGTTGGTTACGAAAATCGCCGAAGCATAAGTCGATGCCTTTTGGAGTGCCAGTAATATGGCGTGAACCGACAAATCACGCTACTGATTGTTACTTCTGCTTGACAAATATCTATGGTTTCACTTTTAAAACTAGAAAGTCTGTGGTTTATCTAAATATTGAATCGGTTTCGAAACCAGTGCCTCATGATCCAATCACGTGTCCGATCCCAGTTCCACCAGAACAATATCCGTTGGACGTGAATGAACCATCAGAAAGCGATAGTTTACCTGCTTTAGAAACTAATTCTGACTCGGATTATATACCGGTGAATGATGGTGTTCACTTAATTAACCATTCAGAACTTTCAGATCTAATACGTGATCTCGCTCTCACCAAAGGACAAGCGGAATTACTCGGTTCGCGACTCAAAGAATGGAATCTTTTAGCGCCCAATACTCCGATATCTAAATTTCGTCATAGACACAGAGAACTTGTTCAATACTTTGAGATGGATGATGACATTTGCTATTGCAAAGATGTAAAAGGTCTAATGGTGCACCTCGGTCATGAGCACATAGTCAACGAATGGCGACTTTTCATCGACTCTTCCAAGACTAGTCTAAAAGCCGTGTTATTGCATAATGGAAATTTATTTTCATCAATTCCAGTCGCCTACTCTGTTCATATGAAAGAAACTTATGACAATATGGCTATACTTTTGGCAAAAATAAAGTGCAATGACAACCAATGGCGGATTTGTGGAGACCTAAAGGTCATTGCAATTCTCACGGGCATGCAGACTGGGTATACTAAATTTTGTTGCTTCCTATATGAATGGGACAGCCGCAACAGACAGGAACATTATGCAAGAAAGGTGTGGCCTATCAGGGATCGTATGCAGCTCGGGCATAAAAATGTAATAAACGAGCCATTAGTTAACAAAGACAGCATCATTTTACCACCGTTACATATAAAGTTGGGGCTCATGAAGAATTTCGTAAAAGCGTTAGATAAAACGAGCAAAGCTTTCACTTATCTTCGAGAAAAGTTTCCGCAAATTAGCGATGCAAAGATAAAGGAAGGTATCTTTGTAGGACCTCAGATTAGGAAAGTTATTGCAGACAAACAATTCGAGAGCTTGTTACATGGTAGTGAACTTCGCGCATGGATGGCATTCGAATCGATCGTCGATAACTTTCTGGGAAATCACAAATCTGTCGACTATGTGCATATTGTTAAGCAGTGCATAGATGCATACAGAATTATGGGCTGTAACATGTCCCTCAAAATCCATTTGCTCGATTCGCATCTTGACTTTTTCCCTGACAACCTTGGCGAAGTTAGCGATGAACATGGAGAACGATTCCATCAAGATATCGCCGTAATGGAGTCACGTTATCAAGGACGGTGGAGTGTGACCATGCTTGCCGATTATTGTTGGATGCTTCATCGCGATGTACCACATGCCATTCACCGACGAAAGTCGACTGCAAAGAAATTCAAGCCTACATAACTGTTATACTTCTTGTACAAATGATGTTGTAATACTGTATGCGTTGTTAAAAAAATTCAATTGCGTATTTCTAGAGATTCCGACCTGATAGAGAAAAACGGTTTGCAGATTTAAAAACAGCGCATTAAAATTGACCAGAAAAACATAGAAATGTTAGAGAAAGAAAAAAAAAATTTTTTTTGTTAGCCAGTGTTATTAAATCACGATAGATTTAAAGATGGGCTGTGTTTCTGCACGTCGCTTCCTCTTCATCTCTTAAATAACAATATGATTAACCACTATTAGACTCATCACCAGATGAGCAGAAGTAGTTATGCAATGTTGTTTGTGGATAGACACCTGAGTCCGTCTGGCTAACACAATAAGTCTGGTGGCCAACATCAACCAACTGAAGGTGGCATTGTTCCCCTTCTTGCTAAGCACTGATGGCCACAAAGAAAGACAAACAGGTCAGACGAGTGGCAGGCCGGTAAAGTACTTGGGTTCAACCCAGCAAGGTGAAGATAATATCGACAGGTGCAAGCATAAGCAAATGATAATGAACGGATGAAAAGGGGGAAAAGGAATAGCACAAGGCAGGGAGCAAAGATGGTCACAGGAAAAGTAACGACTGAATTATGACTCGTCACACTAATGATATTTCTTACAATAGTTTGGTCACATGACTCATAAGGCTAAGATATTTTGCAGACTATTTGACAGACTGTAGATGAGATGATAGTTTTTATGCCAGTTGTAAGTTTATAGGTAAACAACGATACGACCATTGAAGATTGATGGTGAAAAAAAAAAAAAAATATATATATATATATATATATCTATATATATATATATATATATATATATATATATATATATATATATATATATATATATATATATATATATATATATACGGAATATCGTACGATTCAAGTTGTAGTTAAACATTGTAAAACAAAGTTAGTCGTAAAAATAACGCAAACGGTAAAAGTTAGAAGTAAACAAGATTGTATTATAAGTAAACAGCATGAAGGCTGACACTGCAACAACAGAAAAGCACAGTTTAGAGGGAAACAACACCGCAAACTGTTTAAGGGAGAGAACAACACTAAGAAATTTTAGCGAGTGGATAGTTACTGCGTCACACAAGTCCATTCTAGCTTCTAGAGGCAGACGTATTCTTTACCTTATACTAATGCCCACCACTGACTATCTCCACCATACATGAAGAAGGCCCAGGCCTGTCGATTAATTAAAACGCTTTCGAAGTTTGATAAAATGCAGGAAACAACGTCCCAGCAGATCGTGACATCAATGAGCTGTACAAACAAAAGCCCTTTTAAATAACATTTATATGTTTATTTTTAAAAACGTAATAAAACTGTCTTTCTGTGGTGATTGATAATACAACATGAAACCATCAGCTTTGGAGACAGAAAGTTATGGAGATACATGATCGCGTACGTCATCTGACAATGCACTTGTTCATGATAGCGATAACAGAACAGAAACTGAATTTTAATTATACCGACAAAGTTAAATGTCAAAACTATACTTTTTTCATTCTGTATAATAACAAGAATTGTGTTCGTTCATGTCGTATATTTTCGATAGGGAAATTAAGATCACTTTTGGTCCCTCCTGAATAGGACTGAATAGAACTAGTACAGGTGATGGCTCAGTGGAAATAAGGTAAAGAAATAGAATTTCACAAGTGAAATGGTGAAAGGTAAAATCTGTCCCTGGATTTGATAGATATCAAACCCGCCTATCGATTACGACTGAGAGTTCAGATCAGACAGTTTCCTATAAATATATATATATATTGATATATTTAACCACTCACATATACAACACACAGATAAGTGACGACGATTAGACGCACATACGTGAACACTATATCTATGAAATAAGGATCTTTTTGAACCAGCTGACCGCCACACGTGAATAAAGTTTATGTAAATGTTTACTTATCAAAAAAAAAAACTTTACATCGACAATATTGAATATCAAATCAAATACAATAAACATAGGTTAAGAATCAATTAAAGAGATAGACTCATAGGTGAAATCCTCCCCCTCTGTTGCCAAGATCCCGTTATAAGAGAAGTTATAGCCCCAAAGAGTCACAGATTCATACGCTAAGGTCCAAGGTCTTCCCTCTCTCAGTAAAGAACAGAGTTTATATATATTAATCTATCCTAAGAGGAAAACAGCATTAGCAAAAACTTGCATACAAGAGAAAATACAAAGTTATTACATGGGTTAAATCATAAACGAATTATTCATCCCTGTTATTCTCTCGCTCTGACAGCTGTGCTCACAGACAACATGCGCACTCTTACCTAATCGTTGTTTTTCATAACATCTGCAACAAATTGTTCAGTCACTCACAGACCATCCAAGTTTGAGTTTACTGGCGAGTCAAATCCCAGTTTCTCCAAAGACTAATTAATTAAAATGTTGGGAAACGTTTGTCTCACTGTTGTAATAGGAGGCTGATGAAGGTCACTTCAATTTTTGTCCAGTTAGGAAAGTACTTATGATATCTAATGTTCACAGGGTACAATAGCTTGGAACTTCACTCGTTAAGTTGAATGTCAGGTACATAAATGGGTATAGGATAAAGCTCCTTCACAACACAATGGTTATTCTATGGGAAGTGTCAAATGTTATTTCAGTCGCCACCACAGGCGAAATGTATATGAACTTGAGAAAAGAATCTGGATATTCTATCAGTCCAGTTACCATTTATTCTTAATATTACTTTTGGGCCAGTACTCTGTCGTTCTTCTGGGTGTAAAACACGAGGCCAGACAGGTCACTTGCAATATTCAGAATGTTCTTTTAGTAAAGTTCTTCTCAGTTACATAGGACCTGAAAGCCGCTGGTAAGATTTAGGGTTTATGACCCAACGTACTCCAAACAGAACTACAGGCGATCACCGCGAAACTAGAATTATTCACTTATATCGGTATTCTAGAAGCTCGGCAAAATTGTCGAGAAAACTAAGAACTTCGCTATACAAGCTTATTCTCTAGCACGAAGCGATCCGTCTACTGCAACTTAGGAGGACTCAATGACTAACTACTCTGGTATTGATAACGATCGAGTTTTAGATAGGTAAAGTGAGTGTGATTGTGTGCTGGCAAAGTCGTTCACACAACAGGTGGGCACACGAGAGTCATCGAGTATGGAACGACTGATGATATTTACTAATAGTTTATTAGCTTAAGTCACAGCACATCATCACGTAGACATAGACGAACACAGTTACATCGTATCATAAATCTCCACACTACAATTAATACATAATACGGCCTGTCCACATCCTGGCCTTATAATAGCTTCATCACAGCTTCATAAATCTCCACACTACTCAACAAGCCTGCTCACATGGCAGCTATAATAATCTTCATAAGGCCTAAATAATACTCCATTACTCAATAAAGCCTGCTCACACGGCAGCTATAATAATCTTCATATGGCCTAAACAGTACTTCATTACTCAATAAAGCCTGCTCACACGGCAGCTATAATAATCTTCATATGGCCTAAACAGTACTCCATTACTCAATAAAGCCTGCTCACACGGCAGCTATAATAATCTTCATATGGCCTAAACAGTACTCCATTACTCAATAAAGCCTGCTCACACGGCAGCTATAATAATCTTCATATGGCCTAAACAGTACTCCATTATAAACAATACTCCATTACACAATAAAGCCTGCTCACACGGCAGCTATAATAATCTTCAATATGGCCTAAACAGTACTCCATTACACAATAAAGCCTGCTCACACGGCAGCTATAATAATCTTCAATATGGCCTAATAAATCTTTACTGCAGTTTATCACATAGGCTGTACACACAGCGAAATATATAAGTCGACATTTTCTTAAGCCCTACGTAGGCATACACTATCCAAAAACCACTGGGACTCGACCTACACGGTCCACGTCCAAAACAGAACTCTCTTAAATCACACACACTAGTCCCGCCAAAAAACCCCGTCACGAGACTCGGCTGTCTTGAACACCGCTCTCGATAATACATACAGACTAGCTGCGAGCTATTCACATAGCTCAAAACAGTACAGAATAAATACATCTCAACATTTGAGATTAAACAGCGTTCACACGCTTTTCTGTACTCTGTCACTCGAAAAATAGGAAAAGATAATTCTATCCTAAAGTCAAACAAGTATCCGCTTAATCAAGCGTTGCAACTCGAAATTTAACTTGTCCAAAAACATTCTAAAGATTACTTCCCTTCTCCAAAAATCCACTCGCTACAGTTACCACCCCCTCCGGGAAAAAAATAATTCTATCATTTTTTTGAAAAAAAATAACTCCCAAAAACAAAAAATTTAGAAGATAATGAAGCTCTAACATATGCTTACAAAAATCATCTTATTTTAAATCAAATTATATCTACATCAAATATCAGCAATAAAGTGTAAAGTAGCAATACAGCATACAGCATAATCAGCTAAATGTAAAAAGTAATTAGCTAAATATACAAATATGATCAGTTTCAAAAGTAAATTAAGTATATTTATTACAAACCAAACCGAAAAAACCGATCGAAAGAGAAAATACAAGATCAATCAAAAGAAGAATGATCTGTAATAAAGGAAAGTAAGAACTCAACAATACCATATACTAATAATTAAGTTGGACAATTACAGGTAAAATAAATACAACTATCATAAGTAGATATATTATATCAAGTCATATAACCATTCCAACAATACAAAGAATGGAAGTATAAATGTTGAAAGAAGGCAAAGTATACAAGTAGAATCAAGTGAAACGAAGATGAGGTACGAAAGTATAAACAAGATTCGAACTTCATACCGAAAAGACAACAGAAAAGAAGGAATGAGATGAAGAATAATTACCAAAGACAGATGGAAAGCAAAGGCACGAATGCAGAGAAAGTCAATAACAGTACATACTAATAACTGTTTAGATCAGACAAGGTATTTTAAAAATTATATAGAAATATAATCGACAAGCACAAAACAAAATGTCAAAGTATATCCGTACTAACACCACCAAAAATAGTTTATAACTAAACAAAACCTAATAAGTAATTTAACCAAGTTACAAGAGTTATACATAACTAAAAATAAATAAATTATAGGCATCGAACAAACAAGTAATAGCATTGCTATAACTAATACGACCAACGCACAATCAAGCGCTAAAATAAAAAATACATCATAACAAAAAACAACTTTTTACAAGAACTAATCACACTACATAATAATCATCTCGCACTGACAAATGCTAGGCACCCACACAAAATTACAATGCCAAAAAATAAATAATTTTTTCCAAAAGTACCATACAAACATATTTTTTTACGATAAGTTACATAAAAACAGTATTTAATTTTTAAGTAATTCAAGACCACAAAAACCTAATAATGAAATTAATTTTTAAACAAAATGAGTGAAATATAAAACAAAAATCCTATCTCGAACAAACCCTTAAATCAACACATGTAAATTTAATTTATCCTTTAAGTTCTTTCTGCTGACAATTACGTTCAGCTCAGTACAATGCTATTTAGCTATAACTTTATCTCTTACTCAAATCGATAAGATATACATTATAAATAAATCTACACTTTGTTGCTAATATGAAATATGCAAAAGGTTATATAAAAATGTCTACAAAAAAAATAAGTTTTTTTTTTTAAAAATAATCTGCTAAGAAAATAATCTGCATGCCTGACTGGCAAGAAATCAAGTTCTGGAAAAATCAAAGTTTCACAATATGTTGACAAATACAAATACAAGATCATTTATGATCATCTCATCTCAACCCATAACCCGTCATGGGTCGTAGGGGTGCCATGGTGGAAGATCAGCAGACATGGTCCTCCACTGCTCTCTATTCTCAGCAATGCGTACAAGTGTGGAAAAACCGTGTCCTGCCCATTCTTTGATGTTATCAGCCCAGGATTTTCTTTGCCTTCCTCTTCTCCGTTTACCTTCGACTGTTCCCTAGAGGATCGTTTTCGAAAGGGAGTCATGACGAGTTACATGCCCAAACCAGGCAAGCTTTCGACGTTTCACTATTGACAAAAGTGGTTCTTGGTGGCCTGCATAGGTGTTTATCTTCTCTCTAACATAGACATTTGTGTTGTGCTCTTTATAGCAAATGCGCAAAATTCTTCTATAACATTTATGCTCGAAAGCCTGAATCCTTCGCTCCGTATCTGCAGTGAGTGTCCAGCCCTCACACCCATACAAGAGAATAGATAATACAAGTGATTTGTATAATTTGAACTTCACAGGAAAACTGATGTTACTTTTCCAGATCACATTCAACCTTGTCATGGCAGCTGAGGCCATCTCAAGTCTTGTCTTGATTTCTTTACTTGATCTTCCATCACTACATATAATGGACCCGAGATATTTAAAGGTGTTAACTTCTTCTAACGTTTGCCCATTTAACGTAATGTTGGTCGGAACATGTTTCTTATGGCTATTCACCAATATCTTGCTTTTTTTCTATATTAATTTCCATCCCATACGTTCTTGTTACTTTCTCCAGTCTAGAGGTAAGGTCTTGAAGTTCTGATTCTGTTCCAGCTATCAGATCAATATCATTAGCAAAACGTAGATTCCACAGAGGTCGGCCTCCAATCGATATGGTTGATTTATAATCGTGGAGAGCCTCCTGCATTTATGATACATGCAAGCTATTTTCAAAATTAAATTTCACAACATAACAGATAATTCACATCTTCTCTGTATGTTCTATATATTAATTAACCATAACATCAAAACATGAGAAAAATTTAAATTAAGTGAATAACGAACACTCAGGACTATCTAAAAGTAACCACTACATCAACACAATAAATGAGTTTGTGCTTAGGGCTGGCAATCTCATCATGTACAAAAACTATCCTAAACAACACAGTTGCAAAAATTCTAAGTTGAACAGAGTAGTATAAAGGACAATAATTACATGCTACACATTATCAATCACAGTAATATATAAATAGCATAAAAATGTATTAACATGTCATCAAACTACCGACATAAAAATAACAACAATAAAAAAAATTATAGCAATCAAATGATGCATAGAAATAATCATTACAACAAAATTATATGTTATTTCAAAACAGCAACATGTCATGTACTAATATAGAATACAAAAATATTTACTGTCTTAACATAAAAAAAAAAAATAAATAAATCAGACGCGAAGACTCCCACTCTCTTGTAAACATGCTTGACCTTCAGTAAGTAATACGTCAGATGCTAGTTAGACGCTGACAGGTTTTCGGTTGACCACTCGAGCGTAAAGTTGACCTACAGTATTAACCGTCAATATGTCACAGAAGCCTTGACTCTTATCGCAAAGTCGCTTCTGTCAAAAAATACAAATGAAAATTTCCATTTTACTCAATAGTGAAATTTAATGAAGAAAAAACGTAGAAATCAAATTGACAATTACCCACTATGGCTTGTGTAAAGCACCGGTCTCTTCACGATGTCATCAGCTCTTCCTATCACATGTAGATATCACAGAATACTTGGGGACAACATGACCGACCTTGAATGTCGCCGCTGCCGTAGGCTGAAACAAAGTCCCACATTCACAAACACAAGTAGAGCAAGCAATAGTATTCAAGCATCCACTGTTATTTTTACTCTGTTTACCTTGATTATAAATGACTCTGGGCTCATGTTAAACAAAATTAGCACAATTGCGCTTATTATTTGTTCTATGATCAAAATACTTATTATTACCGTTGCCTTGTTTACAAATACTGACTTTAGTCTTTTGTTGAGGAACATTACTCTGGTGATGTAAAGCAACATTTGAAAAGCTATTATCTCTATTATACTTTCCAACATTTTTACAATCAAAATTTTGAGATTAGTTAAATTGTCTACAGTATCTAGGAGAGGGAAAATTATTATTTACTGATATCCCTTGGTACTGTTTAATCTTGGGGTTATCTCTCTTACTAGAACTGTTTTTCTTTTCCCCTATGGGAATATATTTACCAATTGTTTCAAACTGACTGTGCTGAGTTTAACAACTGCCAGAAACAATAGTATCTCTATTGTTCTGCATATGGGTTTCATCCCTGAGACAAGTAGTAATAGTCTCAACACCCGCTATTAATTTCTGAGTATTTCCAGTAGTAGACAAAAGTTTGCTCTTAAGAGTCTTGTCCTGAAATATATCACCTTTCTTTTCCTGATTAACAGAACTGGTTGTTACACTAGAATCTTTGTTGTTCTGACGCCAAGAATTATTACTCGAATTATCAGTGATATTAGAACTTGGAAAGTTGTATTTACCACGAAAAGATCTGTCTTTACCATGAATGACTTCTCTATGAGCAAAACGTGTATGGGGCTGACTTTTCGCAACTTTCTGTCTATCTTTGTCAACATTGACAGAAGACCACATATTGTTATTCAAGACGATGTCAAGCAGGCCATCTACTCGTTTTCTTGCCTGTGCAATCTCCACATCTCTATGTGAGATCTCTTCACCTAATTTCTTGTTTAAACTCTCAACTCTTAAAACTTTGCAGCTTTCCTCTGCTAGTAAATTTTCAATCTTAGCGACCTTCTCTTTCTCAGCCGTCAACTCCACTAATGTCTCTTTCTCTAACTGTTCTTTATTTGCTCTCAACTGAGTCAACTCTAGTTGTAGTGACTGAATCTTAATATAATCATTGCTACTATTAAGCTCATTAATCTTTTCTGGAATCATCGCATTCTTTTCTTCCTGTTGGAGACCAAGATTCGCAATATCACCCATTAAATCAAGAAGTGACTCTGTATAAGCCCCATAACGTTTATCGGTCTCAACTTTCAATTTCTCATAAATCTGTTTATTTTGCTTGACCTCCTGTGTAATATTTTCTACCTCAATTTGCTTATCTTTCATCTGGACTTCCAATTGCTTTATCTTCAACAATACTAAATCCAAACTTGCCTGCACACCAGCAAGTTCCGAATTTGATTTATCTAAATCACTTGTTAGTCTGGACACTGTTTCATGTAGCCTATTCATTTCAGCAGTACTCTTTACACAACTGTCCAATTCCTGTAGGGCACTCCGTTTGTTCTTTCTTATTTGCTCCTCATCTTCTAACTCCTTTTTCTGATCATCAGACATGTCGTTGCACACTATCTTACGTATACTCTTCATTATCTGATCGCGTTCAACACCCATATAGTGGTACGAAAACAATCGAAGATCCATAACCAGTAACCCCGCTAAATCTTTAGCCATCCTTAAATGAGGAACGGAATGAAAATTCTCCTCAGCAAAATATTTTAGGGCTTTTGCCTCATTGACCAAAAATCTGTCTATCACATGTTCCTCAAGCTCTGGGCCTTTTAATTCTTGAAAATCTCTACCTTCTTCCAACAAATAAGCCAATACAGGCCTCATATCCTCAGGATCTGTATCATCATCATCCATAGTGACTCACTTACTTAATCAAATATAAATAGTAATCACTTATAGTTATGACAAATTACTGTCGCAAAAGGTTGGACAATTACCTTTCCAGCTCACAAAGTTAACTATTTGTCAAGAAATGAGATTATTCTTCAATTCTGTATCACCAATTCCTTTTTATAGCACCTTTATCAAGTCACATCATTATCAGGAAAATCGACATATGTCAACATCCATTAACACCTATGCACAAAATCTTAATCATATGTCAAATTAGACATAAACAACAATAACAACAGAATGAGCAATTAGGGAGGTCTAATGACATGCATGAAGTGACACAATTTACACAACAAAAAATCACTTATCTGTCAATAATCCCGTTCCTTTCCGCCACGACACTGGATATTACATAGACTATTAAAACCTCCACTGCGGGAAAGCACTGGAACTTGATTTGTTTCTCTTCAGGTAATTGCGTCAATATGATATGTGCTTAACAATGCACAAGTTGACAGGAACCATAATACAGCACACACCGCAACTCTTGACTCTTCTGTAGTCTGAAATGTACACGGCAACTCCGTGTATCATAACATCTTGAACTTGTGATGGTGATAACTGGCACAGGTAACCCGAATATTGCAGGAATCTGTCACAACCCGTACAAATGCTAGTACAAATACTGTCCAAGTCTAATTGAACTTCCTTGACCACTGCAGACGTTGTTGTAGTCTATAGGCATGAAATAGGACGTCAATTGCTACTGGTGTAAAGTTGCATACTACCACGAATAAAGCGTGCGTGGTTTCTCAAATGCGCCACACAGGCAGATAATAACTAGGTCGAAGTTCTGAAGTACAGGAGATTCAAGCCACGCCCACACAGGGCTAATTATAACAAAGTCAAGTGTTCTACACTCTTGTCACGCGAATGTCTTAAGTATACGTTCCAACTTGACTGTAAACCACCAAATGATAAAGGATCGTGTTTTAGATAGGTAAAGTGAGTGTGATTGTGTGCTGGCAAAGTCGTTCACACAACAGGTGGGCACACGGGAGTCATCGAGTATGGAACGACTGATGATATTTACTAATAGTTTATTAGCCTAAGTCACAGCACATCATCACGTAGACATAGACGAACACAGTTACATCGTATCATAAATCTCCACACTACAATTAATACATAATATGGCCTGTCCACATCCTGGCCTTATAATAGCTTCATCACAGCTTCATAAATCTCCACACTACTCAACAAGCCTGCTCACACGGCAGCTATAATAATCTTCATAAGGCCTAAATAATACTCCATTACTCAATAAAGCCTGCTCACACGGCAGCTATAATAATCTTCATATGGCCTAAACAGTACTTCATTACTCAATAAAGCCTGCTCACACGGCAGCTATAATAATCTTCATATGGCCTAAACAGTACTCCATTACTCAATAAAGCCTGCTCACACGGCAGCTATAATAATCTTCATATGGCCTAAACAGTACTCCATTACTCAATAAAGCCTGCTCACACGGCAGCTATAATAATCTTCATATGGCCTAAACAGTACTCCATTATAAACAATACTCCATTACACAATAAAGCCTGCTCACACGGCAGCTATAATAATCTTCAATATGGCCTAAACAGTACTCCATTACACAATAAAGCCTGCTCACACGGCAGCTATAATAATCTTCAATATGGCCTAATAAATCTTTACTGCAGTTTATCACATAGGCTGTACACACAGCGAAATATATAAGTCGACATTTTCTTAAGCCCTACGTAGGCATACACTATCCAAAAACCACTGAGACTCGATCTACACGGTCCACGTCCAAAACAAAACTCTCTTAAATCACACACACTAGTCCCGCCAAAAAACCCCGTCACGAGACTAGGCTGTCTTGAACACCGCTCTCGATAATACATACAGACTAGCTGCGAGCTCTTCACATAGCTCAAAACAGTACAGAATAAATACATCTCAACATTTGAGATTAAACAGCGTTCACACGCTTTTCTGTACTCTGTCACTCGAAAAATAGAAAAAGATAATTCTATCCTAAAGTCAAACAAGTATCCGTGTGGCCGTGTACATAGTTGTTCCTTTGGAAACAGACTATATTCTTACAAGACAGAGGAAGCACAGACCACCCCATAATTTTATATTTTATGAGAAACAGAAAATAATAAATAGTGTCACATATTTAGGGTAGAGTCGCTTCTACACGCCATTTCTAATAATTGGGTGATTTCCCCTGACCAATCGGATAGCTCAGATTTACCCCGGGGAAAGTGGAACAACAACGCCATTTGGCAGTAGAATGAAAGAGCGCAACTCAAGAGGTCGTATCTGGTCCAGCTCTACATATTTCTTAGTTTGAGAAAATCAAACTTCAACATTTCTTATAAAATGTGTATTTCAGGACATTGAGTGGTTATAATTTTCTTACTGGCGTAAGTAGTGACAATCGTTAAATATGTATTTTGAATAGAGCTCCCAACCCTATAGGTTCGAGGATTTGAGTCAATTTGCAAAAAAAATGTCTTACACCTCAAACCATGTAGAGTAGAAAATATTCTTGTGTTGGAAAGCATTTAACTCAAGGAATGCTTATGACGATAAAGAAATCAAGAACAAATCTGAGGAGATGGGTAAATGTCGTCGAACCTAAAATAAGACTGTAACTTAAAGGAAGGAACGCGGTGGAAAACGTATGGTACAACAACAACTATTCAAACATGGAGAAGTGTTCGACAACCATACAGAACAGAAAGAAGAGAATAGCATTGAGAGACCTCGCTTCAGAATTAAAACGTTGTAGAAGCTACGCAGTCGATTTCCCTTGCATAAGAATAGTAGACGGATTGGTTGCAAAAGTTTATAAGATTGAAATAAAAGAGATTGTTGAAATCAAGCTACAACCATTGAAAGTCAAAGAAGGGAGACCAAAATTGAACTTGAAACAACGAACTGCGCCTGCAATCACTAGAAAAGAGCCTCAGACAGTGAATGTCGCAGTACAAACGGATGACAGGTTTAAGAAAAGTCTAATTCCAGTCAGGATAAAATCAAGACAAGTTACAGAGGACTTACTTGATTTGTGCAGTGTTGAAATGGTCGATAATACAGAAAAGATGACATCTGCAGACGAAGATAAGTTAGAATGCACGGAGAGGTACGAAATGATAGCAAAGTACAGAAAAGAAGTGGAAGAAAGATTTAGAGAGAGAGAGATAGAAGATGGCAGCAAGCAAATCAGATAGAGAAACAACACCAAACAAAAGCTCACCTAAAACAAATAAAAATTGATAATCACCGGTCCATTCCGCCTCTGACGACAAATACAAGACCAGTCAGAAAAGCCACCCTAAATTATAATCCATCCAGCACAGATTCGTCTGACATATCAGAGTCAGAGACGACAGACTCTGAATTTTACCAAGAGGACCACATACCCAGACCACCCACAGATGAAATACATCGAGCAAGACAACAACCAGACTCGTCTGAAAGCGAAGAAGATATCCCACCACTTGAATTACGTAATAGACTACAAGACAGAGACCTGCGCATTAGAAATGAAGAAATCATGCCACAGACGTCACACGATGACAACACGAAAACACCTTATATCCACACTCAAACTTACTCCCGCAGTGATAAATCGTCAGCTGATACCTATCACACCCCCAGTTCAGGCAGTTCTAGTTTTAACACTAGTGAAAACCAAACACTGCTATACCACAAGAACAAGATTGCTCGTTCAAAACAATCAGATCCTGAAGAAACTATACCCAAGCAGATTGTTGAACCATATACCAGCGATCTTTATGGAGACGAAACAGAACAAGACAGCACAGCTTTGTCAGACCCCAACGAACATAATGACAGAAAAATGGTAGAATTATACCAACAAGAAACAGACATTGATACAGCTAGTTCCATTGAATCCAGTGATGCGGATAGTACATTATTTGTACCAGTCAGCTCCAGCGTCAAACGCGCCTATAAAACAGAATCTGATGACTGTAAAGACGTTATTTCTTACTACACCTGTAGTACACCACTGTAAAGTATCAGTCTGTCTGCTCTGTAAGGAAGAGTGGTGTGTTGTTGAGATCAGGCATGCTCCAGTCTACCCAGCTGTAAATGGGTAACTCACCCTAGTCCTGAGTTAGGGAAGGCAAAGGCTCCAGGGAAGCAGGCCCTGAACTTGGTCACTTCAGCCGACGCAGGATGGTGTATGTATGAAGTAGAAGTGTAGAGTGTGATTACCGCGAATGGTGTGCTGTTCGTGTGCTGACCAATATAACCACTCACACTTGTCTACAAGGCACCAATGCAGACTGCTGGAATCTTAGTTTACTCAATTTATTCAGACGTACACACTGGGACATACGAGTACATCATGGTTCGTTGACATATCAATTTGTAGGTATACATAGCAGATCTGAAGTCATGACACATTCAGAAATAATGGCAGTACATCAAAGTTCAATGTCATGATACATTATGGCCGCATTCCCCTATCTGACTAAACGCGTCAGTGAAGGAATCGATAAATAACTAAAGTTACTTGACGTCCATAGTTTGTAGTATAGATTATGAAACCACGAAGGGGGGTTTCTAGCAGGATTGAGATCTCTCTGTCACTGTCCGATAATAAGATAAATAATCTGTTCTCTTGGCAGTGATCAAAACATATGATGACCGAAATCCAACATGGCTACCTCCCTGAGTTGTCGTTCACTCATGCATAGGGAGGAGAATATAAGCCAGAGTTAATTTGTAATGGGTATATAAAGGATTTCATAAATGTTTCCATACAGCTCTACGGTGATCAGGTTAATTTCACGTAGCCATAACCGCTGCAGGAAAATCTGTCATCTTCGTCGATACCAAACACGACACTAGCATAACGAAGCACCAAAAGTCAAGCTAGGCCTAACCGACGAGAGATCATCAAAATAGGAGCTGGGTTTACCTGGAGTCCGAATCATCTATATACTGACATAAGGAGAGTCTCGAACACAAACTATCGTAGAGACACCATCTCCTTCAGAAGAAATACCACTTCGTAAGACATTTTTTCCTGACGAAAGGACCAGCTCTAGAAAAACGTACCCCGCCATTTGTAAGCAGTACATCGGAACTCATCACGACTTGTCAAGACAACTCATACTTCCGCTAGACCGGAATACAAGAATCTAGTCCCTCCTACCCATCCAAAATATACAATATAGGACTGATTCTACTTGTACTAATAATATGTAATACATATGAATTCAGGCCATAAACACAATAAGCAAATTAATATATTTTCTGGCCCTAAAAAATAAGTACAAACGCAAGCGCACTATCCTTGCGCCGGATCAATATCCAGAACGATTACTCCTATAATCAAAAGTGTGAATCAAACATGGATTATCTCGCTTTTACCATAAACAGCATTTTCATACACAAATGAATGCATGTCTATATTTTCCCATATCAAATAGCCATATCAATTTTTTTAAAATGTGCGTCAAAATATGCACGCAACAATGACTCAATCCCTAGCAACAAAATTCCGCGTATACAGCACAACTATATCAGACGAAAGATTCTGAAGAAACGCAATCATGTTCCAAAACCAAGCCGAGAAGTGTTAGCCTCATCTCAACTAGTCAAAAACAACAGTGTGCAAATTACTGTGCCCATTGTAACCAGTGCTAACGTTCAGCACAACCAGGTCAGAAGAAAAATCAAGGCGAAACATATACCTGCCTCAAAACCAACAGATGTTCCAGCCATACAAACTCTAACCACAGTAAAACCATCACCGCAATCAAATGATGTTAAGCCATCACCGCATTCGTCAATGTCCTCAGTGTCCCAACAATCAGCAAATGCAGTGTCGTCGCCTATCACACCCGTCACCACTGCTACTCAGTATGATGCTCGCCTAAGCAGTCGGGACATTGCAAGGTTAGAGATGGTGAAGGAACTAGCGAAGCTGTTCTGAAAAACACGCCCAGGTGTTTTATATGTTCGCAAATCCGAACACGGTCAACGCATATGTGAACAAACCTTTTTAACAATGTACTAACTCTCCCCACGTACTCTATTTTCAGTTTTTGACAGTTCAAATGACTTGCTTACAGACTAAGATGTCAAAGCCTCACTGAGAAAGTTATTTTTTCCAGCCTTAGAATACGGATGCCCAGAAAGAAATCAAGACCAGCACACGGAGGATTTTCTTTAGATAGCATAATTGTGAAATAAAAATGTTAAAAACAATTGATAACACACGGTGTTACGAGTTTACAGACACCCTTATTTAGTTACATACATTTTCTTAATATTTAGAATGCTACACAACTTTACCTATAACACATGTGTCACACTATTCTGTTGTAACATTCATCTCCACTTTTGTAACTGATCATATTCCACGCTCCATTCACCAGCATTTTCATGCAGACACTTTACACCAGTAGTTTTTTTTTCTTATCTCATACTAATATTTCTTTGATCTATATTATGCTAAACTCCTTGATATCTACCACCTTGATCAATCATACTGTTCCTACTATAATATCTCTCAACAGCACATAATTCATACCCAAAACTAGTATTGTAGGTTATGCTATTTTTCTCCACAGGATTATTTATTTTCAAATGTACATTATTATTTTAGACCCAGATGTATATTAGTACTGTCAAAAATTTTACTGCCTATCACAAATACCCCAATGACATTTGCGCGTGCTGAATTTCTGCAAATGAAGAATCCCTTGAGAGCATTAGTATATGCTAACCCCAGATTGAACACATTACACCTATTTGTTGATGATGCCTTTGCCCATGTTAAAGAAATAGCATTTGCACATGCTGACCTAGCAAATGAAATACCCCATTACCGCATGATAACCACTAATGACACATGAGATGAAGAAGCAACTGGTTATGTATGATGAAGATGCCATTTTATATTAAGGTGAAACTTTATGTTGTCACAGCTGAGATTTTGTTGTAATGTTTATGCACAAAATCCCCCACATTAACATTGGAGGAGGAATAATCTTAGTCTTTCGTGGTTACGAGATAAGACAAGGATATAATAGAATATTTGATGAATACCATGGAACAAATCAGAGCAGATGATTGTTGCACATATGAGGACCATATTTGAAGTCATTATTGAAGGATTATCAGTAGACAAGAGACACAAATGAATTATGATAATCCCATGGAACCACAGGTACTAAGGACACAAAATGGAGATTAAATAATGGAGAAAAAAAAAATAATGTTATCCCAAGGACAGACATGTCACAGATATATCATGGAGATACTATGAAAAAAAAAAAAAAAAAAAAGAATATCTAGATTAGAAATGCAGCAAACTTGGTCAAGGACACCATGAAATAGACCCCCGCCCCACACTTAAGATAACTGACGGATGAGATTTTTGAATTATAAGTACCATAAGTCACCCATCTGGTTGTAGTCAGCGGATGTTACAGGCACCACATAACTCTGACTAACCCTCGACCAGCGAAGGCAGAGTTGGTGTCGAAATTTTGCACATATGTAAAAAGACATGTTTTTGTTCATGTTTTAGTAAAGTCTAGACATTTATATTAATAGTTCTATAAATGATTAGTTGATATATTGATGATAAATATTCGCAAATATAGTACATGGACAATTAATATTTCCAGTACAGAATAAGAGGAATAGGAAGGATCCACATTTTAAATATTGGAGCACCATGAGCGAGGAATTGGACTTATAAAGAAAATGGAAATGGTACACTGTATGCAAGGATAACCAGAAATAATATGGATAAATAGTAGTCAGAGTGCCAGGAACTTTGTCTTACGAGAATATTGTAGATTCCTCACGATCAATTGATTATTTTCTTCCTTTCTATGTCACATTTTTTTGAGTGATGACCCCAAAATTTTTTCATCTCATATTGTCAAAAGTTCTTACATCTCAGTTGATAGTTCCATAAATAATTGTTTGATGTGTTTTGCATAAAGGTATTGCTAGATAAGGTACATAGGGAGTTACTAAGGATGAATTCTCAAGATAACAGGAGGACTAGAATAGATACAATGATATTGGAACACCATAAATGATACATTGGTGTTATGAAAAAAAAAAAAAGGAGACAAATATAAATTGTATACAAGGATGCCTCGAGAGTGACAACATGGATACATATTGTCAAGAGTATAAGCAGTTGTCTTAAAAGAGAAAATAAAGTAATACGGAACCCAATGTAGAAAATTCATGATGATTTGGAAACTATATTTTTCTTTTCCCTTCTATTTCATAATATGATAGTAACACATTCGTCTGTTGGTTGCTGAATAATGTGATGTTTGAAAATTGATGTATGGGAAGTCAAAGAAGATCTTTGAAGAATAAATATATATATAGAAAAATATTTCTAGGGAAGAGTTCACAAAAAAAAAAAAAATACTGTATTGACAGAAAAGAAGGAATGATTAGAAATAACTGACTAATGGACAGGATCACCACCAGACGTACGGATATTGGAAACAAACATCACATATTTTGAAGAAAAAAAAATGTAATATAGAACATTTTCTACAGTGACGGACTTAGAACGAATTTATACACTTACCATTTAGAAAATGTCTATAACAAGGAAACATTCAGATAGATAAATAAGGATAAGCCATGAGGTTTTAATGCTTTTATTGTGAAAAATGATTACTTATAAAAATGATGCTGGTCGTATTATCGTCTGATACATATGCATATTATGTTTAGAGATGTTTTCTACATGTAATAATGAGCAAGTGGCTCATTCACAAAAAAAAAAAGAAGAAGAAGATGATGAGTACCCATGAAAACATTGGCTATTCTATGAAAGTGAATTGCCATTACCATAGGAATTAGAGATTTTGGACATTTCTTGGAATATTGCAGAGTACTTGGGAAATAGAATAAATAAGTACGCCAGAAAAAAAAGATTTTTTAAGTCTTGCAGACTTATATATGGAGCAAATAACAGTACAGAAAAGAGATAACACCCCTACCACATCCAAGAGAATGTAATCAACTATATTTTTTAATGAAATGTAATAGATTATGATAATCCAGCCAAGTTCTGCAAATAAGATAGTTTATTGTTCATTCCCCAGTGTTGCCACTCGTCACATTTTTTTTAGTGATGACCTTATGAGTGTTTTGCAGATTTTGTTGGGCAGTGTTGCCAATTTGTAAATTTGGTGAAAAATATTATGATGTGATGAATAAGTTACACTTTTTGAAGTTGATGTCCACTACTAGTTTTTTTTACATAGCAGACGACCTCATATAGACATAGGACCCCAGTAT
Source organism: Oreohelix idahoensis (assembly GCA_024509875.1). Lineage (NCBI taxonomy): Eukaryota > Metazoa > Mollusca > Gastropoda > Stylommatophora > Oreohelicidae > Oreohelix > Oreohelix idahoensis. Next base: position 47,334 of record JAMPIV010007664.1, on the reverse strand, counting down.
AGGAATTAGATTAAATTTTTTTGGAAATATTTTTTGGACTTAGAAAAATTTTTGAACTTTAAATTTTTCTGGAAAATTTTTTTTGAACTTAGAAATTTTTGGGGATGGATTTTTGTTATTGATAGTACTCAAATGTCTCCCTACGGGATACATTTGCGGAGCCCCGGGATCTATATGTGGCCGTGTACATAGTTGTTCCTTTGGAAACAGACTATATTCTTACAAGACAGAGGAAGCACAGACCACCCCATAATTTTATATTTTATGAGAAACAGAAAATAATAAATAGTGTCACATATTTAGGGTAGAGTCGCTTCTACACGCCATTTCTAATAATTGGGTGATTTCCCCTGACCAATCGAATAGCTCAGATTTACCCCGGGGAAAGTGGAACAACAACGCCATTTGGCAGTAGAATGAAAGAGCGCAACTCAAGAGGTCGTATCTGGTCCAGCTCTACATATTTCTTAGTTTGAGAAAATCAAACTTCAACATTTCTTATAAAATGTGTATTTCAGGACATTGAGTGGTTATAATTTTCTTACTGGCGTAAGTAGTGACAATCGTTAAATATGTATTTTGAATAGAGCTCCCAACCCTAGTCGCAGCAGAACTAGGTTCGAGGATTTGAGTCAATTTGCAAAAAAAAATGTCTTACACCTCAAACCATGTAGAGTAGAAAATATTCTTGTGTTGGAAAGCATTTAACTCAAGGAATGCTTATGACGATAAAGAAATCAAGGACAAATCTGAGGAGATGGGTAAATGTCGTCGAATCTAAAATAAGACTGTAACTTAAAGGAAGGAACACGGTGGAATGAGAAGGTTCGCCATATTTGACAATTGAGGGATTTTTGCATCAGATGAAAGCATCTGATGAGATGATAGAATTTTATTTTACTTATTATTGTAAAAATGTTCTGAAGTCCAGACTTTGTTGAAATTTGAAGTTTCATGCTGAAAGATATTAAAAGTTTTGCATGAAATCGAACGCTGTTGAAAATGTGAATTACTACAGTTTTGAGATCTAGATAAGAAATCTACCCATTTCAATGAAATTCGCTACATCAACACCTAAGAGAAGAAAATCGAACCTGGTAACACAAATTTAAGAGAGAAATCTAAATCTCTGGTGATTAGGCCAGTTAAACATCTGCTCTCTGTAAAGTAAACTGAAAATACTGCATATACCGGCACTGCCACATGAAGGTAATATGGTGCCGTTCCAGTCCTAAGGAACACCTGCCCCGGCCACATCCGCTTAATCAAGCGTTGCAACTCGAAATTTAACTTGTCCAAAAACATTCTAAAGATTACTTCCCTTCTCCAAAAATCCACTCGCAACAGGTATAATATCTGAAAACAGACAAAGGATGCACGCTATTCTCGAAAACCCGAAATTAGCGTCCCGTCTTAACACTTCACATTCACTCAGGCGCTGGCAATAAAACTGCCATTGCTCGTTCTAACACCTGCCGCTACCTCTGGTCATTCCCGATCGATGCATGTTGGCGCCTCTCACACCCATCACCGAGAAACTTAACCGTAGAAGCTTCGTGTCAGATGAAAATGTTAGACGATTGTCTGCCATCATATGTCTGCCAAGAACGAATTTCACACTATTCGGTCTACTCAAGAACTTAGCTTAACAGCAATAAAAATGCATTGCTACATAAGAAAAGAGACAGGCGAAGGTTTGAATGGGAGAGTTATATTTTCACAATCAAACGAGTGCGAAAAAAAAAGAAAAAGGATAAAAGAGCGATAATAAAGTAGAAGACACGGGTAGAATAGAGAAAAGATATAGAAATTTATTAATCATAAATCTCTCTGTGACAGTTCATTTGTTATTCCCATGCATTGTTCTCACAGAGAGGAGCTTACATGACAACAACCTCCAGCATGAGATGGAGGTAGAGACAGCTACTGCTGCCCTGAGGTGGTTGTCTGAAACTTCATCAACCAGGGCAGTTATTGTGTCAGACTCTCAGTCCATGCTCCGGAAGGTTTAGAATGGATGGCTACGGCAAGAATGGAAAGCATCAACAGAAGCCTGGAGTCTCCAGGAACTAGTGTGGGTCTACTGTCCTGGTCATGCCGGGGTACGCGGTAATGAGAGAGCTGACAGACTGGCCTCGAGAGCACCCATAGAGAATACACTGGATGTGAATAAGGAAGAGATACCAAGGACAATTGATGATCGCCTGTTAGAGAATGTTAGATGCATCAACAAAGCTAAGACCGTTGGAATTTGGCATCAACCGTAAGACTAGCAGGGATGGGCGTATGAGAAGATGTCTTTGGCGTATATAAAACCAGCGCGCTACATGGACAATCAGCATTGATACACTTCGATATTTGCTGAAGGAAACTGAGCACTTATGGGTTAGCCCAGAGTGCATTGATGTCGATTCTGATCAACAATAATAATAACGCAATATTTACTTGACCCCATTAATTCCCCAGCTTTATTATTAGATCTGTTTATTATTAGATCTGTTTATTATTAGATCTGTTTATTACACTAGTCAACAACCAAAATGTACCAGTAATGAAAATAGCTGATCTTAACTAATTTTGGTGTGCTGAAAACGAAAATGACATTTTAAAATGTTGATTGGCTCTAGTTTTCAAGATATATGCTACTAGTTTATTTAATTACGGTCCATTTATATATATGACGCAACTGTTGTGGGCGATTGCATAATTTTTTCTAATGACCAATAAAAATGTAACTAGAAGTTGATGATGCAATCCTACCTATGATTACATCACCTGTGTGTATAAATATCTTATCTCTGATAAAATTTTGTCATTAGTTAGTGCATTTGTCCTTATCAAAAGCATCGTAGTTAGAAATGTCTATGACATGTGTGAACAGTGCTAATAATTTATGTTATATATGTGGTGAGGTGACATTTGTATCACAAAAACGAAATATAACTAAAGTGATTAAGAAGGCGTACAGTTTGTATTTTGGCTGCAGAATAGGAGATCAAGATAAGAGCTGGGCGCCACACATATGCTGCAATACATGTGCAGCACATCTTAAACTGTGGTTGACTGGCAAAAAGCAAGCTATGCCTTTTGCAGTACCAATGATTTGGAGAGAGCCCACTGATCATCTCAACAACTGTTACTTTTGCATGGTCCCTCCAATTGGGAAAGGCATATCAAAGAAGAAAAAATGGACTCTGGAATATCCAAACATCCGCTCTGCAATACGTCCGGTACCACATGGCGATGACCTACCAGTTCCCAAAGTGCCAGAATCATTTTCAGCTGCTTCCACTGATGAAGAAGATGATATTGGTGGTCCTGAACCAGCAACCTCAAGCGACCCAGATTTTGAGCAAACTACATCCACTAAACCACACTTAATAACCCAAGGTGAACTGAATGATCTTGTAAGAGACCTGAATTTACCGAAGAACAAGGTGGAGCTTTTGGGTTCCAGATTGCAACAGTGGAATCTCCTGGCAGAAGATGTTACAATTTCTGTGTATAGGAAACGCCAGAAGCCGCTTATTACATTCTTTTTCAAAGAGGGTGACCTTTCTGCGTGCCACAACATTTCTGGTTTAATGGCAGCCTTCAAAATCAATTACATACCGGAAGAGTAGAGGCTTTTCATTGATCCATCCAAGACGAGTCTTAAAGACGTTTTGTTGAATAATGATAATGTGTTACCGTCAATTCCAGTTGGTCACGCAGTCTCATCAGAAAATTTCCAAGACTGAGTGAAGCTAAAATAAGAGAGGGCCAGTACGCAGTAGTATTTGTTGGTCCGCAAAAATTCGAAAAACAACTCTTATCTTCATGATGACTGTGATGAATTTACCATGTGATACAACGTTAAAAACTCTCCCAAATTTTAACGATAAAATGTAGGGTTTAACATTAATACATAATGCGTAAGATACTAGCGAGACATGCTCGCCCCATGCACAGCTTTTCCACACCTCACATACCATTTAAAAAACTAACGAGTTAAGACGTGCAACGAAAACGTTTACACCCTTTGTAGACGGGGAGAGAACGAGATCGGAGGACACACAAAAGGAGAAAAATATGACCATATGAAACACGTGTTTGGAAGATAGCAAGGCTAAAAGACGCAATCTTGGTAGTAAAAGAAAAAAGAAAAAAGAAATTCAAACGTCACTTAGTTGACATTCGAGGGTAAGGAAAGGGACAAAAAAAACGACTTTAGCTCGTGTCAGAATACAGTCATTTCTTGGACTTTTACGATACTTGATTGTTATTTGAATTCGGCGGCAAAAGCCCGTGGAGAAGGTTCTCGAACATATTTCAAAAAAAAAAAAAAACAAAAAGCTAACCTTGAAAAAGTACTCTTTTTCCTTAATAAATTAACGGCCTATGAATATACAAAAACTTAGCTCAGTGTGTGTGATAGCCCGTCCTTAGAGCAGCGAATATATACTTAAATTTTCTATTATTACAGACGGTATAGATAACGCTAAGGAAGATATTGACAAAAGAACCGTGTTTGTTTCATATCACGAACGGAGCGAACCTGCACCTGATGAAAACTAATGTCAACTAAAAGGTATCAAAATGTGTTCAGTTCCTAGAGAAGGCAATTTGCTAAACTCATCCGAGCTCGCGTAATGGAAGCAGAGGGGTAAAGGTGGCGAGAATTGAGTGCTAAGAAAAATAATATTTCCGGAAAGCAGAAGTGTGTAGGGTATTTCTGCATGGAGGGGTCACTGCAAAAGGAAATATCAAGCAGTGTTTTTTTGATATGAAAAAAACAAGTAGAGACCGACGGACCCAAACAACACATGTAATTACATATACCTAGACAATGGAGAAGCTGACTGAAATATTGGACTTTTGGTTTGGTTGTATAGAGTTGAAACGTAAGGGGGGGGGGGGGGGGGGAGTTCAGGAGACTTGGATGAAAATGAAAATCATATGGCAGGACAGTTGGATGCGCATTTTTGCACATTCGTTACAAGACAGTTCCAGAGACACAGAGGTAGCTAGAACCTGTGTTGTTGTATTCCAGAAAGACGTAATACATATAATTTTAGTGTGGACGCATCTAGATCAGATATATTTACACAGCAGCTCAGCTGAGATTATGCTCAGCAATTTAACTGTGTTCTTCCAGTGACTTTTTCTTGAATTCTGTTAAGAAGAAAGTATTTCTTTTGTACATGTCTTTAATTATATCGGAGGTGATTTGATACTGTCCAAAACATATAAAATGAGTACGACATCGTAAGTGCTCGCTCTAGGATCTCCCCAAGCCCAAAGTTCAGCGCGGGTCCTATAGAACAACACAATATATGGAACGCGCATACTAAATACTATGGAAGGCGCGAATCTATTTGTTGAGATCTCGTGGACTTCATTCTATGCCACCTATCTTATTGAATAGAAGGAACAACTATCGGTAGAACATAACTCAGCATGCATAAAGTAGTCACTCTTGGGCGAAACTAGTACCGCATATGGGAATAACAACTAGGTAAGAAGTAACTGTGTGGTACAGAGAGAATCCTGACCCAGTCTGTGTGCGTGGTTGTTGTGCGCAGTGTTATGTTCCAGAAGTTGTGGCTCACTGTAGGTCAGAGTTTTCTGACACATGCACACAAAACCTTTTATGTTTCAGAATTGTCGAGTTTCTGTTTGGCACCGAAGACCAGGATGGCCGAATGTATGTTGTGTAATAATTACCACAAGCGTGCGCGACTCCACGTGCAGTCCTAATATTGTGGTCAGAGCAGCACGTTATATTTGTCCCCCCATACAAGGAGAGGGGACTGGTGCCACCTCAGACTCATTGTACAAGAATCGACTAGCGAGTCCGAGTCCTAAGTTGAGATCTGGCCCTGCTGGAAGTTCCACCAACTGATATTTACCAACGAATTTATTCAACTAATTTTATCAACTAACTAAAAGACATACCCATTGTGGGACAAATTAAAACCATGATTTCATCCCATTAAGTCACCATGTGGACATCTGTTGGTAGTTTGCCACCTCTAGTCACGTAGACTGGGCGTGAATGATACCACGCCCACCATGTACATTAACCCCCCCTAATAGTCTCCTGTGTACAATTCTAATAATAATTCTAATATTAACCAGAATCTAATTATATCATACACCTTTTTGTTCTATATCCACCGTTGCCCCCATTTTATTTATGTCATATAATAATATGCATTGCCATTTATAACTCCCATAATATTTCAAATGTATTCTGACTCATAACTCAAAACGTTTGGGTTTCAAGAACAAAATAAACTTTACTAAAAGAATCTTAAAATAATTTAAAACTAAATAACGCAGCCCCGACGTTAGTCTTCTAGTGGTGGTTTCAATACATTATATATAATTATTATGTATTAGACTTATTAAATATCTTATGGAAGTAGTGTGGTTAATCATACTACAACCACACATTACACACTTTACAAGTACCCCTAGACTTTTAAACGTTAGCTACAATTCATTGCTAAAAAAAAGTCATGATTATGATTTGAGGTCGGTACAGTGGTAGTAAGAAGGCGCCCTTCTGTAATTGTCGCCATCATAACCATATTTTATCTCAGGTAGCATTCACACAGTCTGACCTCATTCATTATCACAATAGGTAAACATCTCAAAAAAAAAAAAACCCCCCCATCATTACACATACCATCAAATCCACTTACAATGGACGAGTATTCTCTTTACGTGGTGCATGGCCTAGACTAAATTGCAGGCATTGGCTCAAGCACTTGAAGTCAGTGGTGCGGCTCAATGTTCTTGGAAACAAACTGAAGATCTGTCGTATTGCTTACTCTATGAAATTGTAGAAATCTCCTTCTGAAGGTCTTTAGCAGTCTAGGGCATGCCAACTTGTCATTTGAAAATTAATTTCTGGGGGGGGGTCTCATCTGGATTTCTTTACTTTAAACTGTGGAGCGGTCAGTGATGAGTGTAGTGAAATTGACAGAGATACAACGGTAAATCCCTCCAAAGATAACATTTAAGGATAAAAACATAATGCGTAGGCTGCGAATAGTTCTCGCATGGATTCGCTAGACACGCGGATCTTGCATCATCCCATAATAATTGGACTTGCTAAACTACGGAGGGGAAACGGTCGGATCAAAAAGGAAAAAAAAATATGTGACGGGAAAGGTCTAAGGAGACGCAATTGGGGGGGCGGGGGAGGGGGGGCGAAGCGGGGGCGGGGGGGGGTCACGGAAGAAAAGCGTCCATCCGTTCTCCGCAAGTAGGGACACATGTAAAAAAGTAGCAACTCGACAGAAGGCGCAGACCTTTAGATATAATAACGCCACAGTTCATTTATTGGACGGCATTTGCAATACACAAGGCCCTTCTGAATATGAACTTCAGTCAGGTCGGCTATAACGCAGATTGTTTTGGAAATATTACAAAAAATTTAAAAAGTAAAAATTTTCCCACTTAATATTAATGTTAAGGAATATAAAAAAATGCATTAGTTATGGCCGGATTATGTCCCAAGTTCTGAGCAGTGAACTAAAATGTTCTTAATTTTACAGACGGATAGATAATATTGAAGATAATGACAAAAGACAGTGTTGTTCACATCATCGACAGACTGTATTGAATCTAAAAGTGTCGCTAAGTTGCTCACAAGAAAAAACACGACTCAGACCTTCGAAACGCAGGTGTTCAAATCTACCCTTAGTCATGGAGGAGAGGGTTTTTTCTTTGTGGTGGTAACACGCTGTGTCTAAATAGGTAACTTTTTAAACGGACTGACAAAGATTTTGGAGGGGAGAGAAAGGTTGGGTCAATAAATTCGCAGTAATCATTTCGGTAGACAACACACAGTGATTAGAGCGAGGGGACAGACTAACAACGATAACAATAACGCATGTCCATACTTGACTGTAAGCATGAGACTATATTGAAATGACTTTATTATGGTAGGAAATTTTGAAATGTTTAAAATTAAAACCAATATAGGCAGTTGTTGTTGGCCGTGTTTGGTGTGAGTTTACAGACAACTCATTATCATTAGCGCTCAGACGCGACAAGTGAAAGTGTGGGGCCATTCTTCCTTCAATAGTTGTTCAGTGATAGTACACAGATGTTTAAAAGTGTGGTGATTTCCAATATGAAAGAAGTGAAAGTGTAATAAAGTTTAGGCGACACGCCAATAACTATAGCCAGCAGCTCAGCTGAGTTTTGCTAGCAATTCTCGTGTTATTTATTCATAATCTGGTAAGATTTGAAATTATTTCGACGTTATATATATTTTGAATATTGTTTCATGTTTGAGTTGATTTGATACTGCCATATCGAAATCTAGCCTTACAAACAAGTAGGGATTTGCTCTAGACCCCCGACCCTAGTCAGGGTCTAGGGGACCAAAACAATGTACATAAACTCCAGCAAGCAAGGATTTATGCAAGACAGATCAAGTGTTGAGAATAATGAAACATATTACATATCCTCTTTTAGGACAGAAAACTAATAAATATTTAGCAGAATCTATAGTCTGGGAGGATATATCTGAAGTAAAACCACCCATGGTAAATGTGCTGTTTGGTCAGAGGGATCTGACCTGTCTGTATGATGTGGTTGTTGTGTCAGTGTTGTGTCCAGACGTGGGTAGAGAATAGATTTTGACACATGGCCCATACTTTGATTGCAGAGCTGTGAGTTTCTGTTGTCAACAAAGCAGTGTCTATTCAGTTGGTGACTTTACTCGAGTGTATCTGTGCAGTACTTGTGACAGAGACCACCATTATTGCCCGCCAGCGCGGAGAGGTGGGACCACAAGAGTTCAGCACCAGAGCTACAACTACAAGATGAGTGAGCCTCTGGTCTGCTGGACATTCACCACCGCCCGCTTTAGTTACTACTATCCCCATAAAAATTCCCACCATTTTCTGGACACTGTGTAGTCAATATAGACAGGTGTGATGAGGCCACCCCAACAGCACAAACATTAACTATCCTCCCAAGTAGATGACTACTAGAACATTTTAATAAAACTAACTAGTATAGTACATATATATGTACACTATTGCATTTATGATATAATATTCCATGCATTTCTTTCATAATCTCTAAATCCTTTTAAGTTCTGGTCAACCTAAAAAATTGATCCAGAACAAAATAAATGTAATATGTAATAATATTTCTATCAAAAATTTTACACACGTGAGTTAGTTCAGTGTATTTTTAACATTTATTAATATTATTAGTCTTGTTAAATATCTGTGGGTATATCTATAACCTATTACACCACACTACATATCATAACCCTAGACACTTTACGTAGCCACATTCATTAAAAAAAAAATTAAGAGTGAGGTCGTAGTGGTAGCAAGAAAGGCCTTCTGACAATTCTCAACTACATTTTATCTCAGGAGCCTTCACAGCTGGCCTCATACAATTACATTTAGTAATATCACCATCATACAATACCATCAAACACCACTACATAAATTGGGGTCTTGTCCAGGGATAATTAGCCCAACAGTAATATTAGGATCTCCTGGTGGGAGAAATAAAAGTAGGGAAATAAATTGTAAAATTCCCTTTAACATTAAAAGTGTCCCTGCAGATAAAAGTTGGTGAATCTTCACAGCCAGTAATAATTAATTAGTTAACTGGTTAGTTAGAATTAGTTAGACTATAGTCATAAGAAGTACTTAGTGTATTTACTGGTTAGAGATTTATCTTGTATATTATTATATTGTAAAAAAAGTATGGCGGAGCTGGCAAAATTTAGATCAGCTGCTGTGCTCACCGCGAAGGAGATGGGAATGGATGGTCAAATTTTAATTCAATACGTAACGGCTGAATGTGATAAATATATTGAACGGGAAGAAAGGAGATTAGAAAAAGAGGCTGAAGAGAAAAATTGGGAGTCTGACAGGTTGCTGATTGAAGAGAAGAAGTTAAGAGGCTGGAGAAAAAGAGAGGCTGCAGATTGAGAAAAAAACGCAGAAGAAAAACGACAGCAAAGGGAGGCAGAAGGAGGCAGAAAGAAGAAAAAGTTGACTGCCGAAAGGGAGGCAGAAGATAGAAGGTTGCAAAGGGAGCACGAATTACGACTAAGGGAGCTGGAATTACAAGGCCCGGCCCCTGAAGGTGGTGCCAGCCCTTTTGCCTCAGATGCTACGCCCAGTCTGGGAGCCTCAAACTCAGCTATGGGGTTTCATTTAGACCATTTTGTTGAGAAAGACGATGACATAGAGGGGTACCTAGGACGTTTTGAGTTATTAGCTACTACATATGGGTTAGAGAGAGAGAGGTGGAGTTTAAAGCTATCCCAGGGATTGAGAGGTACTTCTTATGAAGTATTTGCCAAAATGAACAGGGAAGACCAAGACAATTATGACATGTTAAAGCAGGCTTTGTTATTAAGGTACGAGAAGAATGGTGAATTTTATCGTAAGAAATTTAGAAATGCCAAACTGTTGTCTGGGGAGACATACCACCAATTCTCTGCTAGACTAGAAACCTATTTGGAGAAATGGACGGCTCTGGGGAAGACCCAAGATCTTAAAGAAATGATCATGATTGAGCAATTGAGAGAGTCCATGGCTCCAGACATGAGAAAATTTCTCATGGAACAAGGTGCAGAGAAGTTGGGGGAAATTTTAAATGTTGCTGAGAGGTATCAGGCAGCCCCGGCAGAGGTAAGTGGTGCTAAAAAGAAGCACATAGACAATTTTAAAGCTCCACAGCAATTTAATAAATTTGATAATAGAGAGCAGGGAAATAAAGGTAGGACAAACTTTGAGCGGCCAAGAAATGACTATCGCGACAGAAACTCACAGTTCAATGACCAAAAGTTCAATGAAAGAAAAGCGTTGAACCAAGGAAAAAGATGGTGTAAATGGTGCAAGAAGGATAACCATAACACCGAATTTTGTAGAAGGAAACCTTCAAACATTGCTGCAATGAAGTCGGGGACGCAAAGATTAAAGGTTACTCCTAAGGGACAACAGGAACCTTATCACCCCCCAGTTTGTGAGGATGTTATTTGTAATGGGGTCACCATAAGGTGCCTTTATGATACAGGTTTGGATTATGATTCAGTTGTGAAGTCTAGCCTAGTGGACCCAAGTCAGTATACCACAGAAACAGTGGAAATACAAGGCGCGACTAAGGACATACCACTCATGACACTTCCCATCGCAAGGATAACGGTGAAAACTCGCTATGTGGAAGGAGAAATCAGAGCAGCAGTGATAGATGAACCAATCTACCCTCTGATATTGGGGTGTAGATACGTCTTCTTGGGGAATCCCGAGAAACCTGTGATCATGGCGACAGTGCAGACCAGGTCACAGAAGAAGGAGGAAGAAGGTGAACCTATAAATGCTCATCCAGAGGAGATGAGGAAGGCGCAGGCTGAGGATAGGACACTCAAGCCCTGTTTTAAAAAAATTGCCCAAATGCCACACACCTCCGAGCAAGGGGGAATATTTCATGAAGAACAAACTCTTATACAGGAAGGCCGGAACTGGAACAAATGGTCACAACCAGCTGGTTCTTCCCACTTCATATAGAGATAAAAGTGATGGAACTCGGGCATGCGATTCCCTTCAGTGGTCACATGGGGATCAGCGCCACAGGACAGCGTATAGCTTGTCATTACTTCTGGCCAGGGATAACGGAGGATATAAAAAAGATATGTCAAATCCTGCCCAGAATGTCAAAGGGTAGCTCCAAAGCACTGGACTGCTCCTGCAACTCTAGGGGAAATGCCCATAGTGGGAACACCTTTTGAGAGGGTTGCAGTGGATATTGTAGGACCTCTCACTCGGACCAAGAGGAGGAACAGTTACATCCTTACTCTGGTGGACACTTGTTCTATGTGGGGAGAGGCGGTAGCCCCTGCCATCAATTGATTCAAAACATGTAGCAGAGGCACTACTTACAATATTTACCCGATTAGGATTCCCGCATCAAATCTTGACGGATAATGGTTCTCAGTTCAAGGGGAAACTAACGGAAGAAGTTTTTAAGCTATTTCAAGCCAGGCACTTTCATTGTAGTCCGTACCATCCACAAGGGAACGGCCAGGTAGAGAGGTTCAACGGGACTCTCATTTCTATCCTGAGAAAGCTGGCACACGAAAAACCGGATCTGTGGGATCAATTCCTGCCCGCCGCATTGTTGGCGTACCGGGAGGTACCACATAGTGCAACCGGGATGGCTCCCGCAACTCTGCTATTTGGGAGGCCAATAAAAGGTCCATTAGAAGCCCTATTAAGGACCTGGACAGATGAGAAGGCGGAAGAGACTGTTACCTCATCGTATCAATATGTGAACGAACTGACCACTCGTTTGAAAGCTGGATGGAAACTGGCAAATGATAATTTGAAGCAAGCCAGGAAGAAACATGCAGCATATTTTAATAGGAAGGCAAAGGACAGGGAACTGGCAGTCGGAGAGAAGGTGCTGCTTTCTACCCGGAAGCCAGAATAAATTACAAATTGGTTGGCAAGGTCCATATACGGTTCTAGAGAAGGTGTCTAGAACAAACTATAAAATTGACAAAAAGGGGAAGGAAAAAGTTTATCATGTAAACCTGTTAAAGAAGTATCTGGACAGACCACTCCAGGAAAGCACCCCCTTATTGACCTTGGCTATTGCAACCCAGATGCAAAAAGACCCACTCACCTCACATGAATACCCATTACATCCTTGTGAAACAGCAGCACAGGTAAAAGTCAGTAAGCACCTGACTAAAAACCAGAGGGAGAGAGTTCAACAGGTTCTGGAGGAACATACAGATGTATTAACAGATAAACCAGGCCATACAAATTTGCTACAGTATGACATGAAACTGGTAGACTCAAACCCAATCTGTATGAGAGCCTATTCTATTCCGTTCGCGAAGGAGAAGGGCATTGAAGGAAGAAATAGAGTATTTGTTGAAGGAGGGGATTATTTCGCACAGTGAATCATCTTTTAGTTCTAGTGTCGTTTTGTTGAGAAAAAACCGTCTGGGGAACACAGACTGTGCATAGATTACAGGAAACTGAATGCTGTCACAGAAGGACAAGTGGATCCATTACCAGACACAAAACAGTTATTTGCCAGACTGAACAAGGCAAAATACTTTTCAAAGGTGGATCTTAGTAAAGGCTATTACCAGATCCCAGTGAAGCCTGAAGTGAGACCTTATTTGGCTTTTAGCACTTCGGATGGACATTATGAATTCAATATGCTACCATTCGGACTGAAAAATGCTCCGAGTGTGTTTTCAAGGATGATGCGCAAATTGTTGGATCCCCTGAATAACCCATGTATCACGAATTTCATGGATGATATTCTCGTCGCCACAGAGACATTTGAAGAACACATTGAAGCTCTGGAGATGTTGTTTGATAGACTTCGGGAGGCGAACTTAACTGCTAGGCCAACAAAATGTTGTATTGGATGCAAAGAGTTGGAATTCTTGGGACACACTGTATATCAGGGTAATATGACCCCTGATCCTAAGAATTTGGAAAAAACTGCAGAGAGCACCTAGGCCACAAACAAAAAAAAAAAGACGTGCGATCATTCGTGTCGTTATGCGGATTTTATCAGAAAATACATCAAAATTTTAACGCTATTTGTGCTCCTCTGACTGATCTGACTCGCAAGGGACTTCCAGATAAAATTATTTGGACTGCACAATGTGAACTAGCGTTCCAAGAGTTAAAGGAAAAACTCACTAGCAAGCCTATTCTCAAACTGCCTGATTTGACACAGGACTTTGTCTTAAGAACCGATGCAAGTAATGTAGGACTAGGGGGGGCTTTGTTGCAAAGATCATCTTCACACCTGATGGGGAACTGAAACCAGTCGCTTATGCAAGCCGTAAATTGAATAAGGCGGAACAAGGATACTCCACAAGCGAAAAAGAATGTTTAGCATTAATCTGGGCAATAAAGAAGTTTCAAATCTATCTGTATGGTAGGACTTTTGTGGTGGAGACGGACCATCAGCCTCTCGTGTTCTTGTCTCAGGCTAAGCATGAAACGCAAGATTGCTGAGGTGGTCTTTATTGCTTCAACCTTATCAGTTTAGTATCCAATATATCCCAGGCAAATTGAATGTCGGTGCAGATTTCCTCAGTCGGCACCCCTGTGATCAAAATTAGAGTAGTGGCAGACGTGAGGAGTAATTTTACCTATGTGTATCGCTGGTTTTGGAACTTGCCATAGGCATGTTTTCAAGTGGGGAGATGTGTAGTGAAATTGACAGAGATACAACGGTAAAATATCTCCAAAGATAACATTTAAGGATAAAAACATAATGCGTAGGCTGCGAATAGTACATGATCGCCGAGACCGCGGGTCATCATCCTCCATAATAATTGACTTGCTAGACAGGAGGGGAACGGCGGATCAAAAAAGGAAAAAAATATGACTGGAAAGATTGCGTGAGACTAGAAAGGCTAAGGAGACGCAATTGGGGGGGGGGAACGGAGAAAAGTCACGTTTCCAAAGTTGACATAAAAAGTAAGCAACTCGACAGAAGGGACCATAGATATGTTACGCCACAGTCATTTATTGGACGCTTTTGCGCGATACCAAGCCCTTGATTTGAATTCAGCGGCTAAAACGCAGATGTTAGGAATATTACAAAAATTAAAAAGTACTTTTTTCTTAATATTAATGTTAGGAATATAAAAATTAGCTGGCCGGATGGCCTATTCTGAGCAGTGAACTAATATGTTCTTAATTTTACAGACGGATAGATAATATTGAAGATAATGACAAAAGACAGTGTTGTTCACATCATCGACAGACTGTATAGAATCTAAAAGTGTCGCTAATTGCACAAAAAAAATCGACCTCGAAACGCAGGTGTTCAAATTTACTTAGTATGGAGGAGAGGGTTTTTGGGTGGTAGCTGTGTCTAAAAATAACTTTTAACGACAAAATTTTGGAGGGGAGAGAAAGGTTGGTTCAAAAATCAAGTACATTTTTGTAGAAACACAAGTAGAGACGGACAGACTAACAGATAACCATCCATACTTGACTGAAGCATGACTGAAATGACTTTATGGTAGGAAATTTGAAATTTAAAATAAACCTAGGCAGTGATTGGCCACAGACAATCATATCATTAGCGCTCAGACGCGAAAGTGGGGCCATTCTTCAATAGTTGTTCAGTGATAGACACAGATTTTAAAGTGTGGTGATTTCCATATGAAAGAAAGTGTAAGAAATTTAGGGACGCCATACTATAGCCAGCAGCTCAGCTGAGTTTTGCTAGCAATTCTGTGTTATTTATTCATAATCTGGTAAGATTGAAATTATTTCCTTATATATTTTGAATATTGTTTCATGTTCGAGTGATTTGATACTGCCATATCGAAATCTAGCCTTACAAACAAGTAGGGATTTGCTCTAGACCCCCCGCCCTAGTCAGGGTCTAGGGACCAACAATGTACATAAACTCCAGCAAGGATTATGCAAGACAGATCAAGTGTTGAGAATAATGAAACATATTACCTATCCTCTTTTAGGGCAGACAACTAATAAATATTTTTCAGAATCTATGGTCTGGGAGGATCTATCTGATGTAAAACCACCATGGTAAATGTGCTGTTTGGTCAGAGAGATCTGACCTGTCTGTATGATGTGGTTGTTGTGTGTCAGTGTTGTGTCCAGACGTGGGTAGAGAATAGATTTTGACACATGGCCCATACTTTGATTGCAGAGCTGCGAGTTTCTGTTGTCAACAAAGCAGTGTCTATTCAGTTGGTGACTTTACTCGAGTGTATCTGTGCAGTACTTGTGACAGAGACCACCATTATTGCCCGCCAGCACGGAGAGGTGGGACCATCAGATTTCAGCACCAGAGCTACAACTACAAGATGAGTGAGCCTCTGGTCTGCTGGACATTCACCAAAGCCCTTTAGTTACTAATAACCCCATAAAAATTCCCACCATTTTCTGGACACTGTGTAGTCAATATAGACAGGTGTGATGAGGCCACCCCAACAGCACAAACAGTAAACTATCCTCCCAAGTAGATGACTACTAGAACATTTTAATAAAACTAACTAGTATAGTACATATATATATGTACACTATTGCATTTATGATATAATATTCCATGCATTTCTTTCATAATTTCTAAATCCTTTTAAGTTCTGGTCAACCTAAAAAATTGATACAGAACAAAATAAATGTAATATAATTCTATCAAAAAATTTCACACTATTGAGTTAGTTCAGTGTGTTGTAATATTTATTAATATTATTAGTCTTGTTAAATATCTGTGGGTATATCTATAACCTATTACACCACACTACATATCATAACCCTAGACACTTTACGTAGCCACATTCATTAAAAAAAAAATTAAGTGTGAGGTCGTAGTGGTAGCAAGAAAGGCCTTCTGACAATTCTCAACTACATTTTATCTCAGGAGCCTTCACAGCTGGCCTCATACAATTACATTTAGTAATATCACCATCATACAATACCATCAACACCACTTATTTTTTCTATCATTTTATGTTGAAATATCAATTAATTGAGTATGTAACCACAATTTTTATAATGCTAAAGTAGAAAGACTAGCTGTTCACCCCAGAGAATTAAACAAGCATACATTATTTATATTACTGTAATGTAAATTCATCATTAAAAAAAACTCAGAGCCAATTGGTGAATTTCATTATGATATTTGAAATCAGCATGTCAAAATCAATAAGAAATGGTATATTTAATTTCTGGTACAAATAACTTTTGAAAATTTGTTGACTAGTGTTATTAGATCTGTTTATTATTAGATCTGTTTTGTGTGCCCATGTATCGTTCAAATCACAATAGCCACTTAATTTTCTAGTACTTAAAAATTGCCAGCATAATTATTATTCGTATTTTATCTTCGATTATTATAAGTTTTAACTTATTCATGTGTCTTTCTGTAACACATTCCAACTAAGATAAACATCCCATGCATTAAAATAGTTAAGACAGTCCTATACACATCCAAGGTACCGCATACTCTGTAAAGAGCATATAAGAGGAAGGATGAGTGATACACATTCCTACTAATTTTGTAACAAGACCTCGAGAGATGTCCTCTAACACTTACCTCTTCTCCAGGTCACGTCATTAAAGCGACACTAACGCAACTTTCCCTTTATGTTCCACTGTCCGCGGACTTCATGTCGTACACACTTGTTAACTTTAACTCCTGAACCTCACCCTACACATTGTTTGAAAAATTTTACAGCTAAAAGCTATTTTCACAGCTAAGTTAATCACTCTCGTAAAAAAAAAACACCCTTCCCTAACTTCCTCATCCAATGCCTCCTGCTTCTCTTTCCGTCATCTTTTCAACAAAGGGGAGTAAAGCTGGGGCCTTTGATGAAACATGTTAAGCTTAACTTGCTGTTAAATAGTATGTCTCTGTCGAGGGTATCTTGAAACATCAATCTTTTTTGATGAATGACACACGTTACGTCAAATAAGGAGGCATACATTTTGCTTGTGTTTTTTAAGTGAAAGCTGTTTTCTCGTGGACCACTTGTCTTTTTGTATTTTTTAACTTTCGTGGCCGAGATCTGTTGTTGCGTTACATTTAATTATAGCACAGAAAGATCTTATCGTCGCAAGAGCAAGTTTACGATACTGCTGTGTCTGTATAACAGATCAAGATTCGTAGTTTTACCAAGTGAACCATGAGTCATCAAGTGTGACGACCACTGCAGACAGTCTTATAAGTCGTGCGACCAAAATACTATTAAGAATTATCATGAGTAGAATCAGAAGTAAAATAAAACCGGAAATAGGTAAAGAAGAGTGCGGAGTGGTTTGTAGAAGGCAAAGGCACAAACAACGTCATATGTGTTATAAGAACACTAATAGAAACATCTATAGAAGTTAAAAAAAGATATATGATTGTGTTATATAGACGACACTAAGGCATTTGACAAGGTGAAACACGAGAAATTACCAAAATTTTAGAAAGTATAAAACGTATGAGAAAAACGAACGAGAAAAGACATGAGAATACTAAAACGACATGTATCGACAGTAAACAGTACTTATGAGAATTGACAACGAAATAGAAAAGTTTCAGGAAATAAATCAGGGGTTTATGGCAAGGCTGCACGCTGTGTCACCTACTGGTTCTCTTTGTAAAGTGAAAAGGTAACGAGATTTATTTAAAAAATAAAAAATAAGATCGAGAAATCAGCTAATGGATATAATATAAACAACTTGAGATACACCAATGATATAGTCTTAAAAGCAAAATGTTAAACAGAGTTACAAGAAATAATTGATACAATAATGAGAAAGTAAAAATGAACGCCGAATCACGAAAAGGCCGAAATAATGGCAATCTTCAGGAAACGGACTTCTCTAGCATGCACCATCAAAGAAATGGGACAGCATTGAAACAGGTCAGTAGATTCAAATTGCTATCTGAGTTAAAAACATCAGATTGGAAGCTACGTCTCAGCGGTGAAGAGTAAAACAGGCCAGGCAAAAACTAAAAGTATTGTATGCAACACATTTTTGTTGATGGAAGTAACAAAGAGGGTTAGATGAGTGTTATATTGAGCCAGTTAGACATAATAATAATAATAATAATAAATTCTTTAAGCACCAAACACGGCGCATAAGGCAGAAACCAGTGCTCTCCAGGTTGTTCGTTGTGACGCCACTCCTCTTAGCTCTTGCACATTATTTAGGCCCAACGTTCTTCCTTCTCTTATTATTGTTCTTCTGAGTGTTTCTTTTGGTCTTCCTTTTTTCCTCTTACCCTCAGGAACCCAAGTGAGCGCCTGTAGTGGTATTCTGTTGTTTTGCATTCGTAGGACATGACCGATATAAGACCATCGTCTTTTCCTTATATAGTCGGAGACATATTTCTGCCTAGAGTCTTCTCTTATTTGTCGATTAGTCTTGAATTCTTTCCAACTGATGTTCATGAGTTTTCTAAGACATTTGTTCTCGATTGTATTCAGCTTGTTCTCCAATGATTTTGTTATTTTCCAACTCTCACAGCCGTATGTTAACACTGAGATAACATTTGAATTAAACAGACGAAGCTTGGTATGTATATTCAATGATCGTAATTTCCAAATGTTAGATAATCTATTGAAGGCGCTAGCTGCCAAAGCAATTCTAGTATGGATTTCTCTTGTTGTGTCACCATCCTGAGTCATTTTACTGCCTAAATAATTGAAACTTTCAACTTTCTGTAGTTTTTCCCCCGTTCAAGATGATATCAAAGGTCTCGTTAGAAAAGTTCATAGCTTTAGTTTTAGAGGCATTTATTTGGAGACCTATTTTAACCGAGAGATGACACAAATTATTTATTGCTTCTTGGGATTGTCTTGGTGTTGAACTTAAGAATGCTACATCATCTGCGAAATCCAGGTCCCCCAGGAATTTTCCATTTGTCCATTTTATACCCAATTGTTCATTGTGGGTATAGTTTCTCATAACCCAATCAATAGCTATTCCAAAAAGTAGTGGTGACATAATATAGTCATGGAAAATTAGAAAACAATCAAAACCATTTTCTGGAAGTCACAGAGATGCGATTTTTCGGAAGAACGTTAAGAATACCGCGAACAGCTAAAAGGAGTAATGGGGATGTTCTGAAAGAAGCCAGTGCACAAATGGAGCTCATTACTCTGGTAGCTATTGTTTTAAATAAAATGTAGCTTAGTTGTGTTTTCGGCCTCATGTTACCTTACACTGCCTTACTGTGTGTTCGTGGCCTCGATTCATTCTATTGGAAAGACTATTTCAAACCACATGTTTTTTTTTTTGTTTTTAATTTGACCAGTTTATTTTATTATTATTACATTCCCCCCCCCCCCCCTCTTTCCCCCCCCCCCCCCGCCCCCCCCCCCAATCAAATCTCATGTAAGTTTTACTTGTCACTTGCATTTTATGTCATCGATATTTTTACTTTCATCGTGTAAACACATTTTGAAGCCTCCTAGAATTTAGTATCACGCCATTACATGTCCAATCTCCTACTACAGGATGGCTCAATAAATAATATTTAATGAGTCAAAAATCCGAACTTAATTAGTAATAATAAACATTAAGATTTATTATATATTAATCAAAAATACCTTTAAAGAAATATGGCAAAGAGAACACTTGAGTCAGATATAACTGAAGCATTCGTCTCTGTGCCAAGAAAAGATCAGGTGATACTTTCGAGGCTGAGAACTGGTCACTTATTATCAGCTGTCATCTGCACAGTTGAAGTCTTCCGTCTGTTGTCTAGATGGTGCACTCTGAAAGACTGTTTCCTGTCCATCTCTTGTCTAGATGGTGCACTCTGATAGACTGTTTCCTGTCCATCTCTTGTCTAGATGGTACACTCTGATAGACTGTTTCCTGTCCATCTCTTGTCTAGATGGTGCACTCTGATAGACTGTTTCCTGTCCATCTCTTGTCTAGATGGTGCACTCTGATAGACTGTTTCCTGTCCGTCTCTTGTCTAGATGGTGCACTCTGATAGACTGTTTCCTGTCCATCTCTTGTCTAGATGGTGCACTCTGATAGACTGTTTCCTGTCCATCTCTTGTCTAGATGGTGCACTTTGATAGACTGTTTCCTGTCCATCTCTCGTCTAGATGGTACACTCTGATAGACTGTTTCCTGTCCATCTCTTGTCTTGATGGTACACTCTGCTAGACTGTTTCCTGTCCATCTCTTGTCTAGATGGTACACTCTGATAGACTGTTTCCTGTCCATCTCTTGTCTAGATGGTACACTCTGATAGACTGTTTCCTGTCCATCTCTTGTCTAGATGGTGCACTCTGATAGACTGTTTCCTGTCCATCTCTTGTCTAGATGGTGCACTTCGATAGAATATTTCCTGTCCATCTCTTGTCTAGATGGTACACTCTGATAGACTGTTTCCTGTCCATCTCTTGTCTAGATGGTACACTCTGATAGACTGTTTCCTGTCCATCTCTTTTCTAGATGGTACACTCTGATAGACTGTTTCCTGTCCATCTCTTGTCTAGATGGTACACTCTGATAGACTGTTTCCCGTCCATCTCTTGTCTAGATGGTGCACTCTGAAAGACTGTTTCCTGTCCATCTCTTGTCTAGATGGTGCACTCTGATAGACTGTTTCCTGTCCATCTCTTGTCTAGATGGTACACTCTGATAGACTGTTTCCTGTCCATCTCTTGTCTAGATGGTACACTCTGATAGACTGTTTCCTGTCCATCTCTTGTCTTGATGGTGCACTCTGATAGACTGTTTCCTGTCCATCTCTTGTCTAGATGGTACACTCTGATAGACTGTTTCCTGTCCATCTCTTGTCTAGATGGTACACTCTGATAGACTGTTTCCTGTCCATCTTTTTGTCTTGATGGTGCACTCTGTGATAGACTGTTTCCTGTCCATCTCTTGTCTAGATGGTACACTCTGATAGACTGTTTCCTGTCCATCTCTTGTCTTGATGGTGCACTCTGATAGACTGTTTCCTGTCCATCTCTTGTCTAGATGGTACACTCTGATAGACTGTTTCCTGTCCATCTCTTGTCTAGATGGTACACTCTGATAGACTGTTTCCTGTCCATCTCTTGTCTAGATGGTGCACTCTGATAGACTGTTTCCTGTCCATCTCTTGTCTAGATGGTGCACTCTGATAGACTGTTTCCTGTCCATCTCTTGTCTAGATGGTGCACTCTGATAGACTGTTTCCTGTCCATCTCTTGTCTAGATGGTGCACTCTGATAGACTGTTTCCTGTTCATCTCTTGATGTTACCTTCCCACTTATAGCACTGTTCTCCTTGTGCACGTTTGCCTTCAACACTGCCTTCCAGTTAGGTCATCTGTAATGTTTTTTTATATGGTCAAAATATTTTAGCTGTCCAATTTTAATCTTCTTCATTAATTCTCTTTTCATTCCTTGGTTTTCTATGGCATTTTAATTTATTCTCTCTTGTCTATCTAATGCGCCCAGCAACTGCAAAACTTACAAACTTATAAAAACTTACAAACCATCCGCTTAACAAATGAAGTTTGTCAACTGTAGGGCTGATAGTTGATTTTACGAGAGGTGCTGTTTTCACTGTCTGTATCTCTTGTCTGAGAGAAAAGCCTGATGGTGCACTCTGATAGACTGTTTCCTGTTCATCTCTTGATGTTACCTTCCCACTTATAGCACTGTTCTCCTTGTGCACGTTTGCCTTCAACACTGCCTTCCAGTTAGGTCATCTGTACGGTGTAATGTTTTTTTATATGGTCAAAATATTTTAGCTGTCCAATTTTAATCTTCTTCATTAATTCTCTTTTCATTCCTTGGTTTTCTATGGCATTTTAATTTATTCTCTTTTCTTCTATCAATGCGCCCAGCAACTGCAAACTTACAAACTTACAAACTTACAAACCATCCGCTTAACAAATAAAAACGAAGCAGGCCGATTTGTCTAACTGTAGGGCAGACAAGCTACAGAACATGTGCTCTGAAAAAGTTGATTTTACGAGAGGTGCAGACTGACAGTATGACCTTCACCAACCCCTTTGACAGAAGATCTGTATGGCGATGAGAGAAGCCTGAGACTGACTGACCACGAAATGAGAACAATAGATGTGATTACATGAGAGAAGCCTGAGACGACTGACTGCCCACGTGATGAGAACAATAGATGTGATTACATGAGAGAAGCCTGAGACTGACTGCCCACGTGATGAGAACAATAGATGTGATTACATGAGAGAAGCCTGAGACTGACTGCCCACGTGATGAGAACAATAGATGTGATTACATGAGAGAAGCCTGAGACTGACTGCCCACGTGATGAGAACAATAGATGTGATTACATGAGAGAAGCCTGAGACTGACTGCCCACGTTATGAGAACAATAGATGTGATTACATGAGAGCGAACAAAGAAGGAGAGTTATTTAGTCATCCTCTTTTGTCATGCATGTAAATTGGACACATTCATGGTTAAAGAGCAGGAGTAGGCATGACGTCGATCGTGTCTACCGGTAGACCACTAAAGTGGCTCGTCTGATACACAG
Source organism: Oreohelix idahoensis (assembly GCA_024509875.1). NCBI lineage: Eukaryota > Metazoa > Mollusca > Gastropoda > Stylommatophora > Oreohelicidae > Oreohelix > Oreohelix idahoensis. The sequence goes on along the minus strand of JAMPIV010007664.1, from coordinate 24,319 downwards.
TATAGTATAAAACGTTTCCGGTTCCCCCCTATTCCTTGTTTAAATCTTTTGTTTTTAAAGGTATCTTCTTCTTCTTCCTCGTTCGTCCTGAAAAGGACGTTGGTTGCGTTGTGTCTGTTTACGCCGGAGCTGTGATATCTGCACCTTTCGGTCGACACATCCGACTTCAGCACGGCAGTTTTTGGGACCGTGTTTGCCTTCCCTCTGCGATCCCTACTCTCTCAGCCAGACTGCAGTGATGCAGACTGTTTCCAGGACCACCACGTGGAGGTGGAGTAGGGTCTTAGTCAGCTCTGGTTCGCTGACTCTGATGCAAGCAGTCAAGCTATGGGTCGCTGACTGCATTCTCTATTGCTGCATCTTTGGGTCCCTTTTAAAGGTATAATACTTGTCTTACCGAAATTTGAGTACTTACTCGTAGTTGAGTCGATGCAGTGCAAAATCACCATTGTCATATTAAGTCGGTGTTATTACACGTTTTGTAATACTAGTAACGTACTTTATATATATATTGTCGTGAGACATTCTAAATACACATATATAAATTAAAAGGTAATTGTAAAACCTAACGCATTAATTCGATAAAAGGAAAGAGAAATGGTAAAAGCACAGTGCTGTCACAATGACTGTACTCGAGATCCCCCTTTTTCTGCTTCGTCTGCATATTCTCACGTTTTCACGTTTACTAATAAAGCCTATAGCAGCATACACGCGTTTCCACAAAACAATAAAACGTGTACTGCATTTCTAAGAAAACCTTGAGATACGCAAGCTGCTTAATGACCTAAATTAATACTAGCATTAATTTCATTTTATACACTGCGTAATGAAAAGACAGATGGAATTAGGATAGAGAGAGGGAGGGCTGAAAGCAGGAACGCATGCAACACTAACACGCGTCTCGCGATATACAATTAATGCCACCCCCAACACGCGAAAGGCATGAAGCACTAACTTTTTTTCAGATAGGCAGTGAAAAAAAAACACTACCCATACGAGAGTTAGGTTTAAAAACCTGAAAAATGCTTATTAGGAAATATGACATTATACTGGTTTACGTTTGAAAGCCTGACAGTACCCAGACACCACATCGTATCGAAGTGAACGGGAGGTAGAAGAAAATGCATATTTTGAACGCAGCCCCTTAGCCCCATAAAATTTATATATTTGGGTTCCTTAGGCCTTGCTGACAAAGAATATGTTAAGTGTTACGCAAATAGTCTAGGAATTAACAAATTATAGCCAAAAGAAAATAGTGAGGGTGTCAGACAACACTAAATAATAATCGCACAGTGGCATGTTTTGAAACCACCATTTTACGGGAAATAAGTCACCATGTTAAATCCTATTTGATTGGCGGGAATTATATGTAAGGCTAAACACGATTAGTCGGACTACAAATACTAATTTTGGTTGTTAGGGGAAATGTGAGAAGGGTAAAAATTTTTGAAAAGCTGTGTAAACATGGCCCGATTGGTTAGACCCGCCAATATAGTCAATTAGGAGCGTCAGTTCAGTGCCACATGTTAAAATAAACTTACTCAGAAACAGTGCGTTGAGAACCAGCTTATATTTTTTTCTTAAAAAAAGCCTGGGACAGAGGCAGATCGGAATTTGTGCCATATTCATCGCCAGTCAACGTATTTGTGTATTATTTCCATGAATTGTGGTAAGCTTGACATATTTGATATCTTTTTAATGAAAATTGAATGTAAATTGATAATTTATGTCTGTATATGTGCATGGTTCAGTAGCAAACATGAGGCAAGGCCTAGATAGTGCTCCAACCTGAACATGACGTGTCGGAGAAAAGTAAAACTGCATGGAATTGCCAAACAGTACACTGACACCTATCTTATTGACTAGATAGAACTAATGCTGGAATTGCAGAGGCGTAGTAACCATTTAGGAGGAGAATACTGGTGTAAATTGTTTCAGATGAAGCTAGCAGTTGGCCTACCGCTCTGAACTCAGTGTTTGTTATGTATTGTGTTCAGTGTGGAAATAGATTATAAATTAGTTATGAAGTAGGAGGTACAACCTTCTTGTTTCAGGGACCGTGGTCCTAAGTTATTGAAGCAGCACCTGGTCTAAGTTTTGCTGAATCCAGAGGCTGACAGCATACTTCTTGGTCCAGATAGCGACCAGTGAGGTGTCTCCAGAACACAGTGAAGCAATCGAGCAGAGGAGTCTTTTCCTGCCGCCATCACGAAAGATAAGCGTCTGTGGCCAGAGCAGCTCAACATTATGTGCCCCCCCCCCCCTCAAAAATTGACATTATATTAAACACAGAGGGACAATAAATTGTTTCAAATGACAGGAACTGTGAACTTTTCCCAATACTATTTCCACGATAATCAAACACTTGAAGTCATGATGACAAACAACAATCTAGCTTGAAAAACAAAACCAGTATTACCTCATAGTACTACTTCACAACTTACACACATAGGATAATACTAATAAATTATGTCAATACAAAGATCATATTTATAAATTGTGATTACATTTGATTGTGATTCCTGGTTCACTGTGTAGTTGAATCAGGATATCTATTATCGAAAGGAGTTATTACACATATATTTGAAACTTTACACTTGACTCATTTAAGATAGTCTTATAGAGTGTTATATGTGTGTGAGTGTCACAGTGTTGTAGAGTGTTGTGGAATAAATTAAATTGTTTATCTGTCTGTTGTTGTTGTGACTTACACTTCATCATTTTCATAACCCTAGACATTCAACGTAGTCATCACAATATTCCAGAATAATTCTGACTGAGGTATAAATGTGGTAGCAAGTAAGGTCATCTGTAATACACCACACTTATTAGATACAGATACCTTCACAGCTGATCTCAGTCAGTACACTAAGTCCCCTATAAATATTTATATCATCCCACTTTACCACATATATTGGGGTCTCGCTCCCGGGATATTGAACTTTCTCCTATTATATATATTGGGAATAATAAAAATTTAAAAGGTATCCTTGGGTGGAATTAAATAAGGTTGAGCTCTCAGTGCCTGTGGTTGTCCTTGGATAATTAATTACAGATTGTAGTGTTTAGTTAGACATTATATAAATTTACCTGTTAGAAAATGGCGGACCTGGCCAAATTTCGATCTGCTGCTATGCAGGCTGCAAAAGAGTTAGGAATGGACGGGCAAGTTATGATTTCCTGTGTCACTACGGAATGTGACAAATATATTGAACGTGAGGAAAGAAAATTTGAAGTCGAAAGAAAATTAGAATCTGAAAGATTGGCCGAAGATAAGGGAATAGAGGCTGAAAAAGAAATTAAGAGGTTGCAGATTGAGGCTGAGGCTAAGAAATTGGAGGCAGAAAGAGAAGACAAGAGACTGGCTGCAGAAAGGGAAGACAAGCGATTGGCTGCAGAAAGGGAAGCAGAGGATAAGAGATTACAAAGGGAACATGAGTTACGACTAAGGGAGTTTGAGTTTCAAGGCCATGCTCCTGACAATGGTGCCAGTCCCTTTACCTCCGATGCTACTGCTAGTCAGGGAGCCTCAACCTCAGCTATGAACTTTCATTTAGATCATTTTGTTGAGAAAGACGATGATATTGAGAGCTATCTAAATAGATATGAACTATTAGCTACCACGTATGGGTTAGAGAGGAAAGGTGGAGCTTAAAGTTATCTCAGGGACTTCGTGGGGCAGCTTATGAAGTTTTTGCAAAAATGAGCAGAGGTGATCAGGAAAATTATGACATGCTAAAGCAGGCTCTTTTGTTAAGATATGAAAAGAACGCAGAATTTTATAGGAAAAAATTTAGGAATGCTAAACTACTGTCAGGTGAAACCTATCACCAGTTCTCTGCACGGTTAGAGACATACTTGGAGAAATGGACTTCTCTGGGGAAAACCCAAGATCTTAAGGAAATGGTCCTTATAGAACAATTAAGAGAGTCCATGGCTCCAGACCTGAGAAAGTTTCTCATGGAACAAGGTGCAGAGAGGCTGGGTGAGTTGCTAAATGTTGCTGAAAGGTATCAAGCAGCTCAGCAGAGGTAACAGGTAATAAAAAGAAACAAGTGGATAACTTTAGGGCACCACAGAACTTTAATAAATTTGATCCTAGAGATCAAAACAAAGGTAAGCACCAGTTTGATAGGCCACGGTATGAAAATAAAAATAAAACCCCACAATTCGATGAAAGGAAATATGATGAAAGAAAATCTTTCAACCAAGGAAAAAGGTGGTGTAAAAATTGTCAGATGGACAATCATGACACTGACCGTTGCAGAAGGAAACCTGTGTATATGGCCACCCTTCAGGTCAGGTCGACCTCAAGACAGGAGGAGGATATTATGTTAGATACCACTCCAGATGAGATGAGGAAGGCACAGGCTGGGGATAAAACACTCAAGCCTTGTTTCAGGAAATTGTCAACTTGTCATACAACTCCAGGCAAGGGAGATTTTTACATGAAAAACAAGTTGATGTATAGGAAGACTGGAGCTAGATCCAAAGGTCAGGGACAGCTGGTACTTCCTCAAAGATATAGGGCAGACTTAATAAGGAGCCTACATGTGAAACCAGATGGGGACCATGAGAAGATAGGTACCATCATTCAAAAGGTGGCTCACAATTATTATTGGCCCAAAGCAAGATGGGACATTGAGAATTTTGTAGAAAGGTGTAGCATAGCACATGAGGGAACACCCACAAGTGGGAACATTGATCTGGACCTGGACACGCCACGGGGCAAAATTAGGCCTGATAAAAAGAAAAATAGATTTGATAAAGTGGACCAAATGGAATGGGAAGCCCCTTTTCACGGACAAGCTTCACTTAACTGTTTTAAAATGGCCACTATGCGGAGAGTGCAAAAAGATGTCTTACCCCAGGATAAGCCGAAAATCCCTCAATCGGACTTAAACAAACTGGAGGAAGAAGATGTAGAGAGGAAATCTCTCATCAAGAATTTTAAGTGGGGAGAAAGCCCCAAAAGAAAAATTGGTAGCGGTCGTTTTGTGCATGATAATTCTGGGAAGAAAAATCATCACTATAGCGCTTCGAGTGGAAGAGACCATACCGGTGCATGGACAAATAGGTCCACACAATTAAAGGTCCATATGTAGCTATGTTAAGAACGTGGACTGATGAAAAGGCAGAGGAAAACATTACATCTTCATACCAATATGTGAATGAGCTGACCACTCGGTTAAAAACTGGCTGGAAACTTGCCAATGAAAATTTGAAACAAGCCAGGAAGAAACATGCTGCTTATTATAACAGGAAGGCTAAAGACAGAGATTTGGCTGTGGGAGAGAAGGTACTGCTTCTTCTACCCGGTAGTCAGAATAAGTTACAAATTGGATGGCAAGGTCCATATACAGTTCTAGAGAAGGTGTCTAGAACAAATTATAAGATAGATAAGAAGGGGAAAGAAAAAATCTATCATGTGAATCTCCTGAAGAAATATTTGGAAAGAGAACATCAGGAAGAGACACACTTGTTGACCTTGTCCATTGCAATGGAGATGAAAAAGGAACCACTTTCATCATTTGAATATCCATTACACCCCTGTGAGACAGCGGCACAGGTGAAAATCAGTACACATTTAACTAAAAATCAGAAAGAGAGAGTGCAACAGGTTCTAGATGATCATACAGAGGTGTTAACGGACCGACCGGGGCATACAAACTTATTGGAATATGATATGAAACTGATAGACCCCACACCTGTCTGTATGAAACCCTATTCGATTCCTTTTGCTAAGGAGAAAGCTTTGAAGGAAGAGATAGACTATTTGTTGAAGGAAGGAATAATTTCACACAGTGAATCTTCGTATAGTTCCAGTGTGGTGCTCTTAAGGAAACCCTCTGGAGAACATAGACTCTGTATAGATTACAGGAGACTGAATGCTATTACAGAAGGACAGGTGGATCCATTGCCGGATACAAATCAGTTGTTTACCAGGCTAAATAAAGCTAAATATTTCTCAAAAGTGGATCTGAGTAAAGGATACTATCAGATTCCAGTAAAGCCGGAGGTTAGACCATACCTAGCTTTTAGTACCTCAGAGGGGCACTATGAGTTTAACAGATTGCCATTTGGATTGAAGAATGTGCCTAGTGTCTTCTCTAGAATGATGAGAAAATTATTGGATCCACTCCACAACTCAGATATCACCATATAGATCAACTCCTCATAACGTACAATTTGAGGAACATCTAATCTTCTGTGGACATGTCGTTGAGCAGACTCAGAGAAAAAAAAATGGTGAATATTGATTGCTAAGCAGTAGTAAGACAAGCCGTAACCCTTGCAGCTGTACAGTAACATATCTGAAATGGATTCTTGAATTGCAGAGGTCTGGGGCAGATTTCTTGAGTCGTGCCTACTTTGAATTGACCCACATGCATTAATCCATGATAAAAATAAAATTAGCGAACCGGTGATGCGGATTTTCTAAGCCGCCATCCGTGTGATGAGAATCACCGTAAGCCCCAGAAATAATAATAAATTTCTCTATGTGTATGTAGAATTATAGACTGACATATAACGTCTGTTTTAAGAGGGGAGAATTTGTCGTGAGACATTCTAAATACACATATATAAATTAAAAAGGAAATTGTAAAACCTAACGCATTAATTCGATAAAAGGAAAGAGAAATGGTAAAAGCACAGTGCTGTCACAATGACTGTACTCGAGATCCCCCTTTTTCTGCTTCGTCTGCATATTCTCACGTTTTCACGTTTACTAATAAAGCCTATAGCAGCATACACGCGTTTCCACAAAACAATAAAACGTGTACTGCATTTCTAAGAAAACCTTGAGATACGCAAGCTGCTTAATGACCTAAATTAATACTAGCATTAATTTCATTTTATACACTGCGTAATGAAAAGACAGATGGAATTAGGATAGAGAGAGGGAGGGCTGAAAGCAGGAACGCGTGCAACACTAACACGCGTCTCGCGATATACAATTAATGCCACCCCCAACACGCGAAAGGCATGAAGCACTAACTTTTTTTCAGATAGACAGTGAAAAAAAAAAACACTACCCATACGAGAGTTAGGTTTAAAAACCTGAAAAATTCTTATTAGGAAATATGACATTATACTGGTTTACGTTTGAAAGCCTGACAGTACCCAGACACCACATAGTATCGAAGTGAACGGGAAGTAGAAGAAAATGCATATTTTGAACGCAGCCCCTTAGCCCCATAAAATTTATATATTTGGGTTCCTTAGGCCTTGCTGACAAAGAATATGTTAAGTGTTACGCAAATAGTCTAGGAATTAACAAATTATAGCCAAAAGAAAATAGTGAGGGTGTCAGACAACACCAAATAATAATCGAACAGTGGCATGTTTTGAAACCACCATTTTACGGGAAATAGGTCACCATGTTAAATCCTATTTGATTGGCGGAAATGATATGTAAGGCTAAACACGATTAGTAGGACTACAAATACTAATTTTGGTTGTTAGGGGAAATGTGAGAAGGGTAAAAATTTTTGAAAAGCTGTGTAAACATGGCCCGATTGGTTAGACCCGCCAATATAGTCAATTAGGAGCGTCAGTTCAGTGCCACATGTTAAAATAAACTTACTCAGAAACAGTGCGTTGAGAACCAGCTTATATTTTTTTCTAAATAAAAGCCTGGGACAGAGGCAGATCGGAATTTGTGCCATATTCATCGCCAGTCAACGTATTTGTGTATTATTTCCATGAATTGTGGTAAGCTTGACATATTTGATATCTTTTTAATGAAAATTGAATGTAAATTGATAATTTATGTCTGTATATGTGCATGGTTCAGTAGCAAACATGAGGCAAGGCCTAGATAGTGCTCCAACCTGAACATGACGTGTCGGAAAAAGTAAAACTGCATGGAATTGCCAAACAGTACACTGACACCTATCTTATTGACTAGATAGAACTATTGCTGGAATTGCAGAGGCGTAGTAACCATTTAGGAGGAGAATACTGGTGTAAATTGTTTCAGATGAAGCTAGCAGTTGGTCTACCGCTCTGAACTCAGTGTTTGTTATGTATTGTGTTCAGTGTGGAAATAGATTATAAATTAGTTATGAAGTAGGAGGTACAACCTTCTTGTTTCAGGGACCGTGGTCCTAAGTTATTGAAGCAGCACCTGGTCTAAGTTTTGCTGAATCCAGAGGCTGACAGCATACTTCTTGGTCCAGATAGCGACCAGTGAGGTGTCTCCAGAACACAGTGAAGCAATCGAGCAGAGGAGTCTTTTCCTGCCGCCATCACGAAAGATAAGCTTCTGTAGCCAGAGCAGCTCAACATTATGTCCCCCCCCCCCCTCCCTCAAAAATTGACATTATATTAAACACAGAGGGACAATAAATTGTTTCAAATGACAGGAACTGTGAACTTTTCCCAATACTATTTCCACGATAATCAAACACTTGAAGTCATGATGACAAACAACAATCTAGCTTGAAAAACAAAACCAGTATTACCTCATAGTACTACTTCACAACTTACACACATAGGATAATACTAATAAATTATGTCAATACAAAGATCATATTTATAAATTGTGATTACATTTGATTGTGATTCCTGGTTCACTGTGTAGTTGAATCAGGATATCTATTATCGAAAGGAGTTATTACACATATATTTGAAACTTTACACTTGACTCATTTAAGATAGTCTTATAGAGTGTTATATGTGTGTGAGTGTCACAGTGTTGTAGAGTGTTGTGGAATAAATTAAATTGTTTATCTGTCTGTTGTTGTTGTGACTTACACTTCATCATTTTCATAACCCTAGACATTCAACGCAGTCATCACAATATTCCAGAATAATTCTGACTGTTTTAAATATTGTGACCTCTTGTTCCTTGCACATGCACATATTTTTTTTTGTCTTAAAAAACTTTTGTTTTGGTTAGCCTTTCTTCATTTTACACGAATGTGAAATACCTTTATTATTTACAGTTGGAAAAAACTGTAAATGTAGCTACAAAGAAAACAAAGTATTTCGTAGGCTGTAACATCACTGAAAAAGTAGTAAGTCCTTCCACGCCAAAGTGTTCCCAGGCCGACTATGGAGCATAAGATCGATGTAAGTGACATTATTGTGTAAGTTATTTTTATGAGGGCATGTCTTAACGTTTTTGAGGCAGAAAGATAACAGCCTTGGTCATCAATATGCTTCACGGGCTGCTGTCACCAGGAATAGTTTATGGAGGTTGACAGAGGATTGACAGGTTGAGACAGGAGAAAAGGGGCTTTGGAAAATTTAGTGAAAATTCCTATGGCAGAGACGTGGCAATATTGGTTTCTATCTATCTATCTATCTATCT
>JAMPIV010007664.1:0-12500 GCA_024509875.1 Oreohelix idahoensis | reverse complement strand
ATCATCATCATCAAGTACCATGCCTGGTGGCGTAGGTGATCACTTCCTGTCTACAGAAATATTGGTCAATTATGTTGTTGACTTCTTTCCTTGCCATGTCAAACTTTCCAGAATCTTCTCTCTTTGTCGTCTTGTATCTCCTGTTCCTTCTAACTTTCCTGTTGTCATGAGTTACTTCAGGTTACGTCTTCTCATAACATGCCCAAAGAAAATGTATTGCTTTGATGATATTGAATTAATAATAAACTGTCTGGAGTCATCATTATATGACCACCAGCTATGAACAGTGCTATTGTATTTAGATTTGGATGTGAACCACTGTGAGGCTAAATGTACCTTCATTGACTTTTGAAATCATCTACACACTTCCAGGGATTCCCTCTGTTGTGAAACATGTTGAGAACCCTGCATTGCACACTAAGCTTGGAGAAGTCGCTTGAGCCCCAGACGTGATTCTTTGGCTTTGACCCGGTTGACTGCATGCAGGAGGATCTCACTACGGACCCAATGATGGGGGGTAGAGGGAGGGTGGGGAAGCTAAGAAGTGGCTCTGGGCACGACGTGACAATTCCTTGGGAGAGCCCATAACCAAAGCACATTATGTTAGCTCTGCATATTTGGAGAGCCCCTTTGTATTGCGGGGAATGCACAGTATGCAACGTGCTTCTTTCTCCTAGCTTAGGACCAAATGTGACGATCCTTTAAATTCCAGCCAAGCTGGAGAAACTGGAGCTCATGACTTTAACTCAACACATTTCGGAATGGCAGAAAAGCCACAGGAAAAGCCTAGTTCTAGAGTGTAGATAATACCAAGGGCTCTTCAACTTTTTATTTACTGTAAAAGAGCTAAAAGCTCAGCAGCCCTAGTTAAACAACAATAATAACAACAACAACCCTTCTATAACCTTTCGTTTTGAAAGCTGTACGAGCCCACAATCAGTGTTTAGGACAACAAGACTGGCTATGCCCCAGCAGGTCCAAGCTCCTTACAATAAAACCCCTTGATGTGGTTGATAATACCGTAATTGGATGGTCGGTATTGTTGATAAATCATTTATGCTTGTGCATTGAGTGTGGGTCATTGGTATTGATGAATGTTATTATCACCACTGTTGCAAACGTGATTGTTGAATACTGTGTGCACTGTCACTCACCACACAGCTCACGTACGAGTCATGGATGTCAATAAAGGTTGTAAACGCCTGGAACAGTTCGATACTGTTTATTACGTTACAACACACAACGAAGTCACGATGACATCAACAAAGACACAATTCATGATAACTCAAATGCATCTGGCATACAAATTCTCCACCTGTCTCAAACTCCTCAAAGACTGCACAACACGGCAGTTATATTAATTATGGCCTTACAAATCTCTACATGTCTCAAACTCCTTAAAGACTGCACAACACGGCAGTTATATTAATTATGGCCTTACAAATCTCTACATGTCTCAAACTCCTCAAAGACTGCACAACACGGCAGTTATATTAATTATGGCCTTACAAATCTCTACATGTCTCAAACTCCTCAAAGACTGCACAACACGGCAGTTATATTAATTATGGCCTTACAAATCTCTACATGTCTCAAACTCCTCAAAGACTGCACAACACGGCAGTTATATTAATTATGGCCTTACAAATCTCTACATGTCTCAAACTCCTCAAAGACTGCACAACACGGCAGTTATATTAATTATGGCCTTACAAATCTCTACATGTCTCAAACTCCTCAAAGACTGCACAACACGGCAGTTATATTAATTATGGCCTTACAAATCTCTACATGTCTCAAACTCCTCAAAGACTGCACAACACGGCAGTTATATTAATTATGGCCTTACACATCTCTACATGTCTCAAACTCCTCAAAGACTGCACAACACGGCAGTTATATTAATTATGGCCTTACACATCTCTACATGTCTCAAACTACTCAAAGACTGCACAACACGGCAGTTATATTAATTATGGCCTTACACATTTCTACATGTCTCAAACTCCACAAAGACTGCACAACACGGCAGTTATATTAATTATGGCCTTACACATTTCTATAGCCCTGATCAGGCATTCCCTTAGGAAAACACCGCCATACACTTAGAAAACACAGGGCTTGCGACCACACCGGTCTACGCCCAAAAACACACTCTTCTGACAGCACACTCACAGGGCACACCCTGTGAACCCCTGTCATGAGACTCAGTTGTTTTTAGAACACCACTCACAATACATGTCGCTTAGCCGCGAGAGCTAATCACCCCCGGCTCAAAACACTACAAGATAAATATATCTCAACACTAGAGATAAACAGCGTTCTTCACGCTTTTCTTGTACTCTGTCTCATGACTCTAGGAGAAGATATTTTTAACAAATCGATTCCTAATCGGCAAGCAAGTACCATAATTCAAAAATTCAATCTGTCCCACAACATACTAAGATTTTCTTCCCTTTGACCTTAACATTTACACCGCCCCTGGGGAAAAAAAATGATTCTATCATTTTTTCTAAAACAGTTACATCAACAAAACAATCAAGGGAGAGCAAAACTCTAATACATACCTACAAAAATTAACTTATGTTAAGGGAAAAGAATATACCTACATAAAATATCAACATTAAATGAAAAAAATAGAAAATGGAGCATCCAACGTAATCGTCTAAGTACATCAGAATTAATCTAATACAAAACCAAGTTACGTATATTGGACCCAAATGAAAACAGGAAACCATCAATAGCAAGAGAAAGGACAAGATCAAGCAAAAGAAGAATGATCTATAATGCAGTAAAGTAAGAAATCAGAATATGAGTGGGGGAAAAAAAATACCACGTGTTAACAATTAAGTCAAACAACTCTACACATATAAAATAAATACCACCATTACATCTGGATACATTATATCACACCATGTAATTAACTTAACAATACAAAGAATAAAAGTATAAGTGTCGAAAGAAGAAGAAGTGCACAAATAGAAACAAGTGAAGCGAATATGACACATGGGAGCATAAACAAGACATTAACCAATACCGAAAAGATAACAGAAAAGATGGAACGAAATGAAGAATAACCGGCAAAGGCAGACAGAAAGCAAAGACACGAATGAAGAGAAAGTCAATAACAATACATACTGATAATACGTCATACTGGCCACCAACTGATAATACCGTAATTGGATGGTCGGTATTGTTGATAAATCATTTATGCTTGTGCATTGAGTGTGGGTCATTGGTATTGATGAACGTTATTATCAGTGGTACAATGTGCAACGTACATGGGAGAGCATACGTGTTTTATTAAATAACAAAAAAAGGTTTTAGTGGTTGCTTACCTTCCTTGAGTGTGAGATTGGCTAAGCAGTCAGATTGCTTGCCTGTCATGGCAAAGTTACCGCGTTCCGGGATCGACACCTGATAGCGTGACGCTCCAGTATGCACAGTTATAAATGGGAACCTACTCTGCTCTTGAGCTATGGACAGCAGAGGCAGCGAGGAAGGGTACTGGTCATTCCACCTCATAAAGCCAGACTTAGAATAGTTGTCTCTGAACCCTTCACCCCCCTTACGCCAGTATCTGCTATGGGTTTCCTTTTTTTTTTAAAAAAACATTTTTATCTTACTATTGATTTCAAAATTGGACTTTTCTAATAATAACTATAGAATTTGCTTTTCTTAGAGAAATTTTTACAATCGTTTCCTTTTCTCTATTTCTTACAAAAACATAGCAGCGCACGAACTTGTCTCCATATTAGGAACTGTCACACACACACATACACACACATATATATATAGCACACAACACATGCATATTACAGGTAATTTCCCGGATAAATAGACAGACAGACGAAAAAGACAGTTATTGTTATTGTTAATCAGAATCGACCTCACTGCACTCCGGGCAAACCCATAGGTGCCCAGTCTCCCTCAGCAAATGTCGAAGAGTATGCTAATTGTACCTGTAGCGTGCTAGTTGTACATACGACGAATGCATCCTCTCTTACGTCCATTTCTGCTAGTCCCACGTTTTATGCCAAACTCCAACACCATCAGCCTTAATGATTCATCCATTGCAGTGTCTTTATCCAGCAGGCGATCATTAATAGACCTTAGTATCTCTCCCTTAACCATGTCCAGTGTCCCCACTATGGGTGCTCTCGAGGCCAGTCTGTCAGCCCTCTCATTGCCACGTACTCCTGCATGACCAGGACAGTAGATCCACACCAGTTCTTCAAGACTTGAGGCTTCTAATGATGTTTTCCTTTCCTGCCGCAGTCATCCATTCTGAACTTTCCGAAGCATGTCTTGAGAATCTGACAATATAACTGCCCTAGTTGATGGAGTTTCAGACAGCCACCTCAGTGCTGCAGTAACTGCCTCTACCTCCATTCTCAAACAGACAGACAGATAGTTTTCGGATGCTCCTCAATTTGCTTATAAAAGTACCCGGCTATAAGTGAGAAATTTTAGTAAATAAATGGTGATACATGTAGTGAAGTCTGAATCAATGTCTCGGCGATGATTGAATATTATACACCGCCAAAAACCGGTGTAAGTAACCAACCAATGAAACGCCAGCATGGTACTTGTAGGGTCAGAGATATGTTAGGCCATTAAACATGGAGACAACAAAAGTGTAGATGTTGGAAATATTTCGGAAGGCAGTGTGAGAACATAGATGGAGTACCTCGTTAAAGAAGGACCTGGTTTGATAATAGGGATCATTAGCTTTAGGCAGATATCTATATTTTCACTGGATGTGGTAAAGAACAGAAGTTATTGTGAAAAGATGAAAAGAAGACAGTGGAGCATGAACGATGTTTTGTTTTTCTCTGTTTCGGCTGCTCCAGTGAAAAGTCAGATAAACTAGGGAATAGGATAGCTATCTCAATTGATAGAGCTCATTCATACGAGTAATATAAGCCTATGATGGAGGAAATCCGTTATGAAATAAGGAAGCCATAATTATTTTGGATTTTTAGTAAAGCACGCCTTGCCCAAATCTACACATTTTGCTTGAATGCAAAATATTTTGGCCTAGATTCTTTCTGATACGGTGGCCAGTGACCTATATATAGCGGGAAGGAATGAAAGGCTGACACACTTGCCGCGAAACCAAAAAACTGCAGACACGGAGAGCAGCATCTGCCACAAGCTTCATTGCCATCTGTATATGTGTGAGCAGACTGTTAGGTGGTTGCGTTGTGTCTGTTTACGCCTAAGCTGTGATATCTGCACCTTTCGGTCGACACATCCGACTTCAGCACGGCATTTTTTAGGGACCGGGTTTGCCTTCCCATTGCGATCCGCACTCGCTCAGCCAGACTGCACTGCTGCAGACTGTTTCCAGGACCACCACATGGAGGTGGAGTGCGGTCTTGACCAGCTCTGGTTCGCGGGTCCTGATGAAAGCAGTACAGCTATGGGTCGCTGACTGCATTCACTATTGCTGCATCTTGGGGTCCCTCTCTGAGATTGAGGTTAAGCGAGATATTAATTTTAAAAAACATATATATATATATATATATATATATATATATATATATATATATATATATATATATATATATATATATATATATATATATATATATATATATAAATTTGTGCTTTATGGAAATGGTTGCTTTTGTGTAAAATCTCAGTGTACAATTCCTGGAAGGAATCCCGGCCTGTGTTAGTTAAATTTATTTGTGTAATCTAATCAGAAGAAAGAATGGAATGAGATATTAGTTTTCGGAAAGCTTTTAAAGATTTTATGCTTGCTGAATCGGACTATACAAACTGGAAGAAGGAATGAATGAAAAGAATTGATTTTCTGAATTGTTTGAGATATCACACAACATTTACCATAAGGCATATGTGTTTGTAATGAAGACAATCACGGACATAGATGTAAAAGTGGTTTTACTGTAATATTGTGCTAGCATTTTGATAGATCGTGTTATTTATGACTTACTCTGTCTCTTATGGTTAACCCCAGCTTGTCTGAACTGTCTCTCTATACCTCCTGCCTGGATAGGAAGATAGTAGGTCGATACTACCTAGGAAATATTATATTTCAGGTCATATCCTGCCCTGAGTGTCATAATAAATCCTGTAGAGACATAGTCAGCAATTGTATGGCCGTGTTATACCAGTGTCTTACTCTGAAAAACTGAGGACACAAACATTGTCATCTCAACTGATTGGGAAACCCGCAGCTGTGGGGTTTTCTCAAGTCATCTTATGCTGCAAGAGTCCTAAGTGGGAGCTTCAAAAGTTAAGTGGCTCAAATTTGGGCTGCCTCATGATACATATATTACCACACCTGGCAGAACCTTATATGATGAAATTTAGTCTGGTGGTGTAAACCAAGAGAATAAAGACAGTCATTATCAGTCTATGTGACATTCTAATTAAATACCATTGAATGAAAAATTCAATACTAGTACAAGTGAGAGACAGATTGTAATAACATTTAATTGTGGAACAGTTACTTCAAGGATCAAGGTCAGAGAAGAAAGATTGACATTGATAATTAAATTCAGTTAACTGTAAAATATTTATTGTAATTGAACAACATTTTTATTTTATTTGGTTTTGAGCTCTATTTGAGTTTTTAAAGAATATCAAAAAAGAAAAAAGATCTTGTATATAAATAAAATTACCAATTGTATCCACAGTTTTGAGTAAATCATTTACGTTGGTTCAAGTTACTTATTTGATAATTAATTACCCCTAGATAAGCTATACTCTTAGGTTGGTCTGGGAGAGGAGGCATCATTGGTGACTAGGATTGCACATTACCATCTCACCTAGTAATCTATACAGTCTGACTTTAACCTTTCACCTCGATACACTATTACTGTTTTCAGAGAATGGGTTATTTCATTTAAGAACAGTCTCTTATCTGGGTTTATCCTGGTATCATCTGATACACTTAATTGTCGATTATCTTACTCACTAAATTACCTCTCGTCACACTACATGAGGTTAGAAATATTAATGTAGTAGATTGTGTTTGATTAAAAGAGAGAAGGAGCATTTCATCTGCTAAATGGATTCTTCAGCAAAAATAAGACAGCCGTTTAATATCAAGATCCAAAGTTTTTCTTCATCCATAAGTGCTCGTTAGCAGAAGTCCCAATGAAAAATGGTTGATGGCAAGAGCAGTCCATAGATAACATCGAAATCGATGTCAGGTGACACTATGAGATTATTGCAGTTTGTCGTCATTATTTCTATCTGTTCGAGTTAACAGTGAAGGAAGCTAGAGGTAACTTCCAGAGATAACCTGTTAGTGTGCAGCTCTCACACAACTAGAACTTTCGAGGTGCCTCTTTTATCGCTGTGAAACATTTTTCAAAGTTAAAAAAAAAAAAAAGTTTTAAGCTATTAATTTTAAATATTCAATTATAATAGGACTTCCAAAAGTCGAAGAAGGGGATGGATATGACACACATTGAGGGAACCTGTTGATAGCATTGCAAGGCAGTCATTATACTGGAATTCTCAGGGTAAAAGAAGCAGACGTAGAACGAAAAACAAATGGAGAATGATGAGGAAGAGATTGATAAACCTGCAGCTGAAGGCACGAGACAGGAAGACTTAAGTTTGATGAAAGCCATTGCTCCTTTTTATGGCGGTGAGGGAGTGTTTGAGGAAAGATGTATTGGTAATTGTCACGTGAAAGATAATTTATTTTACCATCTTGTCCATAATGTTATTACTCTTTTAATGTTCTGTTTTCCGAGACATTTTGTATTTTCGTTTCTTTCATATTCTACCTACATTTTTTCACCTTCTCAACCCCACCCGAGGTTGTTTACGCTGGCCAGCTGCGGTCAGCTAACGCTAGACGTAACGTTATCTAAACGCACCTGTTCGACCAGAGAAACATTTCTCGGGTCCGCTTTAAGTGTTAGAACGAGCCAAGACGGTTTCTGTGAAAGAAACGGTTCGTTAGCGGCGGGTACCCTCTGTGGTCCCAACAGGGGAATTTCTCTGGTCGCTTTAAAACGTTTAATGACGAGCGGCTGGTACCCTTTGAGGCCTGGGTAACGAGTGTGATCTGTTTCAGGGGAAGATAACAACCCGCGGTCAGTCTTTGGGTTTTCGCCCCTTAGACAAGATAGAGCATAATGTTATGCATTTCTCTACCTGGGGAACTTTCGCACGATTTCTTTTGTCTTACTCTAGATTACGTCTTTCGCCGAACTTCTGTAGAAATACGCACGTCAGGTGTCCGGGGGGAGCGTCCCTTGTGATCTATAAGAGTAGACTGGTTTTAATAGACAAAGACATTCGTGAATTTCCTGGCCCGAGATAGACCATTATGGAAATAAGGCAAACATTAACACAGAACTAAATGTTTTTCGCCTATTTCTTGGCATTTTTCGGGGTGAGTTGACATATCTTATAATTATAATATTAGATTCATGTTAGCTTTTATATATATCTGTTAGGGAAGTGAATTTATTTCTGAGGACTTCTCCTAGTAATTTATTCAGTGATAAGGTAGCGCTGTCTACGGCCTATTCTTCTTCTTCGATCCTTAACCACCGACCGTCAAACCAGTCAGTGGCCGTCAGGCCTAGTGGCGTCTTGTAGGGCAACAACAAATTGATTCCACTTTGCACGGTCGGTGGCCATCCTTCGTACAGTGCCCCAACTCTGGTTCATTCTTTGCATCTCAGCCTCCACAGTCCTCCGCCAAGTTGTTTTTGGTCGGCCTCTCTTTCGCTTTCCTTCAGGGGTCCAAAGCATAGCTGTTCTTGTGATGGCATCGGGGTCTCTTCTGAGGACATGACCAACCCAGCTCCAGCGTCTGCCAGCTATGATGGTGTGCATGTCCTCTTGCTTGCTACGAGTAAGCAGATCTTGGTTGGTGATGGTATTCGGCCAAAAGATTCGGTGAATTTTTCTTAGGCATGTTGTGTGAAAAGAGGACAATTTTGACATTTCCTTCTCTGTGACTCTCCAGCATTCCGCACCATAGAGAAGCACAGAAAGCACGCAACTCTGGTATAATCTTAATTTTGTGCTTGTGCTGTATTGGGAGGACTTCCAGATGTTATTTAGGCTAAAGAAGGCTGTTCTTGCCTTATTCATTCTGATGTTGATGTCTTTGCCTGCGCCACCGTCTGGTGTTACTATGCTTCCTAGGTATGTGAAGGTATCTGTCTGTACCAGTTGCTGATTCCTTACTGATATGGGCTCAGGGTTGCTCACATTGAGCGTCATGACCTCAGACTTCTTTAAATTGATGTTCAAGCCCACCTGCTGGCTAAATTTATTAAGTCTATCCGTTTTTTCCTGGATGTGTTGATGTGAATGTGCCAGCAGTGCAATGTCATCTGCATATTCCAGATCTTCCAATGTAGAAAATGTAGTCCATCTTATTCCTCTTGGACTGCCCTCTGTTGTTTGGCGCATCACCCAGTCTATGACTGTTAAAAATAGAGTGGTTGATAAGGGGCATCCCTGTCGTACTCCTGTCTTCACCTCGAAGGTTAGGTTGCTCTGCCCAACACTACACGTAAAGTTGGCATAGAGGCTTTTTATGATTGACACTATGCAGCTTGGAATTCCATAAGCCCTCAGTATTTTCCATAAACTGTCCCTATGTATGCTGTCAAAAGCCTTTTCAAAATCAACAAAATTTATGTAAAGCTGTCTTTGCCATTCTGAGCACTGCTCTATAATGTTCCTGAGAGTGAATATATGGTCTACACATCTTCTGTTCTTTCTAAATCCTGCTTGTTCTTTCCTCAGTTTGTAGTCTACTGCCTTTGAAATTCTCTGTATAATTATCCTGCCTAGTATTTTGCTGGGAACTGAGAGAAGAGTGATTCCTCTCCAATTATTGCAGTCTGAAAGATCTCCCTTCTTGGGCAATTTGACAATTATTCCTTTGTTCCACTCTGATGGTGTTGTCCCCGTTTTCCACACTTGTGCAAATAGTGGTTCTAATAGTTCTGCTGCTAGCTCAGGGTCTGTCTTAAATTGCTCTGCATTTAAGTTATCATGGCCCGGAGCTTTACCGTTCTTTAACCCTTTGATTGCTGTGATGATTTCTTCTTTTCGTGGAATGTCTGTATTTACATCTAGATCGTTTTCAGCCTCAGGAACTGTTGCGTGATAAATTCTCGCAACATCATTTTATTACAATATCTATTTTATAACGCAAGGGCAACAACTGCTTGAAATTTATAGTCACTTTTCTCGGTAAGCATTTGTCTTCTCGCGTTGGTATCGAATGCAGTTAAGTTTGAGCTGTGGTCATTTTGCGCTGGACTGCGCATGACTTGTCTTGCTTCTTGGTCGATCGGTTTCCGCCCACCACTAGTGGAGTGAGCGATTTGGAATGGCGAAAGAGATGCCTCGTTGAAGAGGGGATCTCCGCTATTTTTTGTTCTGTCAGGGATGTGTAGTCCTCTTATGGATATTTCGTTTATTCGGGATAATACCTCTAGTGTATTTGCACATGCCGGGAGGCGTGATATTTCTGTATTTCTTGAAAGCAAGGTAAATTGACTTTTTCATTAACTCTATCGATTTTGGGTCGTGAGCGATTTCGATTCATAGCCTGTCTTCGAAAGTCGTCGTCACGAGATGTTTTTTCCCAGCTCACATGTCGCTGCATTGTACTGCATCGGTTGATGCATGTACCAAGGACCATTACTTGCTACTTTGTTAAATGAACTAGGTTTGGAAAACCTTTATTATCTAGAGGATATTTTTGAGGACATTATTTATACTTCGGCAGACGTGTCTGTCTTGCTGAAGTCAAACTAAGGAGAGTGAACTGATCTCATACATCTGGTTATCTCCTGGCTGTTATAGAAAAGGATGGAGTTTTTCACCTGACTACATTTACAGCACTTTGAAATATAACATGCATCTGACTCATCATTGTAATGCTGTCTACCGTCTATTGCTGTATTGAATGTTGCTGTGATAATGACTGTTTGATGTGCCTACATATTCGCGTAACCATTTTGTCACTGTGTGGCGTCCACAATAAATAATGAAGAAAAACGTCAACGGCTGTTACAAGAATCATTGACTTTATACGTCGTGAGTTTACTGACGTCCTATGTGGATTGCCCTGTTATTTTTGTATGAACATTGTTTTGACTGAACACATCTGCACACCACACAAAACCAGACATGCGGATACCATCCATCATCATATGGCATCACGCATCATTTGGTGGCCATAAGCTGGTTTGATTCTGGTACCAGCAAACACGGGGTCCCTTACCCACTTCATTTTCAACAAGAATTCATCAGCATCCTTCAAGAAATTAACATTCTTCAATACAGTCAACATCTTCAAAATTTTTCAAAGTACTCGGCGTTGCCCGGTAAAAGTCAAAAATTTCAACTTTTTGACGGAAACAAGAATTTGACAGTACCCGGCGTTGTTACATGTTGCCGGATAACTCGGACTGCTGTTATCTTTTACGCAAGTCAAGCAAGTTGCTGCTGTCAAGGTTCCAGTGCTGTCGTTTTTGTGAAGGTCAAGTGCCGGTTGAAACGGGTTGTTTTCTGAAGAAGGCCAAGTACCGATTTCCATCAACTTACTTTTGGATTAGAAGGTCAAGTGCCGAAACAACTCAACACACAGTATTTCAGAAGCTCTTGTACCATCGTGTTAGCAGTGGAAGCAGTTCAGATGTGCCATCATCGTTGGAGCTTCGCTCTTTAGGACGTTGATTGACATCCGTTTTTTCTGCTGTTCTACGATTGGAAGCCTATAAGTTAAGTGGCCTGTTTGTATGTAAACTGTGCCCTTATACTTCTGCTGAGTCTTCTGTGTATCATCTCATTCTATATGTTATATGTTTTATATGTTATTCGTATATTTATATGTTTATATTTCAGCGGGTTCTCGGTTGGGTGGTGTCTCCGTTAGATTATGCCACGTCATAGAGGTCGTCTATTGTGAGCGTTTTCTGTAAGGTTTGCAAATTTCCAATACTGGAATTTGCTAAGCGACTTCTGTTGCTATTTATGTTAGCTGTGATGACATGTTTTAATATTGTTTTCGTTATTATTTCGCATTCTTTAGTTTTGTTTTGTTTTGTTTGTATTTGTTAGCCTACTCTTGTCTATAATTTAGTTTCATACAACATTTTTGTTTATACACTGTGGTGTCATGTATTTTGTTTAATTCTATCGCAGATATCGTCACATTTTTTGTGATATTTCATTAATTTCTGCTTTATTTTTAGTTGATTTCTGCGAACGTTTTTGTATTGTTGCTGATCTTTGTTATTGTTTACATTGTTATTGTTTACATTGTTTGTATTGTTTACATTTTCAATGTTTACATTCTGCATGTGTTTACATAGTCATTGTTTACAGTTATAGTAATTAGTTAATGGGCTATGCTAATGCACTGTTACTACTACACTGATGATAAATGAATGATGAATAGTGTCGTGCACTATTGAATGAGAAGTGCACTTATGATCAAGAATTGATTGTTGATATTTCATATACAAGTT